>JAESUZ010005557.1:3177694-3632334 GCA_017311185.1 Proteles cristata cristata
AGCGTCTGACTTTCGCTTAGGTCATGATTAAGCGTCCATCTTTCGCTTAGGTCATGATCTCACGGTTCGTGGGTTCAAGCCCCGCGTCGGGCTGACAGCCAGCTCAAGGCCTGGAGCCTGTTTCAGTCTGTGACTCCCTCTCTCTGACCCTCCCCTGCTCATGCTGTCTCTCTCTCTCCTAGAAATAAATAAAAAACATTAAAAAAAAAAAAGAAAGAAATATTTATGGGTGAAATTATGGTGTTTGACATTTGCTTCAAAGTAACCCAGCTGGACATGGAGTCACAACTGAAACAAAACTAGCTACCAGCTGATCATTTTTGAAGCTGGATGATGGGTATATAGTCTATTATCATATCTATATGTCTATATAATTGATATTTACTATAATAAAAGTTTTTTTAAGGTACAATTTGAGTTTGGAAAAGAGTAAGACTGGTTCAAACATGTTTTATTCTTTAAAAAAAATTTTTTTTAATGTTTATTTATGTCTGAAAGACAGAGACAGAGCTTGAGCAGGGAGTAGCAGAGAGAGGTAGACACACAATCCAAAGCAGGCTCAAGGCTCTGAGCTATCAGCACAGAGCTTGACGTGGGGCTCGAACCCCCAAACCGTGAGATCATGACCTGAGCCGAAGTTGGACACTTAACCAACTGAGCCACCCAGGTGCCCCCAAACATGATTTGTTCTTAATGAATCATAAAGAATACCAAGGATTTGAGGCTTTTAGGCTGTATTCCCAGTAGGATCTATCCCACTGCCAGCTCTCCATGCTATAGAAAATCTTAAATGCAGATGACAAAAGAAAATAGGAAATGGAGCAAATACAAACCATCCCAAGAATTTTTCCTCTGATTTTTCTACAGTGGTCAAGTTTCCTTAAAAAAAAAAAAAAAAAGAAAAAGAAAAAGATAAAAAAAGACAAGTGATCAACGTCCTAAAGAGGTAAGAGTGCTTGTTCCACATACTAACTGAAGTTAAACAGGGTGACAGGCAACAAGGACTACTATCTTGCATTCACACAGCGCTTTAACTTTACAAAGTTTTATTTTTATTTTTTGAGAGAGAGAGCGCACAAGTGAGGGAGAAAGAGAATCCCACAGGAGTGAGAGAGAGAGAAGCAGGGCTCACCCAAAGTGGGGCTCACGCTCACCCCAAGTGGGGTGTGAACTCACCCCAAGCAGGGCACAAGCTTATCAATGTGGGACTTGAACTCACAAACCGTGAGATCGTGACCTGAGCCGAAGTCAGATGTTTAATAACTGAGCTACTCAGGCACCCCTCAAAGTTTTTAAATATACACATCACTTACATCATCTGATCTTAACAACTTTGTGAAATGGAAAGGGAATAAAAAATCACTTCCTAGAGGAAACCAACACAAAGAAGTGACAAAACTAGTTAGTGGCAAAATACAAATTTCTCATCCCCATTTCAGTGCTTTTCCCACTAAACTGTCCCCTTCCTATTCAACTGCATGTATTTAGTACAGAGGGAGAGGCTCTTAAGATCTTTTTTATTACCAATGGAGTCATAAATATCTGATAACATGTGTTCGGTTAAGATAGTTACAATTTGTTGACAATTTGTTGTCCATGCTGGACAGCTCCCAAAATTTTACTTAGCAATCTGGACAGCTCAAACTGGTTTGGAAAACTCAGGAATGAGGGGAAAAAAATGTTCTCCATCAAAAGCCACTGATGCACAGGGGGAAAGATATCAAGTTAAGAACTTAAAAAATTCAGTGTGTCTATGTCTGTGTATAAATGAGTATGTTTTGGAAGGGAGGGATAGAGAAACATACTAGCAAGGTATCTTAAAATTAAGTTTCTTTTCTAACTTAATGAATTGACACATTAACCCATTTATTTAAACATATTCCAATTTCAATGAAAGTACTAAGAACCCTTTATCAACAATGAAAAAAACAGCCAACCTGCTGACTATGAATAATCAAATTTGAGATAAACCAGATTATATACTTCCTCTCATCTGTGGTATCCCTAGCTCACTGTCCTATACTATTCTATTCCAGGCACTCACTTTGATTCAGGAAACATCATTATAGGAATGAACGAACCCTAGGCAGACTTAAAACACAGGCCTGCTAAAAAGATGCTGCGCCTAGGAAATTATCCTTCAATTCACCAAGTCCCACAGTGAACACTCAAAAATGTGCTCCAATTGTTTGCTCCAATGACTTGCTCCTGGTAAAAGCTGACATACATGTTCTGAGAGTGGAGACAGAGGGTGTCATCAGCAGATTCAAGTCCTTGTAACGACCCAAGCATCCTTACTTCCGTCTAGAAGGATGTTGTATTGACTGCTGAGTTTCCATGTCCTTTGCTATTACAGAAATTTTACATTCTCTAACTATCTGACATATCTTTCTGTCACTGGCATCACTGTCCTGATATGACAACCATGCAATAAATGGGGCGCCTGGGTGGCTTAGTCGGTTGAGCATCCGACTTTCGCTTAGGTCATGATCTTGCGGTTCGTGGGTTCGAGCCCCGCGTCGCGCTCTATGCTGACTGCCAGCTCAGAGCCTGGAGCCTGTTTCAGTCTGTGACTCCCTCTCTCGCTGACCCTCCCCTGCTCACGCTCTCTCTCTCTCTCTCTCTCTCTCTCCTAGAAATAAATAAAACATTAAAAAAAATTTTTTTTAAAAATATCTGCAACATTACTTGGTTCAAAGAACTAGAGCCTTCTCTTAAAAATATTGCCCAGTGAGGGGCTCTCTCTAGAATGTGTGAAATTTAAACAGAAGCAACCTTTTTTGCCAATATCTAGATTACAGAGGCAACTTTAAGAAGAGAGTAGTGACAGTTTACTGTGTCATCATTATGAAGGTCCCAAGAGCCTACAAATGAATGCAAGTTCGTTTGAAACAAATATATTATCTTTTCTAGTACTTTCTCTTTAGGATCATTTAGAATGGAATTTGGAATAGAATTAACATTTGCAGATCACCTATTGTACACTATACCCTATGCTAGCTACTTTATAAATTTCTTGTTTAATCCTAACAGCCCTTCAAAGTATTTTTGTTATTACTGCCTTTTTACAAATGAAGCAACCAAGGCTAAGGGACTTGTTAAGTGACTTGTTCAGTCTTAAAGCTACTACAAAGAAGAGTCAAAAGCTAACCCAAATCAATTCAAATATCTTGAAGACTTGCTTACTACCCTATCTGCTTTCCAAAAGCAGTTATGTTGATTTATGATACTAAAAACAAAGGTTTTCCTACTTCAATTTCTTTGAGAGAGAATTGATAGTTTCAAAACACAGCAAGGACTGCTATGCCCAGAACCAAATTAATGTATTAAGCCAAGACCCATTTTCATATCCTAATCTGACAGTCTAATACCAAATTTCTGCCAGTTACACCTTGTATATTCAGAAGAGCAGGAAATGCTTTGTTCAACCTCTAATGTTTTCAAATATTTGGAATATATAAGATGTCCTTCACATTTAAAAATCTATGAATAATAATCTTTCTACAAATTTTCCTAGACATATCTATGCTAATCTACTTGGAAGTAATGAATCTTTTGAGTTTTACCATAAAATGAAAAATTCCAAAACATAAAGGCTTCAATGTGCTGAAAGCACTATAACAATAGATCACAGACTAAAGTACAAAACATTTTCTGCATAATCATTATCAGCTCCATTTTACAAGAAGGTTTACATAGGAAAGAAACCATGGCAAGAAAGCTTGCCCAAAGTAATAAAGCTAGAAACTGACAGAGCTAGAATTCAAACCCAAGGTTTGTATAAGCCTATGCTCCCTATTGCCAGCATCTGTGGCCTCCTAGTTTTTACCTGGTAAACATATTATGCTTGTCCACAATTCTAAAACCTCTATAGAAATGCATGCATAGTTATTTAAATCCACTGTTAACTATATTCATTAATTTATCATAATTTCTAAAGTAAAATCATTAAAAAGTTACTCAAAGAATTGCCATTAGAAAAATTCAAAAAAGGCAACAAATTTTCATAAAATTCTGACAGGTCAACAACAGATAATTTATACAACCAAACCTTCATTCATTGAGAGTGATCATTCTTAAATTGATGCGAACATGGTAAAATCAGAAAAATTTTTTTAAAGTTTAAGAAAATTCAAATATGACAAACCACCAGCCTAAAGGCTGAACAAAAGAATTTATTTCACAAGATCACATTACCTTCAATACTTAAGGATCAAACTGTGATTATTATTATTATAGTCTACTATTTATCTTAGGATTTATGATCAGCCACACAGAAAAAATGTAATCATATCATAACTTGCACAATTTTAAACTTCTGAATGACTATTATCTGCCATGTTCCAGTGTTCGATATTTCTTTAAAAAAGCAAGTCTAGGGGCGCCTGGGTGGCTCAGTCGGTTAAGCGTCCGACTTTGGCTCAGGTCATGATCTCACAGTTCGTGGGTTCGAGCTCCACATCGGGCTCTGTGCTGACTGCCTGCTCAGAGCCTGGAGCCTGTTTCAGATTCTGTGTCTCCCTCTCTCTCTGACTCTCCCCTGCTCACGCTCTCTCTCTCTCTCTCTCTCAGAAATAAATAAAACATTAAAAAAAATTTAAAAAGCATGTCTAAAAATAAGTCAAGATTAACACTCCCCAAACATAAATTCTTCAATTAGAGTTTGAACCTAAATCTCTTAACTTTTTAATGTACAAGACACAGTTAAAAATATTTTCCTTCACCGCTGTTTATCAGACACATTCATTAGATTAGTTAACAGGACTGTATAAGAGTCATTGTCTAAGATATGTCAAATAATAGATCAAGTCTTACCTCCATTGCTAAAGCAGCTGTCTGTTGATCATAGTGATTCAGAAGATTAGGCATGAAGGTAGTATTATAAGGCAAATCTTGGCACATCCTCAAGGTAATAGGTTCACAAGAAAATAAACTGTGCCCACCTATATGCCCCACGAACATAGTCAAGGGCCAAAGGTAGAAGACAATCCAACTCATAGCCATCCTTCCTGGATCTGAAGGAGATTCGGATGATCAGGCCTACTCAATATGTATTTTAGATCTTTATACACCTGCAGGTCTCAGCTTGAAAGTTTTTCTTCTATATCTTACTGTTAAGTTCTTCAAACAGTTGAATACTCTGCACCGTCAGAGGTTTGTCAGCTTGATCTCACAAAAGGCATTTGTTTTTGGTTTCACAATATGGGAAAATGACATCATCTTGTCTCTTCTTTTCATTTTATTACATAGGGCACATCTGGCCAACATATCAAGTTGATCAACCACATTCCCAAACAACAGATTCCATCTTAGGAGAAGAGCTATTTCTTCCTCTGACTGAAAAATCGTAGAATTATTTTTTTAATGAAAGAAATTAGTAATTTCCTCTCAAAAAACTGCAGACCAGATATTAAAATCTTTGAGGAGTTCTGTGACGTTGCAGGATACAAAATCAATATACAAAAATCTATTGTGTTTCCATACACCAACAACGAACTAAGAGAAAGAGAAATAAAGAAAACAAGCTTTGATTAAGATATCATACTGACCTAATAGATAAAATACATGGGTATTTCACAGAGACAGTAGAGTTTTTCTACTTTATCATTTTGCTATAGATATACTAAGACAATTCTTAACCAGAATGTAAAGGCAAATTTTCTTCCCTCGATTGCTAACATATGGTTTTATTTCTTATCTACAATGGCAGTTTTTCATTTGTCACAGATATAACTGATCCATTTTTAAAAATGCTTATGCTATTGTCCTAAATTTAAATATCTGTCATACTTATAACCGGGACTATTAAATTTAAATTTTATTTTATGTGTCTTAATCATTAATAGTACAATAACTGACTTGGCAGAACGTATCTGTGAAAAAGGCAAAATATAAGTAAATTGAAAGATATGAATTCAAGTCCCTTACTAGCTTTGTAAGTGTAAATGTACTATTTTAACTTCTCTGATTTTTTCTTCCTGAAAATACTACCTCCCTTATTAGGAATGACATATGAGTGAATTATGAGTATATATGTAAACATACTTAATAAAATGGTAAAGCAGCATCAAACATTATGCAATTTTATTAACTCAATCACAGTTTTACAAAGGCTACCTCCATCAACCAATAGTGAATTGGCAAATAGAATTCTAAAAGTACTATCAGGAAATTTTTCCGTTACAGCATCTTTTTAGATAGTACAAACATTTTGCACCATAAATGTAGAAATATTTGACTAACATGTAGTTAGACTACATGTTATAGAATATATATATATATATCCATATATATATATATTCTATAACATTTAGAAATATTTCATTGCACAGCCAGGATTCAGAGAATAAAAATCATCCCTAAAAAACAAAACAGAACAAAAACACAGTGGAAATAGGATTCCCAGTTACGGTTTCCACTAAGCTATAGTTTCACTCATCCCTACTTTTCCAGGAGAAAGAATACGTATCTTATTTGGTGCTGAGAGGAGGTAGACAGAGTAGAAGGTAGGTCTGGTAGGAAGAAAGCATACACAAACTTATTATTCTTTCATTTGGCTTAATAATGATGTTAAATTTACTTTATTTTCATTTTGTTGTACATGCATTGAGTATTTCTAGGTTTGTTGTAGAGAGCCTGAGCTCAGAAAACATGAGAAAGGTCAGGTTCAGAAATTTTCAGAGAAACAGGTTAATAAGACAACTTAAATACTAGGGTCCATGACAGCTTAGACCTTGAGACCTGGACTGCTTTTACTGAAGCAGGGAAAGAAACTGGTTTTTGTTCATTATCAATGCTTGGGACCTCTGCATCCCAAGCTTTAGTTACTAGACAGAAAAAACTATTTGGAGGAAAAGTAGTGGCTGAATCTTTCCAGTTTCTTCCTGTAGTACATGGTATTGAGTGGAGAAAGGGAAAAGGAGAGCCTAAGAATTAGAATTAGGAATATTAAGGTTATGAGCAATCCTTGCCCCCAAATAACTAATCTCTCTATACAAAATCTCTAATCGAAAATCAGAGATCTTTGCAACAGCTTCTTGGCCTGCCATATTTTTTTCCTCCTTCAAGCTGGCCCCAGAAATGTGGGATCTGGCTATATAAAACTGGTAGTAAACATAGTTGTCTGCATTTAAACTTAATTACATGCAACACAGTAACAATTATGCATATCATTAAATGTGTCAAAAAAACTACTGAAAACTTTATCTGTTTACAATATTAAAATATCCATAGAAGTTCAGTCTGTAGTTTGTTGCTTATGCAGCATGTTCATCTGCTTCTAACTAAAAAAACCAAAAAACTAAAAAGAACACTGTTCCTTACTGAATATATATATACACACATACATACATATATATATATATATATATAGTAACACCAATAATTTTTTTAAATTTCATTTAAACTGAAGAGTTTAAAAAATTTCACTGTTTCAAATTTGCGGTTTGAAGACGACTACCATATGAAAGAAAGAATGAGAAATGCCTCATTGAGTTTTTAAAACTAGATGAGACACTTCCTTACTTCTACCCACTTTATTTTACCGGATTTTTTTCTCAGTACTTCTTTTCCTCATGTAAAAGTGAAGCTTCCCACCACCTTCTAAAACAGTTTCCTTTGTGTACCACAACATCCAAATTACATGTATCAAAACACTCCTGTAAAATCTATTGTTAGGCTGAAGTAGGATGACAATCTTTATATTTTAAGACTGTAGTTTATGATTATTGAAATAAGAAAAAAGATGAATTCAGTAAGACAAAAAGAAAGACAGTAAAAATCTTAAACAATTTATATTTCCTCCAAATCAGAGGTTCTCTAATTTTAATGTGTAGCTGATTCATAAATATCCTTACAAGTATAAGAACTCTGAATCTCTGGAAAATGAACTGCATTTTCTAAACAATCACCTCAGGTACTGTTACAAGTTAAATGGTCCATAAGACATGTTTTGAGATATGCTATCCTAAAAGAGGAATAGAGTCTAGGTATATTTAAAAATAATTATATGCTTAGCAAAATACATAAAACAAATTTAAAAAATAAAAGCAGATAAAGAATAACACTTTAACAGAAAAATGGGAAAAGAACATAAACTTATAACTGAAATGCAAATAACCAATATGTGATGAGATATTCAACTTGACTAATTAAAAAATGCAAATATGAGAGAACATTTTTGCCACACTGCAAAAATAACAATGAGAAAACACAGGATGGGAGACAGTACAGAAAAAAAGAACACTTTCAACATTCCAACAAATTGAAATACTACTGTAAACTGGTTGGTATTTTTAAAAATGGCAACTTAGATCAAAAGCCCTTAAAAACATGCCCAATTTGACACAATAAATCTCTAATTTATTTGAAGTAAACACAAGTACACATGATGCATAAACAAAATGTTAGAGTGATACTGTTTACGAAATAAAAAACTAGCTAGAGGCCTTGGGTGGCTCAGTTAAGTATTTCCGCTCTTGATTTCTGCTCAGGTCATGATTTCACAGTTGGTGAGTTCGATCAACCCCACACTGGGCTCTGTGAAGATAGCACGTACCTGCTTCAGATATTCATTCTCTCTCCCCCCACCCCACCATGGCATGGAGCCTGCTTGAAATTTTCCCTCTTCCCTTTGCCTCTGTTCGCTCCCACTTGTACACAGGTGCTCTTTTTCAAAAAAAAAAGAAAAACAAACACCTAGAAACAACCTAAAAGCCTACCAATAAGGGATTCGTTTAAAAAATACTATGGTACAGGGGCACCTGGGTGGCTCAGCTGGTTGAGTGTCGGACTCTTGATTTTGGCTCAGGTCATGGTATCAGGTCGTGAGACTGAGTCCTGATTAAGGGTCTGCACTGAACATGGAGCATGCTTAAGATTCTCCCCTCTCCCCAGCTCACTTGTGTGTGTATTCTCTCTCTCTCTCTCTCTCTCAAAAACAAAAACCAACTATGGCACAATCAGAGTGGAATATTATGTAGTCACTAAAAATGATGAGCAAGATCTCTATTTACTGACATGGTAAGACAGTAACAATACAATAAGTAAAAAATAAAATTAAAACAATTTTCTAAACAACATATATGTCCCATTTTTGTCAAAAAAAACCACACAGAGAATAAAACTATTTCAATTGCTTAAAAATAAAATAAATGCCCTGAAGTTTTACAAAAGAAACTATGGTACATTATTCTGTGTATGGAATAATTAACTCTGCTAAATCTATAAATGTATACTGACTGGCTAACAAGAATGCTAGTTGAACTGATTTATTGGCTGCTAACTGAGCAACAAGCCAGTGGACACTCTATGCCCTACTGCGGGTAGTAAGAAAAGCAAAAGAGCGATGATCAATTTAGTTTGAGTAAAAACTGATTTGTGTAAGTTTGAGAGAGAGAGAGAGAGGGAGAGAGAGGGAGAGAGAGAGAGAGAGAAAAATCCCAAGCAGGCTCCACACTGTCAGTGCAGAGACTGATGACGGGCTGGAATTCACAAACCATGAGATCATGACCTGAGCTGAAATCAAGAAGTGGACACTTAACCAACTGAGTGAGCCACCAGAGGCCCCAAAACTGATTTTCAATATTTTTTTAAACATTTATTCATTTTTGAGAGACAGAGCATGGGGGGAGGGGGGGGGCAGTGAGAGAAGGAGACATAGAATCTTAAATAAGCTCCAGGCTATGAGCTGTTAGCACAGAGCCTAATGTGCAGCTTGAACCCATGAACCATGAGATCATGACCTAAGCTGAAGTCAGGCGCTTAACCAACCTAGCCACCTAGGCAGTCCCCTGATTTTCAATGTTAAAAAATAAAAAATTAGATGACCTAGCAGCTGAATCAAATGCTTTGGACATTTTAAAAGAACTTTTGAGGGACACCTGGGTAGCTCAGTTCCTTAAGCGTCCAAGTCTTCATTTCGGCTCAAGGGTTGGTGGGAATTTGAGCCCCACATCAAGCTCTGTGCTGACAGTGCTCACTCTTTCTCTCTCTCTCAAAATAAATAAATAAACACTAAAAAAATAAAGAAGGGGGCACCTGGGTAACTCAGTTGGTTAAGCATCCAACTTCAGCTCAGGTCATGATCTCATAGTTCGTGAGTTCGAGCCCCACACTGGACTATGTGCTGATAGCTCAGAGCCTGTAGGCTGCTTCGGATTCTGTGTCTCCTTCTCTCTCTCCCCCCCTCCCCCAACTCCCTCTCTATATGTATATGTCAAAAATATTTAAACATTACAAAAAAATTTTTAATAAATCAAAGAACTTTTGATACATATTCCAAATCTCTCTTCAATAACAATAAGATACTGCTTTTAAACAGGATTGTGTGGATAGCAAAAGTCATTTTTCTGAAGGTGGAGTCACCTAGGAAAAGCTGTAAGTTGGAGTTCCAAATCTACAGAAAATAGATAAGATCATGGACCCAAAGAGGTCCTGCCAAAATACTGCAACTCGTTAAGCAAAGGTTAACAGTCATTCTGGCATTCTTACTGATAGTATATTGTTAGGAATCTGCAATATCTCAAATAAACAAAGGGACCTGCTAAGTTAACATAAATGGAGTAAACACCTTCAGAGGCCAGGGCCCATCAAAAAGTGAGTGATATAGCAACAGCTGTTCATCCCCTACCTGTGGGAAAAGAGGCACATTTACTTCTTCATAGAGCAACGAAAGATACTTGGAAAACTAAGTTACTTGATTATCATTTCATCAGAAAACAAAAGGACTTGATACATCTAATTTTTATGAAAGTGTAATATGAGAAATCTGATACTACCAGCTTTCTTTTGATTATAAATATTAAAAGCCCTTAAAGTAAAATAAGCCAAGTATTTGTCCAGAACAGCAGCAATAAAGGGGTACAAGGAGTGCCTGGCATGGTTCTGCTGGTTGGGCATCTGACTCTTGATTTCAGTTCAGGTCATGATTCCAGGGTCATGGGATCAAGCCCTGTGTTGGGCTCTGCACTGAGCTTAGAACCCACTTTAAATTCTCCCTTTCTCTCCCTCTGCTCTGTTCCCCCACTTGTGCACACGTGCTGGAGCTCTCTCGCTTTCTCTCTCTCTCTAAAATTAAAAAAAAAAGGGGGAAGGGGTAGAAGATGCAATTTTGGAAGACTGTGTTTTCAGGCTGGCTACAAAGCCAGACCCAAAAAACACAGGTGGGAAAAGCAAGAGGTGACAACTGTGAAGAGGAAAGCAGACTAAATCCAGAAATACTGACAAAGCAGGCCCTGAGGGCTGTCAAGAGGGTCCTGCAAAAGACTATGTTCAGTAATTCTATTTCAATTCACACTGTCTGTACAGAAAGTGATCCATTTCATCATTGTCAGTTCAGATTTAATTTTCTTGACATCTTATATGTATAAACAACATTTACATTTCCAATTCAGAAATACCACCCAAAGGTTGTCTCACACACAGGGGCTACAGTGGGAACAGGAGGGATATTTTTGTCTTCTTTCAGTTTTACAAGAATGCATTGCTAGGATTAGCAATGATTACTTCTAAATAATGAAGTTCCTCTTCTAAAGGAAATTACCATATTGTTAAAGAAAATATATAGTCAGAGCATATTCACTTTTCTAAGTGTCACTTTCCTTTTCCTAAAATCCAGGTGTCCTTTGGCCATTTGTTTTCCACATCTTATTATTTAAAAAATAAATTCAGTCTCAAAATTTTCTTTCCTGGTTGCTGAGTTTATATAGCTTCATATTTAATTCATAGGGCCTACATTCCTATTAATCTCAGAATAAGAATTCTTTTCTGGTCCATTTCAGCTCTCTAATTTTTAAAGTCTATCTGTGCCACAAATAACCTAATCATCCAGCGTGCTGAGTGATGATAGGGTTTAAAAAACCCAAACAAACAGGAAAGACAAACACATCTAGGTTCAAAATCAAAATGAATGGTAGACATCAAAATCCAGTCCATTTTACAAATTAAAAATTACTTTTAAAACTAAAGAGCTTTTGGGGCGCCTGGGTGGCTTAGTTGGTTAAGCGTCCGACTTTCGCTTAGGTCATGATCTCGCGGTTCGTGGGTTCGAGCCCCGCGTCGGGCCTCTGTGCTGACTGCCAGCTCAGAGCCTGGAGCCTGTTTCAGTCTGTGACTCCCTCTCTCTCTGACCCTCCCCTGCTCACGCTGTCTCTCTCTCTCTCTCTCTCTCTCCTAGACATAAATAAAAAAAAAAAAAAAAAAAAAAAACTAAAGAACTTTTAAAACCAACTTGAGGGGCGCCTGGGTGGCTCAGTTGGATAGGCGTCTGACTTTGGCTCAGGTCATGATCTTGCAATTTGTGGGTTCGAGCCCCACATCAGTCTCTGTGCTGACAGCTCAGAGCCTGGAGACTGCTTCCGATGCTGTGTCTCCCCCCTCTCTGCCCTTCTCATGCTCATGCTCTGTTTCTCAATAATAAATAAATGTTTAAAAAAATCAAAAAAATAACAACAACTTGAAAACAAAAATGGAAAGTTAAATGGGGTTCTTGGCTGGCCCAGTGGGTGGAGCATGGGACTCTTAATCTTGGGGTTGTGAGTTCAAGCCCCACATTGAATGTAGAGATTATTTTTTTAAAAATCCAGGGATGCCTGGGTGGCTCTGCAGATTAAGCGTCAACTTCAGGTCAGGTCATGATCTCTTGTTTCAGGAGTTTGACCTCCTTGTTGGGCTCTGTGCCGACAGCTCAGAGCCTGGAGCCTGTTTCCTATTCTGTGTCTCTTTGTCTCTGTCCCTCTCTCTCAAAAATAAAACAATTTAAAATTTTTTTAATTAAATCTTTTAAAAAAATGGCAAGTTAAAAGATGCCCACATGCTGGAAAAAAAAATCAGATTGAAATTCCAGCCCAGTTTCATCTTCCAGTTAAAATCTATTCATCAGAAAAGTCTCTAATATCAAGCTCGACTTTTTCCCTTAACATTGTAGGGTTTGTATGCTGTGGCTATAAAATTATTTCAGTAAGATAAAATTTAGAGACCAGGATTTTTTTTAAAGCTCACTAGCCTGGTTATATATTTTTGGGCCCACCAAAAGTGTCAATAGTTCTCAGCATAATGAATTGAAAAGCATTTTTGACAAGATCATTAGTTAAAACTCTCTCCTAGCCACTAACGAGTTGCTACTTTTTTCAAGTCTATATTGAGTAATTTCTTCAACACATATTTTCCAAATCACTCTTTTTATTTGACTTATTGTTCTTTATTGTGGGCAGCTACAGCTTTAAGCAGCCATATAGTTCTAGAGTTTTGAGGGTTAAAAAGTAGGCCAACATCACCTCTGTGAAAAGTAAAGATGTACCACATGTCTCCTAAAGAAAATAAAATCAACAGCAGCCTAACATCAGCAAATTAATGTGCTCAAAAGAATTACTTTTGAGTATACAATCTGAGAGTTTTACTCACAAACTAATATGAAATTTAAGATGGGTATAGTTTTTCCTGAAGTCAAATGGGAAACAGAGGACTTATTATGAGTTAAAAGCTCTTTTTCTCCTCCCTGATGGCAAAGCTTTCCACACTGTACAATACAAAGGAAGAATGTGCACTTTATTAAATTTCTCTCAACCTTCCACACTTCAAATATTTCTATCATGGAACTCCCAAGAAAAATCTACCTAAATAAACGTCCAAAGCACAAAATAAAGCTCAAAGGAATACAGCAGTTAAAATGGGGGAAAGAATGAAAGAGCTCACAGTCATTTCTTCTATTAATGGGACACCCTTAGAGAGTTAGGAGAGGTGAGGAGGCAGAGAATATTAGTAAGTGGATGAGATTTTTTTTTAATGGTAGGAAAGGGAAGGTAGGATGGTAGGTTTTATTATTTATTCTCCTTATAGTTACAAAACATTTGAGGGGACTGAGGAGGTACATGTTCTTTCAGTAAATAAAAGGCAAAAGGGTAAGAGAAGGGCTGCATCTTAATTAAATCTTCAGTTCCATCCTTCCAAGCCAGCTCAGTTAAGCTTTCACACCTCTCTCCTACTCTAACTCTGAATCTCTTCACCTTTATGCGGCAGTCTGTGGCTTGGTAGTTCATGTAAATGCCTTGGTTTTTTCCCCTGAAGGAAAAAGATAATATTGATTTGCTTGAAGTATGTATGGAAAGCATTATCTTTCTTAATAACAGAAGTAAGGATTTATCTATTCCTTAGACTGTCAGCACCCCACTGAAGACTAACAGAAGGCTGAAGAGGGAGGGAACAGCCCTCACGTCAGTCAGGTCTTTGTTTCCTTGCTCTAGTGGTACTGGCTTCGCAAAGTAACCCAATTCCCATAAACAAACATTACAGGTCTATCAAAACTACTTTTATGAAATAAGATTTTGTTTAAGATACTTTTATACAGCAGTCATTTTTATAGCTGTTGGTCTGCTCTGCTGCTGCATCTGCCCCAATTCAGAAGGGAACCAAAATTAAAAATTTCATTTTAATACTGGGCAAAAAAACTTGCATTTCTTTTATGTGGAAAATTCTCAACTTCAAATCTATCCCACGCCTAAACTGACGGCATGCGCTTTTGTTCTAAAAGAAAGAAAAGAAAGAAAAATGCTTTCTCCTACAGAGGAGCCACCTAACTCCAAATCTCCTGAGATTTAACGAGCCTCTAGGAAGATGTTAAAATGTCTTGAAACGTTTTTACAGCACCTTTATTTGCGAGGCCGTCTATTAATTACCCAGCAGTACCCCCGCGGCAAATGCACATTAGCATAAAAGAGGGCAGCTGGGGGAAGCACTGGGAGGGCGTGCAGACTTTGCAAACTGATGGGATTGACGGGACAACTTTTAGGCACTGGATACGAGGTCGGTCAAATGCCAAAACAACATCTGGACCCGAGGCGACTCTAACGTGGGTCTCGGGCGGGCCCCAGGCGCCCAGGGCGCCGGAGCCGTGGATGCATTGTCCTACCCCTGGCTGCCGCCGCGTCCTCCACCCACGCTCCGGCGATCAGGGAGCGCCACACGCCCCCGCGGCGCCGACCCAGGGAGCTGGCGCCTACCGCGGACGCCCTCCTCCGCCAAAGGTTTGGGCAGGGGGTGGCGGAAAGGGAGCGGCGGTCCACACTCGCACAGGTTGCCCAGCGCGGGCTTAGGACACAGAGGGTTAATAATCTCCCGGGCATCTGCCCACCCCAGCCTTCACCCCAAACTCGGCTCCTCCGCAGCCCCTCGGCCCGCGGTCGGTCCCGAGGAGCCCCTCCGACACCCCGCCACAGCCTGGCGCCGAAGGCTTTTGTTTTGGCCGCGACGAGAATAACGATCCCTGAGGAAGAGGAGGTGCCGGAGCTGCTGGTGGCTCCTCGGCACAGGGTTAGGCAGAGGAGCGGGCGGCCGCGGCGGCACCTCCTCATTCCCCACACTCTCCGCGCCCTTTTCCAACTAAACGGGACTGGAGAACCGCTCGCCTCGTCACTCACCTCACATCTCGGGACCGGGCTCCTGGGGGGTGCTGCAGCGCCGGCCGGGGGCGGCCGCGGGTCCCTCAGGTAAACGGAGCCAGCGAGGACCGCCGGCGCGCGCGCCGCTCCGGAGCAACCTCGAGCTTTCGGGAGCGACGGAGCGCGCGGCCCGGGGAGCGAGCGAGCGCGCGCGCACGCACGGCGCAGGCGCGCTACGCACACTCGACCTCACGCTCCCATTTTGAGCTCCACTTCGAGGTGCCGGCTCGGAGATCCCGGTTATTCTGTGTCATGCGTTTTGAGTAACGGCTTGTACTCACTATCCCGCTCCGGCGGAGTGGTTTCGAGCTCTGGAAACGTTTCTTTGAAATGCGCTCAGCTCTTTTGGCAAAGTCTTCCCTCCCCTGCTGAAAAAGCGCGGCGACTCTTCTTACCCAAGCTGGGGATGCTATCATCGCAAGACCATCAAAACCTGTTCTACGAACGAGGGTGCTGACCTAGGAACTCGGTGTTGAAGGTGGTCAAGAGTAGGATTACAGGTGTTGAGGGTGGCACTGGGTGCAGATAGGAGTAGGCATCTGGCCTGTTGTAAAGCTTCACGGCTAAACAACAGAGTAGACAGGATAACCGCCTAGGAGCAGTTTAAATCCGCTTTGCCAGCACCTTAGTGTACAGGTGGAGCATATGGTTATTGGTAGCGTTTCCCATCTTTTTCTCCTTAGGAAATGTTTCCCCTCTCTTTTTCTACATAAGCCATTTCAGAGCTGGAAGAGTTCTTAAAGATCATCTAAACTCAACCTCTCATTTTTCATCCAAGGAAAAGAACACTCAAGAGGGTTAAATGACTTACCCAAGGTCACGCAGCTTTTTAAAAAGAGTCTGGATTCTTTCAAAGCCAGGCAGTTCTTTTTTTTTTTTTTAATATTTTTATTTATTTCTAGGAGAGAGAGAGAGAGACAGCGTGAGCAGGGGAGGGTCAGAGAGAGAGGGAGTCACAGACTGAAACAGGCTCCAGGCTCTGAGCTGGCAGTCAGCACAGAGCCCGACGCGGGGCTCGAACCCACGAACTGCGAGATCATAACCTAAGCGAAAGTCGGACGCTTAACCGACTAAGCCACCCAGGTGCCCCCAGGCAGTTCTTTTTTACTATACTGTTTTATCTCTCTTTTATTTTTCATCCCTTTTCAAGCTAGACTTAACAGCCATCATTTTGTTCTGTTGCTAGCACATGGGACTTAAAGTATATTAATCCGGTTGCACGACAATGTGAATGTTCTTGCCACTACTAAATTGTACATTTAAACAGTGGCTAAAACGGTAAATTTTGTGTTATATGTATTTTACCACAATTTTTAAAAGGCACTCAAGTGTTAAATAATGAGTATTGAGTTTAGCCATTAATATAGTTTAACATCAGAAGGTGAGCTATGGAAAAACGCATAAAATGAGACCTGAAGTGACATTTCCAATGTTCGTAGTAAATACTTGTGCAGTAACAGTTTTGGGTTTTCTGTTTTTTAAGGTAGTACTGATCCTCAGGCTGATTCTAAGCAAGTTAGTGTGTCCTGTTGAGCCAACACTGGCTCTACTGAGGAGGAATGAGGAGGCAAATAGTGTATGTGAAGATCTGTATCCTATGTACTTCCAGATCCCTTATACCTATAGAACCTCTGAAGATGTGCGGCTAGATGTACTATTAAGCAATTTACACACCATCCTGTGAAAACTATCAGGTATATCTTACATGGGAGATGAGAGTAATGTAGAAATTATCACTGCATGCGTCAACATGATTAAATCTCGGAAATATAACATTTAAAAAATGAACTACAAGATATGTAAATTATGGTATCTCTTTTTAAAAAAACAGCCCAGCCATAGTGGGGCTCCAGGGTGGCTCAGTCGGTTGAGTGTCTGACTTCGGCCCAGGCTCAGGTCATGATCTTACGGTTCGGTGGGTTCGAGTCCCATGTTGGGCTCTGTGCTGACAGCTAGCTTGGAGCGTGGAGCCTGCTTCGGATTCTTTGCCTCCCTCTCTATCTGACCTTCCCCTGCTCACGCTGCCTCCCTCTCTCCCCTCGCCCCCCCTTCAGGAATGGAATAAAACATTAAAAAAAAAAAAGCACAGCCATATTGTTTGAGATCAAACATATACATATAAAAAGCATAAGAATTGGAAAAGCAGGCTACACACCAGTTTCATAGATAGTGGGTGCCTCTAGACAAGCAAGGAGGGAAATGAGGTCTGAGAAATGTACAAAAGGGGCTTCAACAGTTAATCACTCACACACATGAAGCAAAAATGTTAATGTTTTTCTTTAATTTTGATGGGAAAACAAGGGTGTTTCTATGTAGTCTCTAAATTTTTCTTTACGTTTGAAGTAATGTTGAAGTATTTCAGACATTGAGCTGATGTGCTCACTGTGAACATAGCCTGAATGGTGTCATTCAGAACAGGGGTAAAGACCATTTTCAGTTAGAAGTTGAGGTGCTGGACAAGAGGAGGCCCAGAAGGTGCTGGTTGAGAGGATAGGCAAAAGAGAGCTTATTTCCATGTATAAGATTATTCAAATTCTACAGGGATAACATGAGATGGTTTCTTTTATCCTATCTCTCTTTCATTCCATGTTGTAACCACCAATAGAAAGTCTTTAATGAGTGAGAACTTCACAGAGAGACATAGCACTCAAACAGCATGCTGTTAAAACTGGTCTCTTTCTGGATGAACCCGTTTTGAAACCTTAAATGTTAACTGGTAATGCTGCACGTGGTAATTTAGTATTGCATCTACTACCTCCCCCAGATCCCCCCCCCCCACCAAAGGCTTTGTTTATTCATTTATATACAACCTGATCATGTGGAAAAACCACAAGGCTGGAATTCAAACAAACCTGGGTTCTAATTTCAGTTTGGCCAATTACAGATCATTTAAGTCAGGAAAAACAACAATCTCTATGAGCTTCACTCTTCTAAGTTGGAGATACACAAATTTTGCCAATTTCAAAACTACAAAACACAATACATAGGTTTACATTTAAGTTGGAGGAGAGTATGTTCTTATCTATTTTAGGAAGCATAAGGTAGTAAAGTTTGGGGGGGGGTTGTTTTGTTTTGTGTTTGGGGTTTTTTGGGTTTTTTGTTTTGTTTTGTTTTTTGGTGGTGGTTTTTGCCTGCTGCCCATAGGAACTGCTTTATATTTATCAAGGAGCTCCTTCTGAAATTTTGAATTTTTGGTTGTTTTCCAGCACTTGTTTATAGTTCTATCACAACAGTTATCAGTGTGGGCCTTATATTAGATGTTTATACATTGCATTTTCCAGTCTTCCTCATTAGATTTTTTTTTTAATCCCTGTGTTCTCACTCTGCCCTTTATTACGTGGTAGGTACTCAATAAATTTAAATTAGACCCAATTGTAAAATTTTCTAAATATGGAGTTATTCTTATTAAGCCATGCCATCTGCTGGTTCCCTGGTGTATCTGTCAGTCAGCCTAAATTTCTCTTGAAACTCACGATGAAGCATTTGTGAGTTTGTGTGTTGGGCAATTTTCCCACATCCTCTCCCTTTATGCAGGTGCTTTTCTTTAATAGAACCAGTTGCGAATTCTTTTTCCTTCTACCCTCCTCTACCTGTTGGCCACTGTTAAAACCTGGAAAAGTGGAGTTTTACATTTCGGAGCCTCGTAATGACCAGAGAAATCTAATTGGGCATGCTCAGTAGGTTGCCCTGAACACAAATATGTCTTGGGCGCTTGTCAGTTCTGTTTGTTTCAGGATCGGATGCATTTTCCTCCCAGCATTATATTGGGAGATTGCAGCCCCTCCCAACCTCTTGGCGCTTTTGCTTTTTAATTTTACCCGTGTGCCCAATTTTTGGAGCCAGCCTTCCTGAATCTCTTGGCCAATCAAGAGACCACACATTGTTGCCTAAGAGACCCCGGATGCCAGCGAAAGGATTTATAGATGATGATTGGACGACTGACTGGAAAGAAGGGTGGGGGCTGGACAGAGTCAAGAAAAAGCTGCCATGGCAACACCAGCGCTTAAGGCTTGAAGAAGGAGATGAGCTTAAAGAGGTGAGAGCAGTGGGCAGTGCATGAAAAAGATGGAGCCTCTTTTGAGAGCTCCTTTCTAAGATCCTCCTGGGCCTCACACAAGACTTGTTAGTGTTCCTGGGGATTACATTTTGCTCCGTTTCAGCTGAAGTTTTAGTGCCAGATGATTCCTACTTGCGAAATTAACAACAATTAATTATTTCTATGCCTATCAAACACTAGCTCTTTGTACTGTAGTATAGTTTTTGCTTTGTCTCTAACTAGTTGAATGAAAGATGAATTCGTATTTAAATCTAGTGATACCATGTTGCCTGATAATTTCCTGATACTATCTGAGGTTTTCTTCTCTGATGATAACTGCAGTGCACAATGAGCTGTGTGTTGGCAGAGAAACTCAATCCTATTCTGCTCTGTGTATTCCAAATAAAACCCCGATAATCCTGAGTATAATTGCAGTGCTCAACTCATAATGTTCTGAGTTTTATCCTACATCCCTATTAGTTTTCATCTTTAAACTGCTTCCCAACTATTGTATTCATTTATTCAGTTGATTTAACAAATATTTGAGTACCAATTATGTGGTACTGGGATTTGGATTCAAGTGAGCAATGTAAGAAAAGGATATGAGCCAAGAAGCCTCAGAATATTGTACTAGTTGTTTTGTATCAAAGTTCAGTGTGTCTAGGCAGGTAGTGCATGGGGTGGGGGGAGATGAGCCTGAAAAGGTAAATTGAGGTAAATTCTTAGTGGACCTAGACTTCCATGCTAAGGAATCTGGTTATGCTGTAGCCCTCAGAGAGCCTTTGAAGGTTTTTGAGCTGAAGAGTGACACAATCAAAATTGTGTCAAAAAATCAAAACTGGTCTTTTAAAAAATACTTCCCTTAGTAGAATGATGGTTAGCAGAGTCTGGGGAGTGGAGGAAATGGGGAGCCATTGATCAAAGGGTATAAACTTTCAGTTATAAGCTGCGTAAGTTCTGGAGGTCTAATGTTCAGCATGGTGACTATAATTAATGATAATATATTTTATACTTGAAATCTAAGAGAGTAGATCTCTGTCTCTCTGTCTCTCTGTCTCTCTCTCTGTCTCTCTCTCTCTCACACACACACACACACACACACACACACACACACGGTAACTATTGGAGATGATGGAGTCTTAAATACTTTGTAATCATTTCACAATACATACATATACCAAAACATCAAGTTGTACACCTTAATTACACACAATTTTGTAAAAAATAAACAACAACAAAAAACCCTTTCTAAAGTAGACTGCATGGTCTATAAAAGCAGAGACTCTTATCTTTGTATCCCTAACTCGGGGCTAATAGGTCCTTAGTAAAATTGAATATTGGTGACAGTGTGAAGAATGGCTCAGAAAATGGGAGAGATTCGTGACCGCCGAAACTTACCAGAGGGCTGTTGAACGCAGAACTAGAACTATAGCATACATTGGAGGTTAGGGCCAAAGACCCTCTTTCTTCCTTTTTATTCAAACAAAACTTAAAGGTCAACATTCCAGGACAGCAGTTAAAGTGGAAAGAGGTCACGCGTGCACACACACACACACACACACACACACACACAAATAACAGCAAGCTTTATATGTGGAAGGAGAAGAAGACAATTTGCTTTGTGTTGTTGAAAGAGTGGGGACAGTTATTTCTTGTGCATGTTATATACAAGTGTCTCTTTGTAATAGTCCTGCATGTTTATCCCATGAACCTGTGTGTGCATGCAGATGTGTACACTCCCCATCTGGAATGGAAGGAGGAGGAAAAAAACCAGAAAAGGATAATGACAAAGGCAAGGGCAGGACAACCCTATTTGAATGCTTCAGCAGGACTCTGTTATCAAGAGGGCTGTTTCTCCTGACCAGACGTATCTCCTTAAAACCAAGTTAATTGAAGAGAGGCTAATTTAAATAATTTCTAGCTGTTAGGAACCAAGAAAAAGAAATTAGCCAGTGCAGGGCCTTGGGGAGGCCCAAGAGAAGCTACTTTGCCCTAATTCAGAAATTGTGCCTAGCTTGTTTCCTATACAAACTGGAAAGTTCTCAGCTTACAGCAGGGATTTTTCACCTGGGGTAAGCAAAATGTTGTATTCATGTGCATTTTTCTACAGAAAGGATTCCTAGCTTTTATCATATTCTCAAATAGTTTTATGACCTTCAAAGAAAAAAAAAGATTAAAAATAGCAACTGGTTTAAAGAGAAAAAAGGTCGGACATAAATAAGAACAATACAAAAAGATATATGTAAATTTTCACTGGGCAGATCTAGGCCCAGAGACCATGCTTTGTATCTATAATTTGCCCACTCACACGTACTTTTATAGCTGCCAATTAATGATACTGTAATGAAACAATATCTTAAACCTTTTGCAATTTGGCCAAACATGTGTGACTCAGATAATTAGCTGTTAGAGGTCAGGAGAAACGTGAGTGCTAATCTGAGTCCTCTTTATACCAGTGGTATACCAGTAGGTCCTACCAAGAAGGAATTGTATAATGATGCTCCTCTGGTTTTAAAACATTGGCTTTCTCTTCAGCTATAATTTGACCCTAAGAAAGAATATTACCTGTCGAGTGAAAGCCTCAAAGATTTCAGATCTAGCATTTACAGGAATCCCATATCAGCCAAAAGTAATGTTTTTTTTTTTAATTGTTCAAATTGTTCAGCCTTTGCTACTGTAATTTTTGGAGCCCATATATCAGGCAGGCAAGCCCTGGCTCTCTCGGTCACTACTGCTTTCTAATATGAAACCCATCTTCAAAGAGGAAGGAAGGCAGAAGCAAGCAGAAACACTGAGGATATATATTGAAACTCCCATTAATCTGCTTCAAATGGTTTTTACCTTTAAAATTTTTGCTAGGGCACTGTAACGGGTTTTCAGATACTCTGTAAATGACAAGAAGTTCTAAGAAAGGTTGCAAGGAAGCTACTGCCTCTTGAGACCACTCATCTGTCAGACACTTGCTGGACCCGTAGTCCCTAATCTTCAAAACAATGACTGACGGTACGGGGACCTGGGTGGCTGAGTCTGTTAAGCATCCTTGGCTCAGGTCACGATCTCAGTTTGTGAGTTCAAACCCTGCGTTGGGCTTTGTGCTGACAGTTCGGAGCCTAGAGCCTGCTTTGGATTCTGTGTCTCATTCTCTCTCTGCCCCTCGCCCATTTGTGCTCTGTCTCTCAAAAATAAATAAATGTAAAAAAATTAAAAAAAAAAACAGTGGTTGATGGTACATGCAGATAGATTAAATGCTTAGATAGATTGGGAGTGCCTGTGTGGCTCAATCAGTTAAGCATCCAACTCTTAATATCTGCTCAAGTCATGATCTCATGGCTCATGAGTTTATGCCCCAAGTTGGGCTCTGCACTAACAGTGTAGATCCTGGTTGGAGTCGTTTCTCTCCCTTTCTCTCTGCCCCTACCCTTCTCTCTCTCTCTCTCTCTCTCTCTCTCCCTCTCTCTCTCTCAAAATAAATAAATAAACATTTTTAAATAAAATGCTCAGATCAAATAACTTGTAAAAAGTTATATAGCTAGTAGGCTTTAGAACCAGGTTCAAACCTGTATAAGGTAAAAAGTTTTGTAATTTTTTAATGTAAGCAAATGTAATGTTTGCAATGGAGCAAATAAGTGAAAGAGGAAATTTATTGCAAGGATATCAGGTGGCTCACAAAATGGACAAGAAAGGACAGGGGGCTTCTGAGGGGTAAGGCAGTAGGAGCAAATTAACAGAACACCAGTGCTACCGTGAACAACCCCCTCAATTGTTAAGTAAAGATGAACCAGCACTTGTCCAGCTGGCCTAGCTTGGTCTTATGACCATGTCTTGCCTGGGAAAGGGGAGGCTCCCTTGAAGAACCAACCTAGCAGACTCTAAACAATGAGGAGAAAGTAATTCTTCATGGAAATGAAAGGGTTTTAATCAAATGAAGGCAGACATACTGGCCATCTAAAAATAGCACATTTCCCGCCAATAAACCCAAGTCTGCCCATCTCTAAAGGCTTGGCTTTGTCCATTACACCATTCTACTTTTTTAAAAATTTTATTTATTTTGAGAGAGAGAGAGGGAGAGAGAGAGAAAGAGAAAGCTGCAAGAAAAGGCCGGGAGCCAGGACCATGAGCGGCCTGTATGAATTGGAGAGCACAGAGAAAGCCATTGGGCATGGCGGCCTCCAGAAGGGGCCCGGCCCTGCGGATACCTGGATTCCCGCCCCAGGAGGCCCGTGCTGGACACTGGTGCTGCGGAGCCGTTAAGGCAATAAATGCATACCCCTCAGCTGTTGAGTATTTGCTACACGTCAAAGCTGACAAGCCCTCAGGAATGAGAAAAAAGGCAATACCCGACGTGCTAGCCAAAGTCAGCCATGCCCCCACGTTTGACGTGTTGAGTCAGGATGAACTGCGAAAAAAGCTATACCAGATGTTTAAGGATCGGGGTATACTAGACACGCTCAAGGCACAACTCTGAAAGCAGATGATTCAGGAATTGATGCACCCTGTCTTGAAAGGAGAGCTACAGCCCCGAAAAGGTATTTACTATACAAGATCTATTACAACTCCTCAAAATCAACCCTGAATCCAGTCTCTACAAATCACTGATTTCAGGATTTGATAACGAAAACAAAAAAGAGTGTGCACAAGCAGGGGAGGGGCAGAGAGAGGAGGAGACCCAGAATCTGGAGCAGGCTCCAGTCTCTGAGCTGTCAGCACAGAGCCCGACATGGAGCTTGAACTCCCGAACTGTGAGATCATGACCTGAGCTGAAGTCTGGTGCTTAACAAACTGAGCCACCCAGGCGCTCCTCTCAGCTTTTAAATAAATAAACTGATGTGTCTATTTTGAAAAAAAAAAAAAAAGCTCCATACTCAGCACAGAACCTAAGGTGGGGCTTGATTCCACAACCCTGGGAACATGACCTGAGCCGAAATCAAGAGTCGGATGCTTAACTGACTGAGCCTCCTAGGCACCCCTACACCATTCTCAACTTCTTAAATATGGTATCAAGCTAGAACCCTTGTTAATTAGAGATTAGAAGGAGGAGAGGAAGAAAGACACAACGGAGAAAGATAGAGTGCTTTATATTGCACTAAGATTTTATAAGTTAAAATACTTCTTTCTAGAAAATAGGCTATGTTTTTACCTGGGAGTGATTTAAACAGACCTGATCTGATTTCTATTCCACCAGCTCCTATTTCTGTAACTTTAGGTGGGGTGTGTAACTTCAGTGAGCCTCATTTTCTTCATTTATAAAATGAGCTAAAATCTACAACCTCACCAGCTTGTTATGAGCTTTAATTGAGCATGCATGTAAAATGTCTGATCTATAAAATGATCCCAGTAAATGTTCTTCCCCCCAATTCCCTCTCAACATACTAAAAGATGGTATGGTGTTAGTATTTTTAGTATTCTGAAGATTATAGGATTCATTTCTTCTGCTAGGTATGGTGTTTCTTATGGAAAGTATTCAGTTATTTCATGATGGCATTTGCACCTTCAAAAAGCATAGATGGTCCCAAAATGCAGACAAAGATGAGTACCTGGACACCCCTAAACCATCAGCTTTTGAATGACCAGGTAAGTGACCAGAGCTATTTTATCAATGTATCCATGCCTTAAAGGGGGAAAAAACATATTAAAATGTTCTCAAAATATGAATGGGAATTATTTAGTATTGTGTAATGGGTTAAAATAAAAGACAAATGAAGGATTTTTTTCCAAAAACTTTTATTGAGCTCTTGCTATATGGGCAAACCTGGCTGTAGACAGAATCTTTGCCATGATGACAGTGTCTTAGATTTGCTCTTTCCTCTACTGTCACTGCTCCTCTCTCTCTCTCTCGTCTCAAATACCTTTTTTCTCACCATACTGGTTCTCTGCTGGAATAGCCAGGAATGAGAGAGAAGAGGGTAGTCTGTGAGGAGTTCCCCCAAAAGATTTTCTTGCTATGATTGCAGTTACTGGATAATGGTGGACATTTAATCAAATAAATAAAATGAATACATCTCAACTGATGACTCACATTACTAGGCTTCTCCTAAGACACTTCTTTCTCACATGTGTTCTGGGGAAGTACTAGTAGAATATGCCCAAAGGATTGCAGAGATGGGAAACTGAGTATCATGCTGGGGTGTGAGATTGGCTAGCCCCCTGGGGATTTCCATTCCTGCTTCAATTGGGGGCAGAATTTACCAACAGGTCTGTGAGCTTCTATTATCAATACCTATTAGAAGGACCACACCTTGTTGGCAGTAAAATACAGTCAACATCAATAAAACTGACTTCATTGTCTTGCTCCTACACATGAGTTCCTCCTCCTGGTAAAAGGCATCACTTTACACCAAGTCACTCAAGCCAGAAATCATCCTTCTCCCTGCCAGCTCTGGGCTAGTTTTCCCCAATTTACAAGCTCATAACTTAGCCTGGTAGTAATGGCATAGAAGACACTACTGTTTCATAGTGAAACACAAGATTCTTGGAGAGACAAAGAACTTCGTTACTCACAGTGCAGCAAGCAGGTGGAGAATCATGTTTGCATTGTTTCTTGCCAGGTTTGTAGCACAAACCCTCATTGAGGAACAGTAAGCCCAGGGAATCCAATGCTTTTCTTTCCTATTTTTTTTTTATCCAAGTTAGTTAACATAGTGTAATAATGATTTCAGGAATACAATTTAGTGATTCATCACTTACATATAACACCCAGTGCTCATCCCAACAAGTGCCTTCCTTAATACCAATCACCCATTTAGCCCATCATCCCACCCAACACCCCACCAGCAACCCTCAGTTTGTTTTCTGTATTTAAAAGTCTCTAATGGTTTGTCTCCCTCTCTGTTTTTGTCTTCTTGTTGCTTCCTTCCCTTATGTTCTTCTGTTTTGTTTCTTAAATTCCTTATATGAGTGAAATAATATGATACTTGTCTTTCTGTGACTGACTTATTTCGCTAGCATAATATACTCTCATTCCATCTACAATATTGCAAATGGCAAGATTTCATTATTTTTTATTACCAAGTAATATTCCATTGTGTATATAGACCACATCTTCTTTATTCATTTTTCAGTCAATGGATATTTGGGCTCTTTCCATGCTTTGGCTATTGTCCATAGCACTGCTATAAACATTGGGATCATTTGCCCCTTCGAATCAGCGTTTTTGTATCCTTTGGACAAATACCTTGTAGCGCAATTGCTGGGTCAGAGGGTAGTTTTGTTTTTAATTTTTTGAGGAACTTCTATACTGTTTTCCAGAGTGGCTGTACCAGTTTGCAAGGAATCCATTGCTTTCATAGTGAGCAGTAAGAAAGCCTGCTCTTGGTCTCAAAAGGAAACAGTATCTCATTACTCAAGGTTGCTTGCTCCCAACATGACTTGGAAAAATGGCCCAAGGAAAGAGCAATGACACTCAGTATTCCAAGACATTTAGGAGTAGAGAGGAAGGCCCAGGGAGGTATGTCTACCAGCACCCCCTCACTTCCACATACAATTCATTTTCAAGTCTTCCTCTTTATCCAGGCCCGTCTCCATCATTCATCTATATGCCTCCAGCTTCACCTTGTCAGTTCACACCCTCATCACCCTTTGCCTGGTGCACTGCTGTAACCCCTAACTGGTTTCACTCCCTCTAGCCCTACCAATCCATCTTCTGCTCTGGTCCCAGAATGATTTTGCTAAAATACCAAACTAAAAAAATAAAAATAAACATAAATAAAATTTTAAAGTAAAATACCGAGCTAATCCTAGTATGTAAAACTGATAACATACTCTGCTCCAAAGAGTAAATTCCAAACCCCTACACATAGCATTGAAGACCTTTCTTAAGTTGACCTCAGCCAACCTTTCAGTTCCTACCCATTGTCTCTGCTTCCTCCCATCCTATGTCCAGGCTAACTAAGTGGCCTCCAGATGAACCACTGTTGCCCCCCTCTAAGAACTAACTCCAATGTAATTTTCTCTGGAAAGCCTCCTGCTTGCTTTTCTTTGCTTTCATCACTGTTTACCAACTTTCCCACTCAACTGCAGTGTGTTCAGAGTTGAGATTCTGTCTTTTCTCTCTGTATTTCCAGTACCTGATAACATTCCTGAAACACAAAAGATGGAATCAAAATTCAGCTATCCTCCCTGGGACCTCCTTCACTGACTCTCACCTTCTAGTCCCTAAATCCCTCTTTCCTAAGTCTGGATTTGACCCTTGCCCCCTAAACCTAATGGATGCACTAATCACTCTGGCAAAGCAAGAGCATCAGTCCTGACCCCTCCTGTTCCGTACTTTCCTGTTTCTACTCTTCTGATGTGAAACATATGTGAAACGTGAGTTACTTTTGGAGAGAGATAAGCAGCCAGCACAATGATCAGAACAGTGAGAAATAAAAGGGAAAGAGACTGAAAACGAAAAAGATTTTTTTTTTAAGTGAGGAAAGAAGAATGAGACCTAGAATAAAAGGAGGGACCAGGAGAAACAAAAGGAAACATAGAATGAGAGAGAAACCCAGCCTTCATCTGGCCATGAACACAAGTCTATTGAAAGTCTTTTTATTCAGCTCAACAACTGTTTATTGAGCACCTGATTGTAAGTGTTCTTAACTCTCCAACAGTTTATATAACAGCTTTTCTGCTTTCCCCCCAAAAAGTTCAGTGTTTAGATTTGAAATCTGTTTCCACATAGAATTGTGAAGATTTCACACATATGTGAAAAAGTGACTTGAATTGAAATACATATTTGTTGGATGCCTTGATTTTCAGAAATATTCTTTGAAAAATTGGAAGTCTTGATCGATTTAGCAGCTATGGAGAAAAAAAGTATTTTAGTTGCCCAATTGCCTGTTGCAGGTTGGTTTACTAGAGAAGCAGACTCTGGGATAGCATGTAGGGCATCCATTGTGGAAGGCTCTCTGGATTAGCACTAGGGAAGAGAAAGGAATAGAGGTAGGGGAGGGGAGAAGGGGAGGGGAAGGGAGAGAAGGCCACAAGTTTGAGGCCTGGCCCTGTAGCCACCAGCCTTTAGACTTCCATACTGGGGCACCTGGTTGGCTCAGTGAGTGGAGCATCCAACCCTTGATCTTGGAGTTGTAAGTTTGAGTCCCACATTGGGTATAGAAATCACATACATACATATACATACATAGACTTTTACACCAACCATTCAGTAGATGCTAGCTGCCCCATAGAAAGGCCTGACCTTGGACAAAACACAGCTGTCAAGCTCATGGTTGACAGCCAACAGCACTCCCAAACAGGTGGAATAAATCCAGGGCAATCCATCACAGCAAGCATTACGTTGTCTTATCTTGGTTTTTGAAAGGGTTTTGTCTAGAAATGATTATTTCTAGAGATAATATTTCTTTTGTTCTTTAAACCTCTCATTTTTTACCACAAAATTACCTTTTGATTTAGCTAATTGTAGTTTGGAGTAAATTTTTTTTAATCTTTGCATGCATATATACATGTATGTATGTATATGTATAAATGTGCATAGACACACACACATAAACTTTGTATATGGGTATACCAAACTATTAATAGTGGTTTTCCCCCAAAGAGTTGGATGACACTGGGGGAGGTAGTCCTGTAAGAAGAAAGCTTTCATTTTTTGCTTTACATAGTGCAATAAAATTGTAAATTTTAAAACAATTTTAAAATGATATAAATAAAAATAAAGAACAGTAACTTTGGGAATTGAAAATTCTGGTTTCAGATCACCAGTAATTTACTGCATGACTTGAGTAAGTCACCTACTTTCTCTGGGTTTTACCATCCTCTTTTATAAAATGAGTATGTTCGATCACATTACCTTGGAGGTTGCTTCCATATCTAACATTCTGACTGTGCAAAAGGTGTTAAAAACAGATGCCAAGAATACAGCTAGCTAGAAGGTGTCCTCACAATAATTTCAAGGAAAGAAATTCTTCTTTATTTTTAAACGTTTATTTATTTTGAGAGATGGAGAAAGTGCAAGCAAGGAAGAGGCAGGAAGAGAGAGGGAGAGAGAGAAACCCAAGCAGGCTCCATGCTGTCAGTGCAGAGCCCAGCACCAGGCTTGATCCCATAAACTGTGAGATCATGACCTGAGCCAAAACCAAAAGTCAGACGCTTAACTCACTGAGCCACTCAGGTGCCCTCTACACTTCTAAAACAGAGCATTTGTCACCAAATGACCAGTGTAATTTTGAGGTACTGTTTTCTGTTTTTGTTTTAATTTTGTCTTTCTTTAATTCCATAGTAAAATGTAAAAGATGTAACTATTTCAGACTAAAACAGGATTATAGGATAGTTTTTAAGTTTTTATTTAAATTCTAGTTAATTAACATACAGTGTAATATTAGTTTTAGGTATTCAATATAGTGATTCAACACTTCCAAACAACTCATTGGGTCAAAGGATTTTAACTTCACAGCAGGCTTTAAACAGAGAAATTGAATTCAAATTCAGATGTCTGAAAAATTGCGTGATCAGCATAGGCAAATGTAACAGATTTCAAAATAATTTAGGCATTATGATTTTTGAGAGGAAGAATGTTTTAAATGTATGCATTTCTTTGCCATCTAGTGTTTTATTTTTCTTTTTTGTTTTTAAGTTCATTTATTTATTTTTGAGAGAGAGTGAGCGAGCCAGGGGAGGGGCAGAAATAGAGAGGAGAGACAGACAGCCAAACAGGTTCTGCACTGTCACTGCAGAGCCGAATGCGGGGCAAACCCATGAACCATGAGATCATGACTTGAGCTGAAACCAAGAGTCAGATGCTTAACAGACTGAGCTACTCAGGTGCTCCGCCATCTAGTGTTTTAATTGAAAGTAACCAACATTTCTTTTCAAGTACGAGTCACAAATGTAGTACAGTACATGTTAAAAGGGTGTTCTGAGAAAAGTACCTAGTTGCCATCAGTCAGTCATAATTTAGGAGCCCCTAAATGTCTTATCCTACACTGTAATATGTAATTTCAGTGTCAACAGACTAAAATATAACCATAAGATTTTGACTTAACAGCAGGCTCTGAGTAAACTGTGATATAAACAGACTGTAGTGCTTTGCAGGGAAAGAAGATCCATTTTAATATTTCTGTTTTGAATCAATACTTTGTTTTCCAGCTCTTTGAGATGATGAACCTGATTGCAAATCTTGGGAATGAAGACTTGCTCCAAACTAGAAAGTATAAGATTCTGAGTCTGACCAAGGACCTGACAAATAACGTGTCCCAAATTATATTTCTTGCCAGGGTAAAGCCAGAACCAGATCTGAACTTGTCTAGTGGTTTTCCTCTCTCCATTTACTCCTGTCAGTTTCTGCTCGGGTCTAGATGCCTTTGCTAAGAACTGGATTTGCTTGGACCCGCTTAGACTTGGTCATTGGTCCTCTAAACACTATTGTTTTAGCCTGAGTAACACTCCCCACCTCCCACCCCATTCCTTTCCTCCTCCCGTCTTGCTGACTGTTCTTTTCCCTTCAAGTCAGTGTCCCTTTGTTTCCAGTGTCCTGTATGGTCACTGGACACTACGATGGTCATCTCATCCTCTTTTTGAAGGGAGGCTGTGGTCTTGGGACCTAACCTTTTCTTCTTCCCACTGTAAGGTCCAAGTATGGGCAGCAGTTCATTGTGAATATAGGGCTGGGAGTCAGGATAGGGGAGACCAAGGTTTAGTGAGGAACCCAAAACAGAGTTGGGCTGGACAGACAGCCTGGAACCAGTGGTTTTTAAAAAATTATAAATGTAATCCTTTGGGCCTCTGCTTGTCCTCTCTAAAATAAGGAACTGAAAAGCTCTTAGGGATTCTTTTTAGCGTTAAAATTCTATGACTTATGAAGCTTTTTTACTGTTATTCAATCAGCAGATGCTCATTGAGGGCCATGTAGATTATAGAGAAATCTGTTATCCACATGGAAAGATAAAATGACTGGAAACGATTAGAGAGCTAGCAAACCCTATAACCCCAAGTGGAGTGTAGGCTATAAGCCTATGAGTTGAGAGGAACTAGATTCCTAGATATCAGAGAAGTGCAGGTGCTGATGACTTGGACTGGACAATAGATGACTGATAGGCTTTGGTTAGATAGAGGGCAAGACTTTGGGAAATATTTAAATCCAGATTTTTACATCTTCTGTATTGTATAGGTTCTCTTCTATTTTCATCTAGAAATCCTGAGTTTATCTGTTGCCATTATTTGAGAGTCCTAACAACCCAGGTAACAGTTAACAGAGGGAAGGGGAGAAGGGCATTCTTTTTCTTCTCTAATGTGTGTAAAGTGTCTACCTGTGATGTGTGAGGTCCTCTGGCCAGGAGCAAAATTGACATTTCGCTGGCCTTGAGGTTGTTGAACTAGTTATTTCAATTCTTATTTTCTATGCCCTTTGAAACTAGAGTTTGAGAGTCTAAAAAAGGAAAGAAAGCATTATCTGTTAGAAACATAAAACCAGCTCCTCACCCTCCTCCACAAAAAGGGAAGAAATAGGCCTTAGCTACCCTCCAAGGGGGGGAACATTCTTACATGGCTGGAAAATGTAGGCAGTACTAAGAGGAAGGGAGAAACCTCAATCCCAATTTTGAAAGCTTCCAGTGGGGGTGTGTGTGGGAGTGAGAGAGACAGTCACATATGTTCATGACTCTCCCTTGCTTCCTCTCTCCATAACTCCCTCTGCCACACATTCTAACATCAGTCTCCTTTCCTCATTCATTCTAATGTACACATGACTCCTGAAACCAATACTACACTGTATGTTAACTAACTTGAATTTAAATAAATAAATTGATTAAATAAAAAAATATGCACATGACTGATGCTCAGAAAACACCTCTGCACTAATATATAAATCCATTCACATTGTGCTGATACATCCATAAGGATTTTCATTATCACAACCTCTTTCATTCAGTCCAGCAAACATGAGTATCTATCTGTAATATGCTTTGTACTCTACACTGGAGATATAAAAATGGGTCAGACATGGTTTCTGTCCTAAATAGTATATAATAACAAACCTATACAGATAAACATTGAGTTGTATGCCCAGAGGTGTACAAATACACAATTCTAACCCTACAAACATATCAGTGCATGTACACCCACTGATGGGTGTATATAAAAACAGAGCTGCTCATTCATAAATTTCACAAGTTCTCATACATTTGATAATTGGAGGAGGATCTCCATTTTCCTGTTTTTCCTTTATCAGGTTTTTCATCTCCTTTCAAATTCTAAAATTGATTTCACTTTGCAATTCCATTATTTTCTTATTACTTGCCTTTAAAAATTTATTACTTTTTCTTTAAGATGAATTATTCCACATGGATAAGCTGAAAAAAAAAATGATACCTTTCCCAAGTTAAAAATAAGTAAAGTACCCTTTCAGGAATGAAATCTGTGTTTTTATACTCAGTTGGTACAATGAAAAGACTGTCAATTTTTATTTATTAATACTGTAATGATGTCTTTCTTACAATGGACATTTTGATCATGAAATATAAAATCATTCCATTCTTTATTTATTGCAGGTATTTGAAGAAAGAAGAGCTTTGCTTGGAAAATGGGTAACCATTTAAGATATAGTTACTTCGATATTGTATTATGTCCCATTATCATAGAGCCCAAAGAATTCAGTTTGAACATTAAGTAATAACTGAACACTTATTGTCTGAGAAATTTGACTGATATCCTCTGTGTGTATCACAGAGACTATAGGGTTTTATACTCACGAAGTAGGGTTCCATCTTGCACAAAACAGGGTTCAGAAAGGTGAGTTTGGATATGAGATGACCACTTAGTAACCAGCACAGTTCATCCATTAGGCTATGTAGCATCCATCTACACCCTTCTACCTCTACTTAAATTTCCAAAGGAAAACTATAACAACTTTATGCTTTTAACAAGATACCACTATTCTTTACACAACCGAAAACCTTCTCACCCTTTCCTCAAAGGAGACACAGAGTCCCAGTGGTCCTTGTCCTCCTTCACTGGGTCATGATCGATCTCTGAGCAGCGTTTACTACTCATCAGATTCCTCTGAACCCCACCTGTCTCTGCCGCCCAAGAGAATTGAAAACATACGGTCGTGCAAAAATGTGTACATAAATGTTAATAACAGCATTATTCCTAATAGTCAAAAAGTGTAAATACTCAAACAAAATGTGGTCTGTTCTTTTTTTTTTTTTTTAATGTTTGTTTATTTTTGAGAGAGAGACAGAGTGGGGGGAGGAGCAGAGAGAGAGAGGGAGACATAGAATCCCAAATAGGCCCCAGACTCTGAGCTATCAGGCACAGAGTCCCAAGCAGGACTCAAACCCACAAACTGTGAGATCATGACCTAAGCCAAAGTTGTACACTTAACCAACTGAGCCACTTAGGCACCCCAAAATGTGGTCTATTCTACGGTAGAATATTATTTAGCTTTAAAAAGGAAGGAAATCTTGATGCCTCCTACAACATGGATGAACTTTGAAGGTAATATGCTAAGTGAAAGAAGCCAAACACAAAAGGACAACTATTGTATTGATTCTACTTATGTAAGGTATCCAGAGTAGTCAGATTCATAGAGACAGAAGGTAGAATAGAGATTACCAAGGGATGAGGAATTATTATTTAATAGGTACAGAGTTTCAGTTTGGGAAGATGAAAAAGTTCTATAGATTGATGGTGGCAATGGTCACACAACAATGTAAATGCACTTAATGCCATAGAACAGTACACTTAAATGTGGTTAAAATGGTAAATTTTATGTTACATTTATTTTGCTAAAATTTTTAAAAGGTAAGAACATCTTTAAATTTTTTTAAAGGTAAGAGAAGGGAATAAAGTACTGATACATACTACAACATGGATGAACCTTAAAAATAATATGCTAAAATAAATTATTTTTAAAACAAAATAAAAGGGGCGCCTGGGTGGCTTAGTCGGTTAAGCGTCTGACTTTCACTTAGGTCATGATCTCGCAGTTCGTGGGTTCGAGCCCCGTGTCGGGCTCTGTGCTGACTGCCAGCTCAGAGCCTGGAGCCTGTTTCAGTTTGTGACTCCCTCTCTCTCTGACCCTCCCCTGCTCACGCTGTCTCTCTCTCTCTCTCTCTCCTAGAAATAAAGAAAACATTTAAAAAATAAAATAAAATAGAATAATATGCTAAGTCTGGAGCACCTGGGTAGCTCAGTCAATTAAGCATCCAACTTTGGCCCACGTCATGATTTTGTAGTTTGTGAGTTCAAGCCCCACGTCAGGTTCTGTGCTGACACCTCAGAGCCTGGAGCCTGCTTTGGATTCTGTGTCTTCCTCTCTGTCTCTGTCTCACCTCCCTTGAAAAATAAATAGACATTAAAATTTTTTAAAAATAATATGCCAAGTAAGGGGCGCCTGGGTGGCTTAGTCGGTTAAGTGTCCGACTTTCGCTTGGGTCATGATCTCACGGTTTGTGGGTTCAAGCCCCGCGTCGGGCTCTGTGCTGACTGCCAGCTCAGAGCCTGGAGCCTGTTTCAGCCTGTGACTCCCTCTCTCTCTGACCCTCCCCTGCTCACGCTGTCGCTCTCTCTCTCCTAAAAATAAAAAAAATAAAAAAAAACAATTAAAAATAATATGCCAAGTAAAAGAAGCCAGACATAGAGACCACGTATCATATGATTCCATTTATGTGAAATGTCCAGAATGGGCAAATGCATAGAGACACAAAACAGATTAGTGGTGTCCAGGAGATGGGGGATTAACTGTAAAGTGTACAGGTTTTCTTTGGGGGAGAGAATGAAAATGTTCTGGAGGTGCCTGGGTGGCTCAATTGTTTGGGCAGCAGACTCTTGATTTTGGCTCAAGTGGTGATCTCACAGATTTGTAAGACTGAGCCCCATGTGGGGCTCTGCCACTGACAGCAAAGAGTCTCCTTAGGATTCTCTTTCTCCCTCTGTCTCTGCCCCTCCTCTGCTCGTGCTCACTTTCTCTCTCTCTCTCTCGAAATTAATAAGTACATATTGAAAAAAGAAGGGCACTCTCTTTTGAATGTCTCCTCTCTATAAAGAAAGCTTTCCTACTATTCTTCCTTTCTCATCTTATACTCTAGTAAACTTTTGCCTACTGCTCAAAAAATAAATAAATAAATAAAGTTCCAGAATTCAATAGTACTGATGGCTACACAACCTTTTAAATACACTAAAAGCCACTGACTTGTACACTTAAAATGCCGAATTTTATGGCATGTGAATTATATCTTAGTTTAAAAAATATATCAGGATTACTTTAAAAAAATTATACTTAGACTCCTTTAACTCTTGTTATATGTAGTAAACTTGAAATACCCCATCTTTAAAGCATACAGTCAACACTTTTTCCTTAAGGGAGCATCTCTGACTGGAATGTAGCTGGACAGGATGCCGTTTCCTATAAGTTACTGAAACTCATTTTCCTAAGTGTCTTAGGAAGGTTTGGGCTGCTATAACAAATTACATCGTATATAAATAGCAGAATTTTATTTCTCACAGTTCTAGAGGCTGGGAAGCCCAAGGTCAAGTCATGGGCAGATTCGAGTCTGGGGAGAGCCCACTTTCTGGTTCATAGATGGTCATCTTTTCACCATAACCTCATATGGCAGGAGCTGGGAGGGAGGTCTCTGAGGTCTCCTTTTTAAGGACACTAATCTCATTCATGAAGATTTCACCCTCATGACCTCATCACCTCCCAAAGGCCCCACCTCCTAGTACCATCACCTTGTGGGTTAGGTTTCACCATATGAATTTTGGAGGGATACAAACATTCAGTCCATTGCACCAAGACTAACATAAAATACTATGTCTTAATGTTCTTATTTGTCTTAGTTGATCACCAGTTCTTTTTTGTGTTTGTCTACAAGTTTCTGTCTAGGATATTAATTAGCTTAAGTACATGTTTAAAAATTATATACATAGTATATCTGGAAGGATGCACAGGAAAAGAGGCAACATTGGTTTCCCCTAGGAAGAACAGTGAGTCTGGGACAAGGTGGAAGGGACTCATTTAGCTGAATAGCCTTTTGTACCTTTTGATATTTTTAACCATGTAAATGTATTACCTATTCAGAATAATTATAAAATTTTATAAAGTAAGTATGCTAAAAATTAAGAAATGAAAAACACCAAAAAATTTTTTTAATTTAATTTAATTTTTTTTTTTTTACAAATAGTTTATTGTCAAGTTGGTTTCCATATAACACTCAGTGCTCATCCCCACGAGTGCCCTCCTCCATGCCCATCTCCCCCCTCCCCCTCCCACACCCATTAGTCCTCAGTTTGTTCTCATGATTCAAGAGTCTCTCATGGTTTGCCTCTCTCCCTCTCCCCCACCATTTCCCCTCTTCTTCTCCCCCATGGTCTTCCTTTAAGTTCCTCCTAATCCTCTTATAAGTGCAAACATATGATATTTGTCCTTCTCTGCCTGACTTATTTCACTCAGCATAACACCCTCAAGTTCCATCCATGTTGCTACACATGGCCAGATTTCATTGTTTCTCATTGCTGTGTAGTATTCCATCGTATAGATAAGCCACATCTTCTTGATCCATTTGTCTGTTGAGGGACACTTAGGCTCTTTCCATGTTTTAGCTATTGTTGAGAGTGCTGCTATGAACATTGGGGTACATGTGCTCCTATGCAACAGCACTCCTATATCCCTTGGGTAAATTCCTAGCAGTGCTATTGCTGGGTCATAGGGGAGTTCTACTGTTAATTTTTTGAGGAACCTCCACACTGTTTTCCAGAGGGGCTGCACCAGTTTACATTCCCACCAACAGTGTAGGAGGGTGCCCATTTCTCCACATCCTTACCAGCATCTAGATTTCTCTGATTTGCTCATTTTAGCCACTCTGACTGGCGTGAGGTGGTATCTTAGTGTGGTTTTGATTTGTATTTCCCTGATGAGGAGGGATGCTGAGCATCATTTCATGTGTCTGTTGGCCATCTGGATGTCCTCTTTGGAGAAGTGCCTGCTCATATCTTCTGCCCATTTCTTTACTGGGTTGTTTGTTTTTCGAGTGTGGAGTTTGGTGAATTCCTTATAGATTTTAGATATTAACCCTTTGTCTGATATGTCATTTGCAACTATCTTTTCCGATTCCATTGGTTGCCTATTAGTTTTGTGGATTGTTTCCTTTGCCGAAAAACACCAAAAATTTTAAATCAGGCAGAGCTTTTCTCATATCCTATTTACATTTTAAAACAAACTTCATGGGGCATCTGGGTGGCTCAGTCAGTTAAGTGTCTGACTCTTGGTTTCAGCTCAGGTCATGATCTCACAGTTTGTAATTTCAAACCCTACATCAGGCTTTATGCTAACAGAACAGAGCCTGCTTGGGATTCTCTCTCTCTCTCTCTCTCTCTCTTTCTCTGCCCCACCCCTGCTTGTGCTCTCTCTTTCTCTCTCTCACACTCTCTCTCAAAAATAAATAAACAAAATTTTTTAAACTAACTTCATATCTGTTACCAACAACTTAAAAAAAAGACTTACTTAGAATAACTGTTTTTGCACTGTCATTCCACGTGGAAATCCCTGAATTAATATTATCAAGGCTAATGTTCAGCCAGTATTTGGTGTGACCAGCTTTTGGCTGGTCGGTAGGATTGCCAGTTGTTGAGTATTTTTAATATCACCTTGTGTAAAATTCAAGGTCTTTAAACTTTTTAAAAGATCTTGTTTATTCTTTTCTTTTACCATAGCTAACAGAAATATATTTGCAAAGATCACTAGTTATCTCTCTTCAATAGACTAATTTATATAGAGAAGGCATAGTTCTATACGTTGCTCTTTGTACATTTCTTGACACTACCAGTCATTTAATAAATACTTGCTAAATGAATGAGTGATAATTACTGGTTTTTCTCTTTTGTCCAACATCAGATTTATACCCTGAATTTACTGTGTCATGTGGTAGTCTGTATAGCCCCACAAAAGTCACATGAATTGAATTTGAGGGAATTATTTCCAATTTGCCTTATTTAATTTTCTGTCAGCATTTCAGTTTTTAGATTTTTGGGTTTATGTTTTAGGAAAACCATAAGAGACTGATAACATAAGAATTACATTGCCAGAGGTGCCTGGGCAGCTCAATCAGTTGAGTGTCTGACTCTTGATTTCAGCTCAGGTCATAATCCCAGGGTTGTAGGATTGAACCCCGAGTTGAGCTCCACACTGAGCATGGAGCCTGCTTAAAATTCTCTCCCTCTCTCTCTCTCTCTCTCTCTCTCTCCCTTCCTCTCCTTCTGACCCTCTTCCTCACTTGCACTCTTTCTCTTTTTCTCTAAAAAGAAAAAAAAAGAAACACATTTCCAAAAAGGAAAGGAGACATAAGGATACAACTTTTTTTACTTAGCATTACTTAGGCTTTTCATTGTAGGGATCAAATATTGGTTTTAAAGCTCAATCTAGTATTAGATGTAAAGTCAATTTTTAAAACAATATGGACTAGGGCACCTTGGTGGCTCAATTGATTAAGGGTCCGACTCCGGCCCAAGTCATGATCATATGGTTCATGTGTTCAAGCTACATGTCAGGCTCTATGCTGACAGCTTGGAGCCTGGAGCCTGCTTCAGATTCTGTGTCTGCCTCTCTCTCTGCCCCTCCCCTGCTTGTGCATGTTCTCTCTCTCTCTCTCTCTCTCTCTCTCTCTCTCAAACATAAATATATAAACATTAGAAAAATTTAAAATAATCTGGACATTGTGATGTAAGACATAATATAAAATATCATTGGATAAATGACAGTCCAAATATATATTTGGCCTAGAATGTCGTTTTTGTTCATACATAGCACATAGTCTTATCTGATATTCTGTACAGTAACAAACAAAACAATTAAGAGAAACTGAAAAGGTCTTCTATGTTACTGCTTCCTGTTACTATTTAATCCCTTATGTCTTAAATCTTCTCTGTCCTTGAATCCTTGTTAGAAAAGGCAATTGCTTCCCAAGAAAAACAACCCTCCAAAACAACCACAGAACTATTTTGTTTGAAAAGAAAGCATGCCAAACTTTTTCTCAGCTTCTGTGTTGTTAACAGAAATAATAGTGGGTGTGCCTGGCTAGCTTTGTCGGTAGGGTATGTGATTCTTGATCTCAGGGTTGTAAATTCAAGCCCCTGTGAAAATTACTTAAAAATAAAATCTAAACAAACAAGCAAACAAACAAAAAGAATGTGTATAAAAAATTGCAAAAAGTAGATGGACTTACTTTTAATTTGCTGGCATCAATCATAATTAGAGCTGAAATTCAAAAGAGAAACAGGAGATAATATTTTGCAAATTGCATGATAGGTAAAGATTAATATCCAGGATTATAAAACATTCCTACAACTCAATAAGAAAAATACAATACTTCTATGGAATAATGAGCTCATAGAAGAATGAGAAATATACAAAAATACACAAATGGCTAATAAACATACAAGATATGATCTATTTCACTGATATTAGAGAAATACAAATTAAAACAATGAGATTCCCAGCCCCTCCCTTTGCCTATGTGACAAAAATTAAGGAGATAGATAATATCCAATTTAAGTAAGGATTACTGGAGAGTAGGAGGATATGCTTAAACACAATTGGAGGGACTGTAAAATGGTAAAGACTTTTAAAAGACAATTTGACAGGATCAATTAAAGTTTTAAAGGCACATGTCCTCTGAACCTGTAATTCCACTTCTATGTTTCTGTACTAGAGAAATACTCACACAGGGCATGAAAAGGCATGTTTTAGAATATTGCATTTTTAAAAAAAAAAATTTTCTTTGTCTTTCTGTCTGTCTCTCCTTCTCTCCTCTTTCTTTCTTCCTTTGTTTTCTTTCTTTCTTTCTCTTTCTTTCTTTCTTTCTTCTCTCTCTCTCTCTTCCTTTCTTTCATTCTTTCATTTTGGAAACAATCTAAATGGTATCAGTAGTAAATTCAGTATGCAGATCATGGTATAGCCATGATGAGTGAATAAATGAGAAAATGAAAATACCGTGAATGATTGAGAAAACAATATACTCCAGGTTCGTTACATATCAGATCATTTATGGGTATATTTAGTTATTTTATTTTCTTATTTTTTTAAATATTATTTGAGAGAGAGAAACTGAGCAGGGGAAAGGGACTGAGGGTGAGGAAGAGAGAGAGAGAGAGAGAGAGAGGGAGAGAGAGAGAGATAGAGAGAGAATCTCAAGCAATCTCCATGCTTAGCACAGAGCCCAATAGGGGCTTGAATCTGTAATCCTAGGATCATGAACTGAGTCAAAATCAAGAGTTTGAGGCTCAACCAAATGAGCCACCCACGTGCCCTGTTTGTTTTTTAAGCTGCTGTTCAGTATCCCACAGGATGGGTATACTCTAATTTACTTAAGTGTTTCCTTATTGATGGCTATATGTGTATGCAAATACATAGAAATGCACAGCAGTGGGGCACCTGGGTGGCTCAGTTGGTTAAGCTTCTGACTTCAGCTCAGGTCATGATCTCATGATTCGTGGGTTCCAACCCCACGACAGGCTCCTCGCTGACAGCTCAGAGCCTGGAGCCTGCTTTGGATTCTGTGTCTCCCTCTCTCTTTCTCTGCCCCTCCCCTGCTATGTGCTCGCTCTCTTTCTGTCTCTTAAAAATAAATTTTAAAAAACAAACAAAACAAGGAATTGCACAGTGATTATTTCTGGGGAATGGAATGAGATCAGTTGGGGAGGAGCAGTGACAGAGAATTTTCATGTTTAATGGTATATGTACCTATTTGAAACTCTTAAAATTTATTAATTTTGAGAGGAGAGAAAGAGAGAGAATATGTGCTCAAGCAGGGAACAGACAGAGAGAGAGAAAGGGAGAAAGAGAATCCCAAGCAGTCTTTGCACTGTCCACATATGGCATGGGGCTTAATCTCGTAAAATGTGAGATCATGACCTAGGCTGAGATCAAGAGTTGGATACTTAACCACCTGAGCCACCTGGGCACCCTGTGAAACTTTTAAACTATAAGGTATCCATACCTGACTATGAAATTCAGTTTTTTATAACAGGACTCAGAAACTCAACCAATTGAGATAAATAACCAATAATCAAAAAATAACAAGCCTTCCTCTTCAGCTTGTCCCCCACTCACAGTAAACTTTTCCTTGCCAGTCTGTGTGAGATGAGTGGAAACTGTCCTGAAGTCCTGCAACTGCAGTAAGAATCCTTGGAGCAACTACTCCAAACATAGGATTTTCACAATGCTATTGAGTCCAGAAAGCCCTATAAAAAAAGGTATTAAAATAATAAAATATAATTGTGATACAACATAACATAACATAATTGATATAATGTAATATAATGTAAGAAAAGGTACTAACTGTGAAGGGAAGCACCTTATGTGATACAGGATGGGAGAATGGCCATGGCTATTCCGCAAATCTCAGTTATTGGATCCCTGGCTACAGTGTTACGGGTATTTTTTTTTAATGTTTTTTATTTATTTCTAGGAGAGAGAGAGAGAGCATGAGCAAGGGAGGGTCAGAGAGAGAGGGAGTCACAGACTGAAACAGGCTCCAGGCTCTGAGCTGGCAGTCAGCACAGAGCCCAACGCGGGGCTCGAACCCACGAACCGTGGGATCATGACCTGAGCGAAAGTCGGACGCTTAACCGCTTAACCGACTAAGCCACCCGGGCGCCCCTGTTATGGGTATTTTTACTTGAAAGAAGATTATCGAATTCCTGAATTCCTGGACAATTAACTCTTCCATGAACTATTTACTTTTTGGATTACTCCTAGCACCTTTTAAATTCCAAAGGGATTTTTCCCCAATTGTGAAGCATTCTTCTGACTCATCAACCCACCTTCAATTGGTAGGAGTTCAAGGAATGCAAATTCATTTTCTATTAGCCTAAACAAACACAATTAGAAAGGAAAATCCCTTGAGGCGAAGAACACCTATCAAAGCCAGATATAAATTACCTTTGACCATTATAATCAGGGAAATAAATGAGAAACCAATGTAATTATCTTTTTAATCTCTAGAGGAAAATGTTTTAATGTTTTCTTTTATAGATTTCTTCAGCATTTTATAATCCTAGTGTTCTTTTATATTCATTCTAAATCACTGTTCTTCAATCTAAACTCATTCTCTTTTTGTGGGCAGCAATGAAAGTAGACGAGCTAACCTCCGCATTCTAAATGTACTTCCCATCCTTGTCAATGCACGGACATGATAATTTTATGGTTTTTAATTTAATTGTTTGCATATATATTCTTTTTACATTGATTTAACCCACATAATAATTATTTTTAATATCACTTTGATATTTTATAATAGCTGCCATGTCTATGAGTCATACACCCTATTAAGGATTTTATACATATATTATTTAATCCTCACAACAACCCTACAATTTAAATATAATTATTCCTAATGTATAAATGACGAAATAGAGAGGTTGTTAGCGGTGGAGCTGGAATTTAGTGATTTATTTCTAAAGAGTATTGGAAATAATAGAACACTGGAAATAAGACTACCAATAGTCTCATTCACAAACCCATCATCAATCTGCAATACCATATTTTCTCTTATCATGTTGATACATTACAGTCTGCATAGCTGATCCCTTATTAGGCATTTTTATTATTTCTGATTTCATTCAGTGATAATAATATCTCATGAAAATTTTTTTGTAACCATAATCATCCTCGGTTCCCATGTAGCTCAGTTTCTAGAGAACCACAGGCACTGCCTATAAGTTATTTTAAAAATGAATTTCAGGGGTACCTGGGTGGCTCGTCGGTTGAGGGTCCAGCTTCGGCCCAGGTCAAGATCTCACAGTTTGTGGGTTCGAGCCCCGCATCAGGCTCAGTGCTGACAGCTAGCTCAGAGCCTGGAGCCTGTTTTGGTTTCTGTGTCTCCCTCTCTCTCTGACCCTCCCCTGTTCACGCTGTCTCTCTCTCTCAGAAATACATAAAACATTTTAAAAAATGAATTTCAATTTTCACTTGGTGTTTCAAAGAAAAATCAAAGCAGAACTAGTTTAAAACTCATAACAGTACTTCTCAAGTCTCCTTTTGTTAAACAACAAAAATTCAGCTGAGTAATTTAAAAATTCAAATTGGCTTTATTGAACAATTTGTGAATCAGGCAGCATTCTATCTAGCAAATAGAAAGGACCTCCATTGAGCTATATAAAAGGAAAGGTTTTTGAAGGTAGAGAGGGAGCCTAAAAACAAAAATTATTAGCAAAGAATTATTAGCAAAAGAATGCATTGTTTTAGGCAAGATTTTCTTCCTAAGTGGAATGGAAGGGGGCTGTCAGTAAATTGCCTAGTGCTAAGTGGGAAATTCCATGTTGACTGGTTAAAGTTATATTCCTGGGGGATTTATGATATACAATTAGGTTAGGTATTAAATCTTGGTATGCTGACACAGGGCCTTTAACACAGGTGACTCCATTTTGGTACCATGATTTTAATACTTTCCTTCATTCCTCAGCTCTCTTGTTCTCTGATTGCTGTCTAAGGCAACGGCTGTCTGAATCCTCAAACTCGCAACAAGCCAAAACCTTACTGCTTTTCTTTCTCTTCATACCTTCTCTTTGGCTCTTTATTTTATAGATCAATGTAGCTTCTCAGGCATGGTCCTTCCCCTGGCCCCTAGTCATTCTGGTCTGGCTTCTCTTCATTCTAAGAATCCATCCCAAAAAGAAAGAAGTCCTATATTGTGAGTTGGAAATATGGATTGTACAGAAATACAGGTAGGAGAAATCAGGGGACACTCCCACATGAATAGATCTTATTCATTTATTTGTAAGCTGAGGTTTTGGGTTTTTTTCTTCCCTGCTGTGAGCACACATAAAGATCCCTACAGGAGTTGTGTCTTCACAATGTCAGGACTCCAAACTCAATGACACTTCACTACCCATTTAACTTGGCTTTGTACACGTCACACAAAACAAAGTCTAATACAAAGTCACACAACAAAGAAGATACAACAGGGGACGAGAAATTAATGAACCAAATGTAAAGCCAGTCAGTCCCGAAGCACAGTTAGGGTGAGGCCGTGGTCCAGTCTAGGTCATCTCTCAGCTCATACTGCTTATTATGTTCAAGCAGTGGAGAATCTCTTTTAGGTTCAAGATCAACTAGTCAGGGCCTTTGGTGGCATTTCCCTTTCAAATATGGTCAGAAGTAGAAGGGTCAGTGTCTGGAGAGTCTGACAGTTTGCTATAGAAATCCTCCCTTTTGAAAAGAGTTTAATCAGTCTTGGGCCTTTGCAGGCCTCTTCTGGTTCTAGTGATTATCAACTCCTCCTCCAGGCTCTTTTCAGTCCTTAGTACTGCCAGTCTGTGCTGGTTTGGTGAAATCTGGTCTTAGCTGCAACACCCTTCACTGCTTATGTCACTGCTTGACAGGAGTGATTCTATCTTGCTCTCTACATCGGCACAACCTCTCCTTGAATTATAGTCTCCAAACCAAGATTCTTGGGTCATTAACTAGATCTATAATAGTGAATAGTTTTTGATTAAGAAGTATTCTTTCCAGGGTGCCCAGGTGGTTCAGTCGGTTGGTTGTGCCCGAATCGCGAGTCCCCAGAGACCAAGGAGCCGACACCAATGCAAGTACCTAAGGGTCTTTATTACAAGCTCGAGCAGGGGCTCACCCATCTACCAGCTCAGTGGCAGCAAAGAGAAGCCCCAAACAATAGCAAGCAGGGTTTTTATTGGGTAAGGGACGGGGGTGTTATAGTGCACACGTTGTACGTATTGCATCATCACATAAGCACCAATCATAATTGTACAGCACCCATGGTAACAGTTTTGCCCATTCAGTGTCTGTGAGGCATCCGTTACTTTTGGCAGGACCCATCATGACCTTTGAGAATCCTTTGAAAATGACCAATTATAAGGTGAGCTCAAAGGGCCTACATGGAGTTTAGGCAAGCGGTGAGTGATTGGCTAGTTTGTACAAAGTAACTACCTGCAGTTCCCACCCTGACTCAGGCCACAGGAATGTTACACATTTCTTTTGATTGGCTGATCCGAGGGTGGTTTCAACTCAAGCTTTTCCTGGAACTGGGGCTATGTGCAGCCTGAGGTTGCTTTTTTTTTAAATTTTTTTTAATGTTTTATTTTTGAGAGAGAGAGACAGCACGAGGGTCAGATTAGAGAGGGAAACACAGAATCTGAATATAGCCTCCAGGCTCTGAGCTGTCAGCACAGAGCCCGACGTGGAGCTTGAACCCATGAACCGTGAGATCATGACCTGAGCTGAAGTTGGACGCTCAACTGACTGAGCCACCCAGGGGCCCCAAGGTTGCTCTTAATGGAGGACTTAATTTCAGGCTCTTCAGATTAAGCTTTCAACTCTTAATTTCGGCTCAGGCTGTGATCTCATGGTTCATGGGATCAATCCCCACATTGGGCTCTGTGCTGCTGGTGAGGCTGCTTAGGGATTCTTTCCCTCTTTCTCTGGCCCTTGCCTGCGTACATTCACTCTCTCAAAATAAATAAATAAGAATTTTTTTAATAAAGGGGCACCTGGGTGGCTTAGTCGGTTAAGAGTCCGACTTTCGCTTAGGTCATGATCTCGTGGTTCATGGGTTCGGGCCCCGCGTCGGGCTCTGTGCTGACTGCCAGCTCAGAGCCTGGAGCCTGTCTCAGTCTATGACTCTCTCTCTGACCCTCCCCTGCTCACGCTGTCTCTCTCTGTCTCTCCTAGAAACAAACAAAACAAAAAACAAAACCATAAAAAAAAGAATTTTTTTAATAAAAAGAAGTATTCTTGCCAATTAAATAAAAATACGTATGACTATAATGAAGGTGACTTGTCATGCTTTACATATGCCTTTTTAGGTAGTCAGTGTATTTTATGATTACAACTAAAGTTCCTTATAAAATTCTCATTACTTTATGATGACTATAATAAATATCTGTACATGAAATGCAGTAATATGCAGAATACAGGCAACCCCACACTTACCTATTTCTTTAATCAACTAAGGAAAAAAAGACAGATTTAGATTCTGGTAAACTGGCTCATTCAATTGGCAGGTGTTCCCATAAGAAGCTTTCTTTGGGTTTTGGCCAGCTCTCAAATTCTTACCTTTCATCAGTCATTGATCTTGGAACTGATTAAGGGTTATATCTGGGGAAAACTGTGAAGTAACCAGAGCTTTTGTTTGGCATGCCCCAGATTACTCGGGCATCCATCTACTTCCTGTCCCTGGTACTCTTTTTTCCATGTCCTCTTATTGATGTTTTCTCTCCAATCAATCATTTACACATTACTGGGACTTTATCCCAGTATACTCCCTTTCTCAGGGATATTTGCATATCTTACCTTATCTCCACTTGTGAGTGCAAAGCTTTATTTCTTGTCCTGGAGTTTGGCACTAATGAGCTAATATAGAAACTCTGGTGAGAAAGGGGCTGCCCAGGTGCCTTCTCTTGAAATTGTATCTTTAACTATATATTTTCTCAGTTTATGAATATGGCCAGCTCCCAACTTATTGACCTTACATAATGGCAAGTTCTGAGGTCAAGTGTATGTCTGTGTATGCACTTATGTCTTGTACATGCTGGCATGTATAAATGTGAGAAAGGACAGGTAAGTGGCAAAATGTCAAATTTACTGATTAAGAGAAGTACATGCTATTCATTAGTAATAGAATTTTAAACTTACTTTCTCTGCCATGCTTCTCTCTTCTTCAAATGAATCTCTGGTATCAGACTGAACCTGGAGGGGTTTTTTTCTTTCTTTTTTCCAGTTTGATAAATGGACAGACTCTCAGCGGAGAAGAATCTTGACAGGCCTGTTAGAACGTTGCTCCCTGTCACAGAAAAAGTTCTGCTGTCAAAAGCTTCAGGAAAAAATTCCAGCAGAAGCTCTGGATTTTACTACCAAGCTTCCAAGGGTGTTATCTTTACACATCTTTTCTTTTCTGGACCCCCGAAGCCTTTGTCGTTGTGCACAGGTAAAGGCAAAGAATTAGTGTACAACATTTTATAGTGATAGCCTAGGAAAACTCTAGAATGAAAGAGGGGGAAAAAAACACATGCACAAAACCAAGAAATAAGATGAGTTGGTCAGTATGTTTAGTCTATATAGTTTGAATTAATCCCTGTCTCCTTTGTGCCTAACTCTGTATTTAGTGCTCATAAGTAGATATAAAATGATGTACGACATCATTAGTGTCCACAGAATGGTATAGGCTGGTTGGGGAGACAAATACACATATGTGAAATGGTTCATCAGCAGGATAGTCTTACATTGCATAGCATACAACTAGGATAAAATTCTAAGGGCACGTGAGAAGCTTGGTCTGTTAAGTGTCCAACTTTGACTTAGGTTGTGATCTCACAGTTTGTGAGTTCGAGCCCCACATCTGGCTCTGTGCTGCCAGCTCAGAGCCTGGAGCCTGCTTCAGATTCTGTGTGTCTCTCTCTCTGTCCCTCTTCTGCTTGCACTCTGTCTCTCTCTCCCTTGAAAATAAATAAACATTTAAAAAATTAAAAAAGTTCTAAATCGTATGGTGCAGGCCATTCATAAACAGAAGAGCTCTAAATAAGGTGCTAATGAGATATGTACAAAAAACTACAAGAGTAAAAGAGTTCAGAGTGAGTAGATATGCTTCCAGTGGCCTTGGAAAAGGGGCTGACTGTTGTTTTCTTACAAGTAAGTCCACGGTGTATTATAGTATATTTCAATTATTTATGACATAAACTAGTAGCCATTTTGTTGAGTCTTTTCATAGAGGTTGGTAACACCAGAAGTTACTTGTCACTATGCATTCACATATATGTAACATGTTAACTTTAGTTTTTAAAATTAAGAAGATGAATGCAGTAAGAAAGATGAATTAATAAATGGTGTTAGGACAATTGGGCAGCTATCTGAAAAAAATATTCTAGTAGGATAAAAGATTGGTATGAAATCAAAGAAAACCATAAAGTACTCAAAGAAAACATAAGGAAGGAGGGCTTTGTGAGTATTCTATAATACCCAAAGCTTTTAAACAAAATACACAATTTAGGGGCATCTGAGTAGCTCATTCAGGTAAGCCTCCAACTCTTGATTTCAGCCTAAGGTCATGATCTCAGCATTTGTGACTTTGAGCCCCTCGTTGGACTATCCACTGACAGTGTGGAGGCTGCTTGGGATTCTAAATAAATAAACAAACAAACTTAAAAAAAAAGAGTATCATATAGCTATAGAATGAATTATTGTGGGGTGACTAGAAAATATGTTTTCAAAGAACAAAGATGCTTATAATATGTAAAATGAAGAATGCACAATTTAAAATTGTATATATAGAGAGTTTCCCAATTTTGTTTCAAACATACCTAGAAAAAAGGCAGAAAAGAATTCTGGCAGGTTGTTAATAAGGGTAATCTCTGATTGATGGGATTATGGGTATGGGGTGGGGTTTTTTTGCCTTTTTTTTTTTTTTGTCCTTTTTTTGAGGGGGAGAGAGAACAGAGGGAGAAGGGCAGAAAGAGCGAGATAATCCCAAGCAGCCTCCAGGATGTCAGTGCAGATTCTATCTCGGGGCTCAATCTCACATGAGATCACCACTTGAGCTGAAATCAAGAGTCACTTAACCGATTTAGCCACCTAGGTACCCTGGGTATTATTTTTCTTTAAACGTCTTGGAATTTTCCAAATTTTGCACACTGAGACTGTTTTGATTTGAGGGAAATGTGATTTGAAATCCTATCACATATGTGTACCATATGTCAATCTTACAAGATCTCGGCATTACATTTTTTTCCCAGTACTGACGGTGAGGAAGACACAGGCAGTTGTTCTTCAGCCAGATTTAACACTAATGTCATTGCACCAAAATGAGCTTTGAGCTGTTTAAAAAGATGGAGGCAGGGAGGGTCTGATAATTTTGAAAGCTCCTACCTACTCTTCAACTCTCCTCATTCCTGTCTACCTTAAAAGCAAACAAAAAAACACCAAAGAGCAAAACAAAACATACAAAAACCTTATCTACCCTGGCGGGACAGGGAGGGAAAAACTTAATACTGAGGTCAAAACAAGATGTAAGGAAAATGAAGGGAAGAGTGAGAATTGAACGAATTTTTTCCTCATCCCATTCCTCTGAAATCTCACGTCTCCACCAAATCCCGAGTTAATGAACCATATGAGGATTAAGGTTGATGTTGTTTCATTTCTGCATTGAACAAAGTAGATGTGATTTCTGTTCCTGCCTGCAGGGCTCTGTCAGATTCTCTAGACCCTTTTTCATCCTTCCAGCTCCTGAACCTGTTGTTTCTTGTAATTGTACCCTCCTCTCTCCTGTACGTCTCCACTTCAGACCAGAAAATGAGGCTAAACATAATGGAACAGTACTTGGTAGATGGAAGGAGGAAGAGAGGGCTAGATAAATGGATGGATGAATATTAATAGTGTTCTGCCTTTTTTTTTCTTTGGTGCTCAAAAATAATTAATTAATCTTGAAGAAGTGACTGATTTCACAAGGATGAAATTTGGGTTTGAAGGTTAGATGTCATCTTTGCAAGTCTCACAGGGGACACAGAACCCCTGAGCTGAATTTTATAAATGAAGTAATTTTCAACAAGACTTGTTCAAAATCTGAAGTAAGTTACTGTAAATACTGCTGCAACATAGTAGGGTCACCTCCAACATTTGCTGGATATGAGATTGACCAGAATGCCATGGGAATGGAATGTAGAGAACAAATAATGTATGCTGTTTAGAATCTTAAAGGCTATGTGGGGCATACCATAAGATATCAGAAATCATGTTCTGTTTATAAAATTTCTATTTAGTTAAATCATAAGAACAGAAGGAAAATGGAAGCATACCAAAAACGAGTAAAAAATATGCAGACCTGAGTTTCTACAGCCTTCCTATAACTTTCAAATGAACTTCAGGAACTTCTAGAAAGTTCCAAAATCTATCTGAGCAAGTTCCCTTGTTTGCAATACTAGAGTAGTAATAACACCTCCCTCCTTAGGTTGCTGTGGGGACGGTTAATAGGTGCTCAGTAACTATTAGTTGACTCTAAGTGTGATTTCACATTTACAGAAAATCCTCCTGCCTAGGTAGGAAGCATTTCAGGTAAGTAACTATTTAAGATGTGGTTTGGAGGAAAAGAACAAGAGTTATCTCAGGTCCAGGGTGACAGCTCAAGACATAGAAAAAATGGGCATGTAAACTGAGTAGGGTTTTTTTTTTTTTTTCTTTCCAATTGTGTTTTCAGGTGAGCTGGCATTGGAAGAACTTAACTGAGCTGGATCAGCTCTGGATGCTCAAATGCTTACGATTTAACTGGTACATCAATTTCTCTCCAACTCCCTTTGAGCAGGGTATATGGAAGAAGCACTACATTCAGATGGTAAAAGAACTTCATATTACCAAGCCTAAGGTAAATTTGGGGCAAAAAGCATACAAATATCAGCTATTTAGGAATACCAGAGGGGAGGTGGGGGACGGGTTAAACAGGTGATGGGGATTAAGGAGGGCACTTGTGATGAGCACCTGGTGCTGTACATAAGTGTTGAATCATTAATGTTAACTAAGTGAAATTTAAATTAAAATTTAGGGGCACCTGGGTGGCTCAGTTGGTTGAACATCCGACTTCGGCTCAAGTCATGATCTCATGGTCTGTGAGTTTGAGCACTGTCCGGCTCAGTACTGACAGCTTGGAGCCTGGACCCTGCTTCAGATTCTGTGTCTCCCTCTCTCTCTGCCCTCCCCCTTGCTCTCTTGCTCTCTCTCTCTAAAATAGATAAATATTTTAAAAATTTTATTAAATTAAAACTTACCAAAAAAGGAGAGGGGGAATTCCAGAACTGAATGATCAAACTTGAAGTTGGGAAGGGGACTTGGCTGAAAGGAAATACACTACTAGTTCAAAATTTTCCTTTTCTGAGAACTCAATAGCCTTGTCCAAGACATCCATGTTAGTTGACACTCCCAAAACCACAGTTCCACCCAGGAGGTTAGGACCGTGGAACTATTCACTCTGTTCACATTCCTGGATTCCTGTATCTCTGACTCACACACCTGGCAATTCTGACACTGGGACTCTGTGAGAGTGTGCAGTATTTGCTATCAATGAGCCATCAAATTTTACTTTATTCAAAATTTCTGATTCTATCAGGTAAGCTAAAGTTTGTGTATCATTTATACAGAAAAGTTTTCCAATAAATCTATAATTATGGAAATGAGTAATGAGTATACTAACATTCTTTTTAATCTAGCAACTAAGCAATGTAAAGCATTTACATATGATCATAAAAAGTAAATAATGCAGGAATAATTTTTCTAGTTGTTTTCTCTACATTATAACCAATGTTTATGTTCATTCTTATAGTCACAGTTAATTAGATAACTCATGGGAGAATTTTATGAGCCTTTTCTTTATGGTATGATCTATACACATGCAGAATTGTGCATCGTTTTGTACAATAGATGAGTTCCTGAAAAATTATGTGTAAATTAAAATTTTTTAATGATTTTTAAAACCACAGGGGTATCATATCCTATGAAAAAATCACAGTGAATCCTTTTAAAATTGAAGAATCCTTTGGAAAGATGAATTGTCAGCTCCTAACTTGTTCATTTAGGTTTAGTTTTATTGTTTTAAAGTAGAATCCATCTACATTTAATATAGTAATAAACTATGCATAATTAATATTGTTACAATTGCAACCATAAAACTGGTCTTTCTGATTTCAGTAATGGGTGTGCTCCATGAAGATTTCTTTTAAAAAGAAAATTTTAAATTGCAGTGATGGAAGAAGTTATTTTCAAAATTACCATGGCTATGATTTCTTTTCAAGATCTGATAAGGCTTTTCTTGATTCTCACTTTCAATTGGGGGCAGGGAATGTCATTCAGTAGCTGAAGCTTGGGCTGTTTTGGGACAGAGAAGAGAACAGTGATTAATCAGTTTATAGAAGAAGAGAGGTTTTGAGTGTTGCTTATAAAACTGACTTAAAAGCTTTGTCTTTAGCAGTAATTCTTTTCTATAAAAAATGTATAACTGTATTTAAAAATAATGAATAGTTCTGATGCAAGAAAATTGCCACCTATTTGCTTAGTGTTACATTTCTTTGGCAACTTTAGTTTTTCTGCTTAATAAATAGACCTATATCAGAACAACAAAGGTTAATAAAATCTCCTGATAAACTTATTGATTAAAGAAATACACCTAAGTCATAAACACTAAAAAGTCATGTGGTTAAGGTTAATAAAGTCAGTGACTAAGGTTAAAAAGTCAAATGTCAGCACCATACGTACTTGAGTAATGTGTGTAGTTCCCTGCGAGGTTGCTGCAGTGATGGTGATCATAGGCAGCCACTGATGTTTACCTTCACTCAAGCACCACCCCCCCAGTACCTCATACCTGGCATGTGCTTCAGCAGAGCTTTTGAAAACATTTTATGAGCAAAAGGTTGTGGCAATATTAGTTTCCTCACCCTTAAAATGAAAGGACTGGACTAGAATGATCTTTGTAACTATTTGTAAGGCTATGCTATCTACCTCAAACAATATAATTTCAAAAAGACTACATCTAGAAAAAGAAGAATAAGTTGAACGCAAGTAGATAGAAGGAAAAAATAACAAAGAGCTAAGATCAATACAATTAAAGCAAACAATAGAGAAAGTCAGTCAAACCAAAGCTGCTTCTTTGAAGACATAAATAAATTTCATATATTTCTAGCTAGGCTGATTGAGGAAAAAAAGAGAAAAAACATTCATTACTAGTAACAGGAATGAAAGAGGGGGCATTACTACACATCCTGTAAACATGAGAATAATGAGGGTATATTATGAATAAGTCTATGTCACTAAATTTGACCACCTAGATGAAACACAATTCTTGAAAATACAAATTACAAAAAGTCTCAATAGGAAATAGAAAACATGAATAAATCTTTATCATTTAAAAAATTGAATTCAGGGGTGCCTGGGTGGCTCAGGTTGGTTAAGCAGCCAACTTCGGCTCAGGTCATGATCTCACAGTTCATGAGTTCAAGCCCCACATCGGGCTCTGTGCTGACAGCTCAGAGCCTGGAGCTTGCGTCCGATTCTGTGTCTCCTTCTCTCTCTGCACCTTCCCTGCTCATACTCTGTCTGTCTGTCTCTCAAAAATAAATAAACGTTAAAAAAGTCTCTAAAAAGTTCAATTCATAACCCAGATAGATTCACTGGTGAATTCCTTCACAGATTTAAGGGAGGAATACTAATTCTTCTTCTTTTTATTTGAGAGAAAGAGAGCACGAGCAAGTGGAGGGGAGGGGCAGAGGGATAGAGAGAGAATCTCAAGCAGGCCCCACACTCGGCATGGAGCCTGATACAGGGCTTGATCCCACAACCCTAGGATCATGACCTGAACTGAAATTAAGAGTCAAACGCTCAATCAGCTGAGCCACCTGAGTATCAATTCTGCTTAAATGCTTTCATAAAATGTAAGACAAGAATGCTTCCCAACTCATTACCTTTATATCAAAACCAGATAGAGCCTTTATAAGAAAACAAAACAAAACCACAGACTAACATCCCTCATAAAAACAGACATAAAAATTCTTTTAAAATATTAGCAAATTAAATCAAGTTATATTTAAAGAAAGAATAATACATGATGACCAAGTGGGATGTATCCATGGAGAGTAAGGCTGGCATAATCTTAAAAAATTAACCAATGTAATTCACAGAATAAAAGAGAAAATATGTATGATCATTTCAGTATATGCCGACAAAAGCATTTAACAAAAATTCAGCATCCACTCACGATTTTAAAAATTCTCAAAAAGACTTTAGGTAAACAACACTTTGTTTACTTAATACAAAAAAGTGTCACAGTTTCCATTTATATTCTATTTTGTTAAAGTCTCAAACATTTTGTTACTTTTCAGTATGAATAATGTTTATATATAATTACTAACACTTATGCCTGAGTTTTTTCTGCCTGAAATTGTTTATTGTTATGTATTATTTATTCCCAGTAGTATTAAATGAGGCCTTCTTCAGCAAAAACAGATTCTGTTTGATAGAAGCTCAGAGAAATGAAATGAATGACCACTCTAAATGAGACCTGAACAAAATACTGAGTACTAATCTAATAATGAGCTATCAATTATATAAATATGAAATGTCTTCTTAATCATTCATTAAATTAGTAAACACTTATTAAATAGTGTTAGGTGAGGGGCGCCTGGGTGGCTTAGTCGGTTAAGTGTCCGACTTTCGCTTAGGTCATGATCTCGCCGTTTGTGGGTTCGAACCCCGCGTCGGGCTCTGTGCTGACTGCCAACTCAGAGCCTGGAGCCTGTTTCAGAGTCTGTGACTCCCTCTCTCTCTGACCCTCCCCTGCTCATGCTGTCTCTCTCTCTCTCTCTCTCTCCTAGAAATAAATAAAACATTAAAAAAATAAATAAATAAATAGTGTTAGGTGCTAGATGCTGAGTATAATGGTCCTAACCCTGCTTTAAAGGAGCCTAGTCTAGTGGCCTAGGACATAAACAAATACATAATTGCAACACCGAGTACTAAATGCTATTCTGTAATAGAAATATATACAAAGAATAGTTAACACAAGGATAAGAAACTAACTGATTCTGCTTGAAGAGATTGGGGAATTTCTTAACTTTCACCAACAATTCAAGCAAACCAATTTGCCATGCAAAGCTTCCCTAATCTCTTAAAGAACAAAAATTAAGCCTTTAATGGCTTCTCAACATACCATTACCACTTCCCTTAGGTTACAACCACATTAAAAACCTTATGAATTTCACACAAAGATAGACTTCAATTTGGGAAATTAAAGCAAAAGTATTCTTTGGGAGCAGTTAAGGTTTTGAAAACTGATCAAATCTATAGTTTACCCTCATATAACTCAAAGTTGTCCCTATAGGTTAACAGATAATTAAGCCTGGAGTACTTCCATTTTTGGAATGTGTACATTTTTATGAATAAGTGAACTGCAGTTGTACATAAATTACACAATGATGTGGCAGTACAGGATAGAGAGGTTTAGTGCAAGGGCTTGAAGCAAAACATCCTAGATTCAAATTTTGACCCTTTGGGGTCCCTGGGTGGCTCAGTCCATTAAACGTCTGATGATGATGATGTTTTAAGAACAGAAATAATTTTCTTTTTCCAGACACCTCCAAAAGATGGGTTTGCAGTTGCTGATGTTCAACCAGTTACAAGCAGTTCTCCAGAGGACAAGCAGTCTCCAGCATCAGCTTTCCGGTTCTCTTCCTCTTTGAGAAAGAAGACTCACGGGGAGAAAGAACTCCCACCATGGCGGTCCTCTGACAAACATCCAACTGATATCATTCGCTTCAATTATCTGGACAACTGTGACCCCATTGGGCAAATCTGGCAAGGGTGAGAAGCTCCATGCTCTTCTTTACCTGTTTGCCATTAGACACAATTTTCTGACACTTCAGTATAGGAAAAGATGAAAATAGAATTTACTGTAAAAAATGCTTTTCAATGAATAGAAGCAAAAAGTAATTGAAAAGTAAACCATCATTGGTAAATTTGCCTTGTTCATTAGGATTTGTTGGCATTTTGTAGCTCTAGTAATTTAACATTACAGCTTCTTTTGATATTTTTTTTAATGTTTATTTATTTTTCGAGATTGAGAGAGAGACAGAGCACGAGCAGGGAAAGAACAGAGAGATTGGAAGACACAGAATCTGAAGCAGGCTCCAGACTCCAAGCTGTCAGCAAAGAGCCCAACGCAGGGTTCAAATTCATGAACCACAAGATCATGACCTGAGCCAAAGTCGGATGCTTAACCAGATGCTTAACTGACTGAACCACCCAGGCGATCCTTCTTTTGATATTTTAATACTTCAGATTTCAATCTAGCACCATGGAGTTCATTCTGGTCTTTTCCTTTTCATATTTACAACTCCCTTCTCTAACAGTGAGAAGTCCAGCTCTCATATTTTTTTATACAAGTTATATATGTACATATATCATTTTGATACTATATATATAGTATTATATGTATATACTATATATATATAATTTGTATAAAAATTGCATACTATAAAAATACACACATATACATGAACAGTATCTACTTACAAATACTGAAAGTAATTTTAAAGTTGCTAACCCATTTCATTATTAAAACAGTCTGCTAGACTTCAGTATTTGTTTATGGTTCCTTTTTTTAATGTCTATTTTGAGTGATAGTGACAGAGTGCATGTGGGGGAAGGGCAGAGAGAAAAAAAGAAACAATCTGGGGCACCTGGGTGGCTTAGTCGGTTGAGTGTCCGACTTTCGCTTGGGTCATGATCTCGTGGTTCGTGGGTTCGAGCCCCGTGTCGGGCTCTGTGCTGACTGCCAGCTCAGAGCCTGGAGCCTGTTTCAGTCTGTATCTCCCTCTCTCTCTGACCTTCCCTGCTCACGCTGTCTCTCTCTCTCTCTCTAGAAATAAATAAAAAACATTGAAAAAAAAAAAAAAAGGAAGGAAGGGAAGGAAGGAAGGAAGAGAGAGAGAGAAGGAAGAGAGAGAGAGAGAAGGAGGAAGGAAGGAAGGAAGGAAGGAAGGAAGGAAGGAAGGAAGGAAGGAAGGAAGAAACAGAATCCAAGGGAGGCCCCAGGCCCTTGGCTGTCAGCACAGAGCCCAACATGAGGCTCAAACCCAAAAGCCACAAGATCATGACCTGAGCTGAAGTTGGACGCTTAACTGACTGAGCCAGGTGCCCCGTTTATGGTTCTTTTTGACTTTAGTCTGAGGGCATATATTCATAATACTGTGTTCAAAAGTTATGTGGGTTCTTTTTAAAAAATATCTCCTTCACTGTGATCTGTTACATAGCTCTAAAGTTAAAACTGCATATATAAAATTGCATATATAAAACTATACAAGAAGTGGGGCGCCTGGTGGCTCATTTGGTTAAGCCTCTGGCTCTTGATTTTGGCTCAGATCATGATCCCAGGGTTAGTGAGATCAAGCCCCAAAGTGGGCTCTGTGCTGACAGTGTGGAACATGCTTGGGATTCTCTCTCTCCTTCTCTCTCTGCCCCTCCTCAGTCTTCAAAGTAAATAAATAAAAGCTCTTTTTAAAATGTATACAAAAAGTGCCCAAAAGGTATACTCAGGGCAGTGCCACATCCCATTTCTTCTACTCCCTTCCCATACTGTCATTGTTTCCACCCCATTCTTACTACCAAACCTAATTATTTTCACATTTTTCAACTATCTGATTGGCAAACAGCTTAAAGTTTGACAATACATTCTGTTGGTGAGGCTGTGAGCAAACAGGTACCCTCTTACATTGTTAGTAGGAATATAAATTGGCACAAACCTTATGGAGAGATATTTGACTATTACCTAGCAAAAATATCTATGTCTTTACATTTTGACTCCAAAATCCCACTTCTAGGAATCAAACTTGAAAATATGAAAAGTAGGGGCACCTGAGTGGCTCAGTCAATTGAGTGTCTGACTCCTGATTTTGGCTCTGGTCATGCTCTCATGGTTCATGAGTTCGAGCCCTGCATTGGGCTCTGTGCTGACAGCGTGGAGTCTACTTGGGATTCTGTCTCTCCTTCTCTCTCTTCTGCCCCTTCCCTGCTCACCCTTTCTCTGTCACTCAAAACAGATAAGTAAACTTTAAAAAAAAGAAAATATGAGAAGTATATCTGTATGAGGATATTTATTGCAGGGTTGTTTCTCATTTTAAAGTATTGAGAATAACTTAAATTTTCTTACATGGAGAGTGTGTGTTGAATAAACAATATATAGTCCATTCACACAATGGAGTATTAGGGAAATGTGAAAAGGAGGAAGAGCTCTCTGAACTGATAAGCAATAAAAGAGTATGTTGTTAAGAGAGAGAAGCAAATTTCAAGAGAGTATCTATAGTATGCCACCCATAGTACAGAAAGAAGAGAAAGTAGGAAAATATATCTGTATCTGTATATACATATGTATCTGTTTGTTAATACATACATACATGTTTACAGGATAAACAAGAAATAAAGGAAACAAATTTTGAAATGTTTTATAATGTTTTAATATGTCTGCTGCGTTTTCAGAATGTATTTAAACAGGTTAACATCAAGGCAGCATAAGATAGTGACAGTGTATAAGTTCTGAGCCATACTGCTTTGGGTTCAAATCCAGACTCCCACAGCTCTAGCTTTGTGATCCTGGAGGATTTCTTAACTTCTCTGTGCCTTAGTTTCCCCACCTGTAAACTGGCAATAATAGTAATACCTAGCTTATAGGATCCCTGTGAGGTAATCCTCATATATATATATATGCAACATGCATATGAAAGTGCCTAACACGTAGTAAGTAAGCACTTCTTTTGTAGGATCGTTTCTATATTATTTGGCTAGTAAATCCCATAAAGTTTGATGAGTTGGGGACATTGAGATTACATGTGTATTTTCAGGACTACTGGAGTCCCTTTGGAGGTGAGATGAGATTGGTAGCCCTAATTAGGCAAGAATTGAGCTCTTTGGGGGTGCAGACCATGTGCCTTACTCATTTTTTAAAAAAAGACTGTAAAAGACATTCTTGGAGCAATTGCAGAAATGTGAATATGAATTGAATATTAAATGATATGAAAGAATTACCATTCATTTTCCTAAGTATGATGACACTAATGTGGTTAGGTAGGCAAATACTCTCTGAGGAGATGAGTATTGAGATGGGGTGAGATAGGGGTGAGATATCTGCAATTCATTTTTTTATGATGTGGGAAAAATACATACATATATAGATACATATATGTATGTGTGTATCTATATATATGTATCTGTGTATATAGAGAGATAAAGCAAAAATAGCATAATGTTACTAATTGTTGAATCTAGTTGGCCAGTGTATAGGTAATTAATCAGTGTGTTATTCTTTCAAATATTAAGTTGGGGGACATTTTTGAAAATTAAGCAACAAGAAATATTTCAGCAAAGCTGGACTTTTTAAATAAAATTTTTATAGTGGAAATTCAAATATATATATGAGTAAACAGAATACAACCACTTGTAACCATCAGCTGGCATTAACAGTTTTGAACTCATGCCCAATCTGGTTTCATTTATCCCTCACCAACTCTTCCCTTTCCCCAGGTTACTTTGGAGACAAATCTAAAGGTCATATTATTTCATTCATATATATTTCAATATATATTGAAATTGTGATATTTCATATCACATCAAAATCAATGGATGATTTCATAATCAAATATTAAGCCAGTTTTGAAGTATCTTTGAATGTCTCATAAATGGTATTTAAAACAATTTTTTTTAATGTTTATTTATTTTGAGGAAGAGAGAGACAGAGTGCGAGCAGGAGAGGGGCAGAGAAAGAGGGAGACACAGAATTTGAAGCAGGCTCTAGGCTCTGAGCTGGCAGCACAGAGCCCAACACGGGGCTCGAACTCATGAACCATGAGATCATGACCTGAGCCAAAGTCAGATGCTTAACCAACTGAGCCAGCCAGGTGCCCCTCAAAAATTTTTTTTACTGTTTATTTATTTTTGAGAGAGAGAGAGAGACAGAGCATGAGTGGGGGAGGGTAAGAAAGAAGGTAACACAGAATCAGAAGCAGGCTCCAGGCTCCAAACTGTCAGCACAGAGCCCAATGCGGGACTCGAACTCACAGACCACGAGATTGTAACCTGAGATGAAGTCTGAAGCTCAATTGACTGAGCCACCCAGGCACCTCTCACAAATGGTGTTTTTAAACAGTTAGTTTGTTTAATCAGGTTCCAAGTAAGGTTTGCATATTGCATTCAGTCCATGTGTCACTTAAATCTTTTTTATTTTTTTTTTTAATCTATAGGCTTTTCCTCTGTCCTCTTTCCTCCCTTGGAATTTGTTACAGAAATCAGGATATTTATCCTGTAGAGCTTCTCACATTCTGATTTTGCTGATTGTACTCCCAATGTGGCCATACTTGGTGGTCAGATCTACAGGCTTGAGTAGATAAGATCATGTACTTCCATCATAAGGTGCATAATCTTTGGTTGTCTCTTTTTTTGTGTGATGTTAGTGGCTATTGAGGATCATTGCTTAGATTCATTACTTCAAGCAAACTGTTTTGGAAAGTGCCAGAGAATAAATACTTTACAGGACACAACTGTTCAACTCTGTCATTGTAGCCTGAAAACAGTCAAAGACAATATGCAAAAAAATATAGGCATGACTATGTCCCAGTATAACTTTATTTACAAAAATAGGCACTGGGCCAGAGTTGGCCTCTGAGCTATAGTTTGCTGATCCCTTCTTTATCCCAATATATATGATAGTTTTAGAAAACCAATACTAATATTAATACAAACAATAGGATTACTAAAAAACAGTTTAAGATTTCTTTGCCTGTATTTTTGTCCTTAGTTCTTAGTAGAATACTATGAAGAATGTGTGGACAAATTACTATGTTAAAATCCCATGAAGAAATTCCTCTGTGTGTAATAATGCCACCAACTCCCGAGACAAGATTGTTTCTTTTATTTTGTTCTTAGATTTTAGGGATTTTCCTCCTTTGTTTTATTTTATAATTTTGAAAAAAATTTTGAGATGTTTCCAAAGTCAAATATATAAAACAAAATATATTTGGAGAAGCCTAGCTTCTGTTCCTACTCCTCCATGCTGTTCTTTGTTCTTGATTGGATCACATGGGAATCCTACTTCTAGATAACCATTTTTCAAGATGTTAGGGTGTCATCCTTCCATTTAAAAAAATTTTAAGCAAATACACACAGGCATTTCTGAAATAAACATACAGCTTTATTCACTTTTCCTTTTAAAAATTTTTTAATGTTTATTTATTTGAGAGAGAGAGAGAGAGAGAGAGAGAGTGTGTGTGTGTGTGTGTGTGTGTGTGTGTGTGTAGGCAGGGGAGGGGCAGAGAGAGGGAGATAGAGAATCCAAACCAAGCTCCATGCTCTGAATTGTCAGCACAGAGCCTGATATGGGGCTTGAACCCATGAACCACAAGATCATGACCTGAGCGAAAGTCAGGAACTTCACCTACTGAGCCACCCAGGTGCCCCCACCTTTCTCTTTTCATGTAACAGTATATCCTGGAGATCACTCCACAGTTGTATGTAGAATTACCCTGCCTTACTTTTTATAGCTCATGGTGCTCCATTGTGTGGATGTGCCAGAGTTTATTAAACTACTTCTCTTGTGATCTACATTTGGCCTATTTCCACTGGAGTGACAGCAATCATTTAAATCATAGGAACAACAAAATCAAATGGAAAAATAGCCATGCAAATTTAAAATGATTGTAATTTTCCAATGATTTCTAATTTACAGAAGGAGGAAAAGACATGAAATGAACCCAGGTTTCAGCCGACAGCCCCATGATAAGAAAAATAAATTGCAGGACAGATCTAAGCTAAGAAAAGCACAGTCACTGGTAAGTGTTGCTTATAAAACCTTCCCCACCATAACATTTATGAATATTGCTGGATCTTGAATCCTATTTGTGAAACTAAATTTGCTTTTTTAATCAGAATCATCAAGTGGTGGTTTAAATTCTGGTCTCTGACTGACAAGCTGTGTGACCTTGAAGACATCCTCGGGCTCTGTGCTGTTTATCTAAGGCTGTACTTAAAAAAAAATTTTTTTTTGAGTATAGTTGATATACAATGCTGCATTAATTTCAGGTGTATAAAAGAGTGATTTAGCATCTTTGTATGGTTAGCTATGCTCACCACAAGCATAGCTACCATCTGATGACACCACACAATGCTATTATATCAGTGTTTATATTCCCTGTGCTGTACCTTTTATTTATTTATTTTTAATTTTTTAAATGTTTACTTATATTAGAGAGAAACAGACAGAGAGAGAGAGAGAGAGATAAGCAGAGTGTGGGAGGGGCAGAGAGCGAGGGAGACATAGAATCAAGAGCAGGCTCCAAGCTCCAAGCTGTCAGCACAGAGCCCACCAACCATGAATTCATGACCTAAGCCGAAGTTGGATGCTTAACCAACTGAGCCACCCAGGCACCCCTGTACCTTTTATTACCATGAGATTCTACACCTCTATTTTCTCATCTGCTGGGGAAAAAAAAAAAACACTGGATGAACTGAAGTGTATGAATCTGTTTTGGAAACTATACGATATAGAGGGAGCATTATTGGGGCACCTGGGTGGCTCAGTTGGTTGGGCGTCCGACTTTGGCTCAGGTCATGATCTCACAGTTTGTGGGTTCGAGCCCCACGTCGGGCTCTGTGCTGACTTCCAGCTCAGAGCCTGGAGCCTGTTCGGATTCTGTAACTCTCACTCTCTCTGACCCTCTCCTGCTCACGCTGTCTCTCTCTCTCTCTCAAAAATAAATAAAAGAACATTAAATAAATAAATAAAGGGAGCATTATTATCATTCGTTCTTTCTTCTGCTGTGAGTCCTTTGGGGTTGGGGCGGGGGGCGGTGGGCTATAGAAAGGACTCTATAGATTACTTCTCTATAGAGTGAAGGTTCCACTGACCTAAGAAAAAGGTATGCTTTCCTGCTCCCAGTGAAGCATGATTATAAAAGTGCTTTTCAAGTAACTTCAGAAAAAATGAACTAGGAACTTTTCTTTCCCTAATTAAAAAATAGCTAATTGACTACCTAATAAAGTCAGTGATTGTGACTAGGGAACATTATTATTTCATAGCAGAGTTTCCCAAATTGTGGTTCTGTACCCCCAATGGATCCTCTCAGCCTGTATGAGAGTCTTTGGAGCACAGTAGAAGGGAATAATGATGGAATAAAAAGTTCATTTTAGCAGTAAAAATTTAGGAAAAAAAGCTGAGGATACACACTCAAGGAAAATTAATATAAAATGGATGTCAACTGGGAGAGGAATAAGTATGCACTCATGAATAAATCACTTTTATAGCCCTGCTTTAAAGCTCTATTACTGTCTGTTTAAATGTATTTTCAAGTGTTATGTTTCAAAAAAAGAGAGCTTTTTTAAAATGAGTTTTTTAAAAAATAGGGCAGTCTGTATTCTGAAGGGCCAATTTTGTTGGACTGGATGAGGTTTATCACAGACATATGTACAGATGCCCGAGGGAATGAGGAAGCTGAAGGCAGAGCAGTAAAATTGTCAGTGAAAACCATTAATTGAGAAAAATAACTTTATGAGGCTTATCACACAGGCCATTTAGGCATGCTTCTGCCTGGTTTCCTGGCCCCTCCTGGGCCAGGAGTAGAAGAGAAATCCAGGGGAAAGCCAAGAATTTAAAGCACATAAAAGTTGATGGTTGATGTATGCTTCAAATTATCAGCACAGTCAAACATTTCTGTGGCCTAAAAAATAAAACAAAATCAAAGGCTAAACAGAAGCCTTCCCCATGGGCTTTTGACATTAACCATCTGTCACACACTAGAGGGGCTTGCTTAAGTTAAAAAATTCATTATATTTATAAACTTTAAAAGTTGTGCTAATTAAAGCTGGAAGGGAAACCAGGGCAAATTAAACAATGATGGAGAACTACAAAGCTATTAATAAAATGAAGTGTGCAATGCTAGTGATCTACTTGTATTGTTTATGTAAACTCACTAATTATAATCACTATTTATGCTTAGTAGTTCTGATAAGGAGCAGAAGGCACAATGAAACCCTCCAGAAATGTGCTAAGATCTTTCTCTCCGTCTGGCCATTTGGGCCACGAGGCTGCGTGTGCTTAGGTTCCCCCTCTCCACACGGTGGCAGTTTGCCCTCTCCGTGGGCCACGTAGGAAATAAGGAAACTCCTAAGTGATGCAAGGCAATTGTGCAAATTTGGAAATGCTGGATGTGGGACCATAGAGAAGAGGAAATGGGTTTTGAGGAAATTCAGTTAGGGGACAGGAGAGAAGCCAGGAAAACTCTGAGAATTGCCGCTGTGGAGAGGGTGGTGGATACAGCCTGATGCAATTGCAGTGGAGAGAACCCTGTGTTCATTTGTTAGAAAGGTCTCCCATCATTGAGACGGGTGTATGTAGGAAGACTTCAGGAGGAACTAGAGAAACAGGGGAGCAGGCAGAACTCAGGTGAACATATAAAGGTGAGGATGAGAAGGACAGACCCACAAAACTCTGCCAAGCAGGTGCCTGACACCTGAATACTGAATATTCCTTGCCCCTGTAAGCAGAATATAGTTGGATACTTCAAGAAGGTAGAGCTTTATAAAATGGAAGGGTTGAAACAGAATGAAGCTCGGGAGCGTAAAAGAGTACAGAGAATATTCCTTAAGCCATCTCTCTGGGACCGTGGCCATGAGGCTACTGAGACCCTCTTTTTTACTTTTTGCCTATCATGATTTACAGCTTTCTTTTTTTTTAATCAGTTTTTAAATGTTTATTTATTTTGAGACCAGGAGAGACAAAGTGTGAGCAGGGGAGGGTCAGAGAGAGAGGGAGACACAGAATCCGAAACAGGCTCCAGGCTCTGAGCTAGCTCTCAGCATAGAGCCTGATGCGGGGCTCGAACCAACAAACCACGAGATCGTGACCTGAGCCAAAGTCAGATGCTTAACCAACTGAGTCACCCAGGTGCCCTGATTTACAGCTTTCAAATATGAGAGTGTTCTCCAAAAAAGAGAAAACCTGCTTAGGGTAACAGTTTCAAATCCACATTGCTGTAGGATTGTGATGTTTTATATTATTTAATAGACTTGAGTTTTCAAAACCTGCCTTTTTAAAAGGTACCTGATTTCCACTTATCACTTTCCATTCTAAAGCTACCCCTTTACAGCTGCTTCATTTAACCACCTTCTGGTGTGAATCACTCATAGAATATGGGACTAAAGCCTACATCTGATCACTAATGCTTTATAATTTTGAAGATTGTTTAATTAAAATTATATAAATATAAAGAAATTTCCATTACTCTTAGTTATTATAATAAAATTTCATAAAAAACAAAGCAATTAAAATATATGTACACCACAGTACAGCAAGTACTATCTTTTAAAAAATTTTTAAGTTTATTTATTTTGAGAGAGAAAGCACGTGCACATAAGGGAGCAAACAGGGGAGGCACAGAAAGAGGGAACCCCAAACAGGCTTAGGGCCTTCAGCACAAAGCTGGACACTCAGCTTAACATGGGGCTCGAACCCATGAACTGTGAGATCATGGCCTGAGTCCAAATCAAGAGTTGGACACCCAACCAACTGAGCCACCCAGGCACCCCAGCAAGTACTATCTTAATTAAACTTAAAAAAATTTTCCATCATGGGGCGCCTGGGTGGCTCAGTTGGTTAAGCCTCCAACTTTGGCTCAGGTCATGATCTCAAGGTTCAGGGGTTTGAGCCCCGAGTTGGGCTCTGTGCTGACAGCTCCGATAGTGAAGCCTGTTTCAGATTCTGTATCTCTCTCTCTGTCCCTCCCCCACTTGCACTCTGTCTCTGCCTCAAAAATAAACATTAAAAAAATTTGGGGGGGGGGGGGCTCCTGGGTGGCTCAGTCGGTTAAGCATCCGACTTTGGCTCAGGCCATGATCTCACAGTTTGTGGGTTCAAGCCCCACATCGGGCTTTGTGCTGACTGCCAGCTCAGAGCCTGGAGTCTGTTTCAGATTCTGTATCTCCCTCTCTCTCTGACCCTCCCCTGCTCACACTGTCTCTCTCTATCTCAGAAATAAGTAATACATTTAAAAAAATTTTTTAAAGAAAATTTTCCATCTTGTTTAAAGACATGGGAGATTTTGGGGATTTTGTTTTGTTTTGTTTTGTTTTTTTAATTTTAACAGCCAGACCTACAATGCTTGTTCAGGAAGGGGAAAGAGGGAGCTGTCTCCTTGGGGGAAAGCTTTGATGAGTTTGTGGGGAGGAATGCCACCTTGAGGGCTTGGATGTTACAGGCACCTGGACTTCAGAGGAGGGGAAAGCCTGGGCTGCAGATTAGATGTTTGTTGTTTCTTCTCCTGTTTGGGGGTGGGGGTGGGGGGAGGGAGCACTGGGAGAGGGGAAGAGAGAGTGAAGTGGCAGAGAAAGAGCCAGTCAGGTGCTGAGACTGGTAGGGAAGTGAGGCCAGGACCCATTCAGGTTGAATTTATTTGCTGTTACTGAGATGTAAACCCTGCCTTCCATCTCTACAGTAAATTCTCAATTTACACATCGAAGCAAGATCTCAGAAGTCTAGAAGAGCAGAAAAACAAAACCTCCTGGGACAATTCACAAAACCTGAAGGGTGGGCTGTGGACTTTCTGGGATCTGGAGGGAGACTCGGAGGACCCTCTGACATCTTGTTTCATATCATTTTTCTTTTTCTTTTTCCTACCAAGTTAAGTGTAAAAACATTAAATACCTTTTTTCTCACACTGAACTTTTACTTGGTGAGGAGAAGTCCTCACTTTCTAGGTTCTGATCTGGCCATGGATTTCAAAAAGATTGCTGGTGCTAGTAACAAAAGCCTTTAATTGCCTGCTTACTCTAATTGCTTTAGATAAGACCTTATCTTTTTCTGTGTTCTGCTAACTTGAGCTTCTGCAGTTACCTTCAGTGCTTTCCAAGATAATTTAGTTCTTAGTGTCCTGGTCTTTTAAATGCTTCTGTAAGCTTTCTCACTTTTTTTCCCCCCATCCCCTCTCTGAATCAGAAGAGGAGGAAGAAAGAATGTACTCCAAAGTGATACCTGATTCTTGTCATGAAAGAACCAACGGTTTAAGAATCAGGAAAGCCAGTTTTCTGGCCTCTGCTCTACAATTAACTAGCAGCCACTCAACCTTTGAGTTTTCATTTTTCCATTAAAATATTTTTTAGCATTTATTTATTTTTGAGACAGAGACAGAGTATGAGTGGGGGATGGGCAGAGAGAGAGAGGGAGACACAGAATCCAAAACAGGCTCCAGGCTTTAAGCTGACAGCACAGAGCCCGACGCAGGGCTCAAACTCACAGACTGCGAGATAATGACCTGAGCTGAAGTTGGATGTTTAACCAACTGAGCCATTCAGGTGCCTTCTCATTTTCCCATTTATAAAATGAGAGTTTGGATCCCAACATCTTTAAAGTCCATTCCGGTCTAACTCAAGTCTGGAGCTGCGGAACCCCACAGTCCCCTGCACATTTATTCCCTGCTCTCTTCTGATGCCTGAGGGACACAGCTGTGACTAAAGTGACTTTGCATAGAATACCAGAAAGAATCAATCACACTGGTGAATTCCGAGTATAAACCAATCGAAACTGGTTTCTGTCTCCTATCCTTTTCTTTGAACTTTAGAAAATACAATTAACTGCAACAGAAGTATTTATGAAACAAACCTGTGCAGTGGTTTCCTTGCAGGCAGTCTTTAATAGACTTCTTTCAAAGTCCAATGACTTCCCCAGGTGTTTGTTTTATAACGTTTATTTGGTTTGGATAGGCAGAACTAGAAATCTCTACAGGAGAGGTCTTTAATTATTTAGCTCAATCAGTAAAATTCGTGATAGTAGAATTCCATTTGGAATGCAGAGTAAGAAAGATTATGGGCTTTGTGGTCAGAGAAACCGAGTTCTTTTACTAAATGGTACAATTTTGGATAAGTGAGTGACCAAACCTTTCTGAGTCTCCATTTCTTCATCTGTAAAATGGGAATAATGATTCCTCCCTTGCAAGATAGTTGTCCGGACTACATGTCAGGTGTGTCCTAAGTATTCAATACACGTTTATGTTCTCTCTCATTAAATACCGTCTTGTCTTTCAAGGCACCCAACTAGCTTAGTTGGAGGAACATGTGACTCGTGATCTCCAGGTTGTGAGTTCTATCCCCATGTTGGGTGTACAGTATTATTTAAATAAACTTAAAAAAGAAATACCATCTTATCTTTCACTTTGCCCACCAAGAGCACAGGCTTGGAACTCAAACAGCCTAGGTTTGATGCCTGACACCACAATTTCCTTTTATTTATTTTTTTAATGTTTATTTATTTTGGTGGGGGGAGGGACGGAGAGAGGGAGACAGAGAATCCCAAGCAGGCCCGAAGCCTTGAACTGTGAGATCATGACTTTACCGGAACAGAAGTCCAGAGCCAGACATTCAACCACTCAACTGCCTGAGCCACCCAGGTGCCCCTATTTTATTTATTTTACAAAAAGCTCTAGACCCAAAATGGGTTTAAACTCATGACCCTGAGAGATCAAGAGTCTCATGCTCTACCAACTGAGCCAGCCAGGAGCCCCATGGCACCTGTTTTAGTAACTCGGTGATTTGGGCCAGTTATTAACCTCTGGAGAGGTTCTGTTTCCTCATCTGTAAAATGGAGTTAGTAATGACAGTATCCTTACAGAGTTAGGAGGGGGGTGTAAAGCATTTAGCATAGTGCCTAGCTCAAATAAGTATTCAGTAAGTAGCAGCTGATGTGGGTAATAGCAATTACCAACATCAAAATCCCACCAGGTCACCGCCTGGGGCTGTAGGAGACAGAGCACTGATGGTGAAAGCAGAGAGCGGCATTGGCAGGAGGCTCCAACCTATGGAATAAGCTTCTGTTTCTCGCTTGTACTTTTGATTCCACTCAGTTTTATCTTTCATTGTCTTTTATCTCTCTCACAGTTTCCACTATGTCATCGATAGCAGCTGAAATGTGAGCTACCTATGTTTTTTCCTGTCTCTGTACGGTCCGTGCCTGCACATACATTCACGCATTCCCTCCTCATCAATGCTGGGTCTTTTATTCCCCACTCAGACTGAACTGTGCATGTGTGTTGAACTCAATCCTGTGAATTCTGTGCTACGTGCACTCCGCTGCTTACTAATTATTGGTTAATTTTTGATGTCAAGAGAAGGGCCTAATTGCTAAGAATCCTGAGGGCAAAATTAACTCTCAGGAAGGACCACGACTTAGAGTCTTTGCATTTATCCTTTGCCTCTAAAAGAGCATAGTTTTCTTCTTCTGTCTTGTTGTCTCCTTTATGATGCTTTGCATAATAAATTACCCTGGCATTTCCAATAGGAGTGACTCTACCTGCTTCTCTTTCATCAAATATTCATTTTTTATTAAATTTTGTAAAAAAAGTTTATTTATTCTTTTTTTTTTTTTTAATTATTTATTTCTAGGAGAGAGAAAGAGAGAGAGAGAGAGAGAGAGAGAGAGAGACAGCGTGAGTAGGGGAGGGTCAGAGAGAGAGGGAGTCACAGACTGAAACAGTCTCCAGGCTCTGAGCTGACAGTCTGCACAGAGCCCGACACGGGGCTCGAACCCACGAACCGCGAGATCATGACCTAAGTGAAAGTCGGACGCTTAACCGACTAAGCCACCCAGGCGCCCCAAAGTTTATTTATTCTTGAGAGAAAGAGATAGAGTACGAGTCAGAGAGGGGCAGAGAGAGAGGGAAACACAGATTCTGAAGCAGGCTCCAGGCTCTGAGCTGTCAGCACAGAGCCTGACACAGGGCTCGAACCCATGGAGCGTGAGATCATGACCTGAGCTGACGTCAGACACTTAACTGAGCCACCCAGGTGCCCCTCACTGAATATTTAGACTGCAGCGTAATGGCTACTTGTTTTTTAGAGTTAAACACAAAATGTTTGACACAAATTGGCTTCTCTTTGGGATCTACCAGAAGAAAAGAACCATGTTTGTGAGTTATGTAATATTATTAGTTATATACATATTAGTTATGACAGATATTAATCACTGTCACTGCTGGGGTTTAAAATATATATGTATGTGGGCTGCCTGGCTGGCTCACTCAGTAGAGCATGTGGTTCTTGATCTCAGGATCGTGAGTTCAAGTCCCACTTTGGGCCCAGAGCTTACTTTAAAATGTGTGTGTGTGTGTATTATGTATGTATATATATACATATATATACATACACACATTTATATATATGAATACATACACATATATATGTATGTAGTATATATATTTGGGTGTTGTATAACATTTAGTGATATAGTACCTCACCACAAACTACAGTAGAAGCCAATTTTCTAAGACATGGCTGTTTTGAAATCTGAGTTCACAGTCATTACTAACGAATAACCATTGGAACTTTATGGCCTATGCACATTTCGCAACACACCCCTAACTTACTTCACTTGGGAGACTGAATGGTGCCATCACATAGTCTTGGATTTAAATTTCAAAACCCTGCCTGGGGGTTGCTTCACCTTCGTCCACAGCTCACAGCTCTACCCCAAGGTTACTGAAAAGATAAACCAAGAGCAAAGACAAGCCTGTGGCTTCTTTAAAACTCTGCTGATGATTTTTCCCTAACACCCTCCCTCTGTTTCTCACGGAAGCAGAGTGAACAAGGAGGAAAAGGGAACACCCTCTCCATAGTGTTGACCAAAACAGGGGCCCCCTGGAAGGGTGACGACACAGGTCCAAGCAGCACTCTGGGTTCCTAAGCAGACAAGAGAACAGAGGGAGCCTTCGCACAGAATTCTCAGATTGAACGGTCCAGGAGGCAACTCCATCCTGGAGATTAAGCATCCAGGACTCCATCTTAGACTTTCTTCCCAGAAGGAAACCCCTCTTGGGTGAGCACTCTTCAGCCACTTTCTCTATCCTCTGAACCTTTGTCTTCACCAGTGACCCCTGCTTATTGCTCAGATCCTATCCTATGCTGAAGCAATTGATAAGAGTGTGTTGAAGCTGTGTTTATATGACTAAAACAAAATAGTTCTGATTTTATGATTTTTAAATAAAATATTCCATATTTATACATAGTATTACCACATTACTCTTGAACTGCGTGTCATAGAAAGTATTGAGTGTAGATATTTTTTTAAATTTAATATTTGTTTATTTGAGAGAGAGAGAGAAAGAACATAAGCTAGGGAAGGGCAGAGAGAGAGAGGGGAGACAGAATCAGAGGCAGGCTCCAGGCTCTAAGCTGTCAGCACCGAGCTCGATGCAGGGCTCGAACCCAGAAACTATGAGATCATGACCTGAGCTGAAGTTGGATTCTTGACCGACTGAGCCACCCAGGTGCCCCTAGATTTTTGTAAAAGGGGAAAGTGGCTAGGGTCTCCTACAGAGTGAAGATTGTTTACCTTTCTTCCTTACCTTTCTTTACCATATCACAGGCTTGGGAAGATTAAATGAAATAATAAAGGTATGACACAGCACAAGGAAGTCATATATTTGCAATTTTATTGGTGGTATTTCTAGCAGGGTGATCGGCACACTGCAGGGGCTATCATTATGGTTAGTATATTTATCTGTTTTCCATATCCGCACACTCCTCACCTAGTCTATTCTCTTAAATGATCCCTGGTTTTATCCATTGGTGTTGTTTGTATCAATGATCATTTGCAAGTTTCTGCAAATAATGTGAATGGAGAACCAGAAGACAAAATTCAATTGGGGAGTGACAGACACAGATATATATTCAAGCTGCTATACACAAGTTGTTCCTAGGTGGATAGTCCTTCTTAGGTCTTACCCTCCTATAGAGTCCTACCCTTTCTTGGGTTACTCAGCCCCCGTAACCTCTCCCCATTCTCACTCTTCTGTGCCCAATGAAAAGACCATCCAGCCTGAAAATAGGAATTTTCTGTCCCCACTTCAAAGTCCACCTGCAAGGTGCTTTCAGCCATTGCTCTGAAATGAAAGAGGAGGAATCATTCATACATTTATTCATTTATCCAACAAGTATTTTACAGGTGCAAGGGTAGGCACTAGGGATACGACCATAACAAGATACATCCCTGCCCTCTGGGTGCTTACAGGCTGGAGGGGGAAAGCTTCCAATTAAGGAAGGAGTAACTCCTAGGTATCTGGATTGGACAGTTGTGTTAATGCTCACGCCACCAACCGCTGAGGCTGGAAACACGGCAGGACATGCTAGGTGCAAGACACCTGGGGGAGTACAAGGGTACATATTCAGAAGAGAGCTGAGTTTATGAGCCAAGAGCTCAGCAAGAGATATAAAACCAGCAATTGAAGATGTAGGTACTGATTGCCTAGGAAGTAGGCCAAGAACAGAACCCTGGAGAATTCTGTTGTATAAAGCATGGCCTTACATTTCTACATCCTCCCTTTGAAAGACATGCTGACAAAACATAGAAATATTATTGGGTAAATATCTCTAGAAAAAGAACAGGAAGGGGGCATCCAGCTGGCTTAGTTGGTAGGCCACACGCTCCTGACCTCAGAGTCATAAGTTCCAGCCCCATAGAGTGTAGAGAAAAGAGAAGAAAAAGTACAGTAAGTTCAACCAGCAAGAAAAATGTATTTAAATGATAGATGGTCTCTGGCTTCTAATGGTTTAATGTAGGATCAACCATCAACTTTTTGATGATGAAAGGTGATTCACATTCAGTAGAAACCATACGTTGAGTTTGGGATTTTGATCTTTTCCTCAGGCTAGCAATATGTAGTATGACACTCTCTTGTGATGCAGGACAGGGAGCTGTGGCTCCCAGTCGGCCATGCAATTGTGAGAGTAAATAGCTGATGCGTAAAGCCATTCTGTACCCACACAACCATTCTGTTTCTCACTATTTTTTTTAATTCAATAAGTTATATAAGCTATTCCACACTTTCTCACAAAATAGGCTGTGTGTTTGATGATTTTGCCCAACCGTAGGCTAATGTCAGAGTTCTGAGCATGTTTAAGGTAGGCTAGGTTGAAATATCTATAACATTTGGTAAGTTAGGTATATTAAATGCATTTTTGACTTACAGTATTTCCAATTCATGATGTGTTTATTGGGACATAACCCCATTGTGAGTTGAGAAAGATCTGTAGTTGATTCCATCCCTCTTCATAGGAATAGATTGAGGAAAGGCTACAGCAGATGGACCTGCACATAAATAAAGATAATTTATAACAACATTGTAAGAGCAACTTCATCCTATTGGGATTCTTATGAAAGCTTCATCACCAAGGCATGATCAATTTTTAAGTCCATTTCTAGCTCCTCTCCCCTCTCTGGAGGATGATCAGCGAGTGGGGCTGAAGATTCTAAGCTTCTAATCATGGCTGGGCCTTTCTGATGACCAGTCCCCATCCAGGAGCCCATCCACAGTCCCCTCAGTAGAACAAAAGATGCTTCTAGTGCTCTTATCACTTGGGAAATTACAAGGGTTTGAGGAGTTCTGTATCAGGAACATGGGGCAGAGACCAAAATGTATTTTTCTATTTTCTTATAACCAATGTTGGTATAAAACAAATTTCTGATTATTTCAACCAGATCATCAGATGCTGTAGATCAAGGTAGAAGACTGTCAAATTTATACCCTTTATGTAACTTTCTCATGTTTTCTCCTTAAATCTTATCTTTTCTCTTATAATGATGGAAATTAAAGCCTTAAAATGAAGAGGGTCTGCAAACTTGTCTTCAGGGACAGAAAGAAAGGGTGGATGTAAGGAGACCATCTTTCAAACCCAACAGTCTGGATAGGTGATGACAATTATGTATGGGGGAGTGAATTCCTTCGACTTGCCTTGGCTAAAAAGGAGAACTTGAGAGGAGCCTGCCTCAGCACGTGAACCTCCCCTCCCACCCATCCCCACCTCACTCCACCCCCCCCCCACCCCCATCCCGGGACTTAGGAGAAAGAGGATCCTCGAATGCAGTGATAAATAAGCTTTGCAGAGTAATAGGATTAAGTTTGAAACTGTTACAGGTGAGGTGTGACTAGCCCATTCTTGTATCCCGGAGAGCCAGCTCTTTTCTTCATTCAACAGGTATTATTTTTATTTTCATTGTCACTAAAGTAGCACAAAGGAGCACCTCTATTTGTTACCTTACCTTACATTGATCTTAGAACAACGCTGAAAATGCTTATTCTCCATTGCTCTTAAAACAACACTGAATGCTTCAAAAGAGGAAAGATTATTTACTCCCTTTTTCTTCCCCCTTTTCCTCTCCAAGTCTAACAACTTACTACATTTAATTCCAGTTTTAGCTACCTTTTTCCAGAAAAATCAACAAAGATGTATAGATCTCCTCCAGGCAGGCAGCCTTAGATTCATTGAAGTATTAGATTCCAGCTTTGCTCTCAGGAAGTTTGCAGTCCTGTCAGGGCACAAACAATTACATCCAGGAATGAATACTAATGTCCAAGAACATATGTTTAATGTGAAGTCAGAGGTCTCAATAATAATGGTTTCAGGAATCCAGCTGAGGCAGAAATCCCTGAGGGTTAAGACACTCAAGCTTCTTGGAGAAGGTGGACCTTGAAGGACAGGTTAGATGTGGAGAAGGAATAGAGTGCATGAGGCTAGTGTAGGGCGTGAGGCAAGAACAGTCAGTGAGGGACATCTTTGTCGAAAAATGAGGGACCTGGTTCCCTGGAGAACAGGACAGGAGACAGCAGTCATTGGCTGAATCAATTTATTTTTTTTAATAGTTTTTTTTTTTTTTTTGAGAGAGAGAGAGACAGAGTATAAGCAGGAGAGGGACAGAAAGAGAGTGAGACCCAGAATCAATAGCTGTCTCCAGGCTCCGAGCTATCAGCACAGAGCCCGACTTGGGGCTGCAACCCACGAACTGTGAGATCATGACCTGAGCCCAAGTCAGACGCTCAACTGACTGAGCCACCCAGGTGCCTCTGGCTGAAGCAATTTCTGATTCAGTCAAAGTGTAAAGTAGGATTACTCCCAGATTAACAGAAACTCTGTGCTGCGAACATCCCCAGCAGAGCATGAGAGGGATATAACAAACTGACAGCCGGGATGAATATGGAGTCTTGTGGGATCGGGATTTCATTCAGGGGAGGCTACAGTATCTGCACACCTGCCCCATCTCCTTGTGTCTCTCTAAAGAGTAGGGGCCAGTGTAAGAGAGAACTTACAAGAGTCCATTGCTCTGGCCCCTGCAAGCTCAGCTCGTATCCTTTCTTTCTCTCGTTCTCCCCATCTTCCCCTCTTCCCTTTCTTGCTCACGGCCAGATGTCTGGGAGAAACCCTCTCTCACTGTGAGTTTTCGTTGGAATGTCAATCTGTGACCTTTGCCTTTTTAGAGCGAATGTGTGCATGCATGATTAGTAGTGAGTGTAAATACGGGAACTCTACCTATACTCACCTGGCCTGAGAGTCCCAAGTCTCCAAACCTGGCCCTAATACCTTTTCTCTCTGTGAACTTGGGCTGGCACATAAACTGCATGTTCTTCAGTTCCATAAAATGGAGATGCTAATGCCTCCCTACCTACCTTGCAGAATTTTCTTGAGGTTCAAATGAAATTATGGTTGTGAAAGCACTTTGGAGACTAACAAACTTATTATTAGCTCAAGGTGAAGATTGCATGGGGGCTAAGGGTGGTCACGTTGAAAAGTCTCATTAAATCCCATCCAGCCATACAGTTTAATAAAGCTGTTTTGTGTCATTAAAATAAGTTTAACTGTATAGTTTCCTCTGTGTTGTTTTAGTGGCTGTCACTCAAATGATGTTTTTTCCTCCCTAGATATCCCTGAGTGCAGAACCCAGCCCCCCTCTACAAGATCCTGCTCATCTCGCCTGGTCTCCTCATCAGTGGGCAGGGCTGCCAGCCACCGAAGCAGCAAAGAAAATCCTCACACAGCATCTCCAGAGGCACTCTGGGCTTCAGGCAGTACCCATCCAGGCTCATATCTGAAGTCAATTTAAACATGTGAAAGGATTTTTTTTTTTTTTACAAAAGTGTATTGTCAAATTAGTTTCCACATAACACTCAGTGCTCATCCCCACAAGTGTCCTCCTCCATGCCCACCCCCCCTCCCCCCACATCCATCAGTCCTCAGTTTTTGTCAGCATTCAAGAGTCTCTCATGGTTTGCCTCTCTCCCTTTTCCCCACCATTTCCGCCCTTCTTCTCCCCTTTGTTTCTCCGTCAAGTTCCTCCTAATCCTCCTATACGTGCACACATATGATATTTGTCCTTCTCTGCCTGACTTATTTCGCTCAGCATAACACCCTCAAGGTCCATCCATGTTACTACACATGGCCAGATTTCATTGTTTCTCATTGCCATGTAGTATTCCATGGTATAGATAAACCACATCTTCTTGATCCATTCATCTGTTGATGGACACTTAGGCTCCATGTGAAAGGATTTTGAATGAAATGACAAGGTGCTCTTGGAGAGTTGGATGTTACTTGGCTCATCTATTAGAAATTTTCCACTTAGGTACCTTCTTGGGATAGTGAGTTCTATAGTATTTCAGTAAAAAGTATTCATGGCATAAGTGCTGACATATTTACAAACTTAGATACAAGTGTGATGATAGATACCATGGGGTTGATAAAGGGACACAGGCTAGCAGAGATGGTGATAGTGGGTGTATGGGGTAGGGTCCCAGAAGGATACAGACAGCACACTCCCCAGGCTACTTGAGCAGTTTCATGAAGGGGCTGTTCACCATGGGGTCTAGTTGGCTAGGGCTGCCATAACAAAGTACCACTGTCTTCATCTGTTCCAGCTGCTGGAACAAAAATACCATGTTTGGTATTTGGTATTGTCTCTCAGTTCTGGAGGTTCAGAACTCTAAGATCAAGATGTCAGCAGAGGTGGCTTCTTCTCAGGCCTCTCTCCTTGGTTTGTGGGTGGCCACCTTCTCCTTCTTCTTCATATGGTCCTCTTTCTGGGCAGGTCTGGGTCATAATCTCCTCTTACTTTGTAGACTCAAGTCAGATTAGATTAGGGCCACCCATATGACTTCATTTAGCTTGAGTTACCACTTTGAAGACCCTATCTCAAAAGACAGTCACATTCTGAGGTCCTGGGGGTTAGGAATTTAATATAGGAATTTGGGGGAAGGTACTGAGGGGGGGCAGGAAGCTCATAACAACACTACAAGAAGGGTTAAGAGAATCAATATGAGACGATGAAGTACCTAGGAACTGGCAACAGTGGAAGCCTTTGTCATCCTGTGGCTTGAAGAGGCAAAAGGGGAAGGGCCTATTGTTCTAGAACCCAGGAAGAGCTGTAGCCACAGGAGAGGAGCCACTTACCAGGCTGTATTCTGTATGGTGCAGGAACACAGCCACTGCAGAAACCAAGGCCTAGTGGGGAAGGAAGAGGGAGAAGACCCAGCCCCTCTCACCCCTTGCCCCTCGACACTCCGACGGTGCTTGCCTTTGGTCAAACCCATCTGGAAGTCAGAGAACAAAGAAGCCTGGGGAGAAATGTGGCCAGGAGTGGGTGGAAGGGGTATTATATGAGTAGGACAGTGAGGAATAACCAGCACAATGGGGGAAATGTATACATTTCCCAAGAAGGAATTATAATTGATAGTCAAGCAACCATAAATGGGCATTAAAGAGTAATTTGGAAACAGAAAATGTTGCTTGGCTGCAAAATGTTACTTAGCTGTGAAAGTATTAGTCATACTAAACTCAACCACCTACTCATGTAACCATTTCAAGGGTCCATAAGTTACCATTCTAGGATACTTATTTACCTAAGTAAAGCAGAATGATAAGAAAACAACTGTTTGTCAATCGTTCAATGCTGAACACGTTATGTTCTTATGTTACATACTGTAACCTGTACATACATATACATTTTTGAATGGTTCAAACTGTTGCTCTGGAAGGATGGCCCAGGACACAGTGGTTTGGATGCCCAAATGATTGGTGTAGGACAAAACATGACTAACTTACAGTTGATTAACTTGCACTCAAGGTGACACAGGACTTTGAGGCAGAGAAGAAAGAAAACACACCCAGGATGAGACCTTGTGTTCTTCCCGTGGGCAAAGCAGCGGGTTAAGATTTCTTCTTCCTAAAGGCTGAGCCTGGACTGAGCCCAGGAGTCAGGGGCAGCTGTGTAGCTGGGATGTCCTACAGCTTTTGCCCCACTAACCCCCCTGGATTCTCTCAGGATCCAGTCACACTGTGGGCATATGTTTCAATGGACCAGTCTGGAGTATGTCTCCAGTGTCTTCTGAAATAAACCAGAATCCTCTGAAGCAAAGACCTATCAAGAGAAGAAGGGCTTATCTAGCACAAGTGGCTTTATCTTGTCTTAAGCTATATTTGAGTTACTTATTCCTATAAAACAAGCCACCCCCAAACTTAGTTGTTTACAACAAAAGTCTTATTCCCTTCATAAATTGGCAGCTTGGGAGGGTTCTGGGGAAGAATGTCTCTGATCCAGACAACATTCTTTGGTCCTCCCAGCAGAAGGATGGAAGATCCAATTCCAGGGTGGTGTAGGGACACAGCTGGGAAATGCATGCTAGGCTTCCACTGGGCACTCGGCCAGGGCTGAGGGCATGAGCCCTTCTTCCTCTTCATTAGGGCTGGGATTACTTAGCATGGGGGCTGGGTTCTAAGGATGAGCATCCCGAGGGACAGGTGGACTCTGAATCACTTCTTTTGTCCTAGGCTTGGAAGCATCATAGTGTCATTCTGTTGTCCCTTGGTGACCACAGAGGCTTGTCCAGTTTCAAACAGAGTGGGAATAAACTTGGGAGGGTTGTAAGGTTCTGGAAGAACATGTGGGATGAGAAATAGAATTGTGACCATCTTGGAACAGACTGTCTACCTCCGGGTGATGTTTTCCTGTGTGCCCCTTACTCATCATTGGTCACAGCACAGCTATATGAACTAAGTACATCCCTGGAATTAGTCTGCTTGGGCTGCATAACAAAATACCACAGACTGAGTGGCTTACATAGCAGACATTTATTTTCTCACAGTTCTGGAGGCTAGAAGTCCAACATCAAGGTGTTGACGTGTTTGGGGTCAGTTGAGACCTCTCTCTTTGGGTTGCCTTTTCTTTGTGTGTTCACATGGCCTTTCCTTGGTACTCGTGGGGAGGGAGAGAGAGAGAGAGAGAGCATGAAAGAGAGAGGGTAGGAGGGAGGGAGAGAGATTTCCCTGGTGTCTCTTCTAAGGAAACTAATCCTATCAGATCAGGACCCCACTCTTATGGCCTAATTTAATCCTAATACTTCTTTAGTGGCCTGATCTCCAAATACAGTCAGTCTAGGGGTTAAGACTACAACATATGAATTTGCATAGGGACATAAGCATTCGGTCCATGACATCCCCCATAGCGATATGAATTAGATGACAATTGATAAAGATAAATTTATATTGATATACATTAATTCAAGAAAACTATATTGAACACCTACCTTATGCTAGGCTCTCTGCTAGGCTCTAGGTATAAAGGAGAAAAAACCTTCCTACCTTTAACGGGTTTATAACTGGGGAAAGACAAAGAGAGTGGTAGCTACAAGGAGTGTAGGCTGTGACAGCTCTGGGAAGAGACAAACTGCTCCTTGTGGAGCTGCACAAGTGATGTCCACGCAGAAATGGAGGATGAGTAGTACTGAGCAGTAAATGGGAGGTGGGTCAAACAAGGGGAAGCATTGGAGAGAAAGGAATAAGCCATGCAGAGACCCAAAGTAAAACTAGGGTGACCGCCATTCTGGTTTGCCCAGCTCTGTAGTGCCCAGTCTTTGCACTGAAGTCTCACATCAGTCACTGTGCCTTATCCTTGGCACTGTCAATAGTTCAGTACAGCTGGCACACAGAGGGGGTGCAGTGGCAGCAGGGTTGGTGAGAGAGAAAGCTGAAAAAGTAGGCAGAGTCCTACAGGAACCAAGCCATGCTAAGGAATGAAGACTTTATCTTAAAAGAAGTTGAGCAATCAATAAGTGATCTTCCATAGGAGAGTGACTGGTTCAGACATGGATGGAGGAAGAGCTCTATCTGCTGGTTAATTAAGAAGAGGGACAATTTGGGGCGCCTAGGTGGCTTAGTCGGTTAAGCATCCGACTTTCGCTTAGGTCATGATCTCTCGTTCGTGGGTTCGAGCCCCGCATCGGGCTCTGTGCTGACTGCCAGCTCAGAGCCTGGAGCCTGTTTCAGTCTGTGACTCCCTCTCTCTCTGACCCTCCCCTGCTCGCTCTCTCTCTCTCTCTCTCTCTCTCTCTCTCTCTCCTAGAAATAAATAAAACATTAAAAAAAAAAGAAGAGGGACAATTCTAGGGGTGCCTGTGTGGCTCAGCCAGTTAAGCATCTGACTCTTGATTTCAGATGATCTCATGGTGCATGGGATCGAACCCTGCATTGGGCTCTGTGCTGACAGCATGAAGCCTACTTGGGTTTCTCTGTTTCCCTACCTCCCTCTGCCCCTACCCTGCTTGCACACAAGTGCTTGTTTCTTTCTCTCTCTTAATATAAAACACATAAACTTTTTTTTAAGGGACAATTCTGAAAGTCAGTGAGGAAGCCATTGTAGATTTCCAGGGACAAGATAAGGGTGACTTAAAATAATGCAGGGGATGGAGAGAACCCTAGGATTTAGAGTATCTTGAGGAGAAGTAACAGAACTTAGACAGGTAAGGGGGGTGAGAGACAGGAGAATTCAAGGATGACTTCTGGATTTCTGGCTTGGGCAACTGGAAATGGTTTAGAAATACCTTCCCCACCCCACCCCACATGAGAATACCAACAAAGCAACTATTCTGCTTCCCATACAGCTCTCGTTGACCTAAAAATTCTGTTATTGCACCACTGACCTAGAAGTCTCAGCCATAGCCATTAGACTTACAGGAACAGGAGAAGGCTGGGGGCCAGAGGGGGAAGAAGATGGGCTTTGATTACATGCAGTACTTCCTAAATGGTTTATGTACTCTAGTTTATTTAATTTTCACAAGAATCCTTGGAGGTAGGCAGGCTGTTACCCTCATTTCATAGCATCAGAATTGGGGACAAGGTGATGTGCTGCACGTGGCCACAGCTACAGTCAGCAGAGCTGGGCTTTAAACCCAAATATGTGGGGCACCTGGGTGTCTCAGTTGGTTAAGCGTCCGACTTCAGCTCAGGTGATGATCTCACGGTTTATGGATTTGAGCCCTGTGTTGGGATCTGTGCTGACAGCCAGTTTAGAGCCTGGAGCCTGTCTTTGGATTCTGTGTCTCCTTCTCTCTCCGACCCTCCCCTGCTCATGCTGTCTCTATCTCTCTCTCAAAAATAAATAAAACATTAAAAATAATTTAAACCCAGATGTGTTTGACCATAAAGAATTGTTGGGTTTTTGTTTATGTTTTTGTTTTTTTTTTACACTATGCTGCTTCCCTAATGAACACTAGTTTCTACTTGGTTGGGTATTTTGTCACATCTACTGCCATGCCTTGACTCTATTTTCATTCAGCATTGAAGAAGGAGGAAGACCAAGGGAAGGACTCTACCCACTCTAAGAGGCCAGCTGGAGGTTGCTTCCGGGAACAAGGATTGTGAAAGAGCCTCTTAATCCTTTGTAACCAGTCCCCATACTTGCTGTACGTGCAAAACCCCTAAAGCCAGAAGACCTATGTAATTATGTTTGTGAGCATCAGGGCCAAGGGAAGCTATGAGACAGTGTCCCAGTCAACAGCCCGTTTAGGGAAAGAGGAAGTGTCAGGAGATGAAATTCAAGAGATAGGGAGCTAGGGGAAGGATGTAAAAGGGAAAAAAGAGACACTGGATGAGTTCCCAGGGCCTCCGTCCAAAAGATAGGTGAGCCTATCTGAACCTTGCAAAGAGCTCTGGAAACCTAATAGCTGGACCCCTGTGGCCCCTAATGGAGGCTGCCTTCCAGCTCAGGGACACCCTGCACCTGGAGTCTTAATCTCTAGTGCCAATCCCAGCTCCTTCTCAACTGGCCAGGTTTACATTTTGATACGAATTTTGGCTTGTCTCCTATGAAGTATTCATCTTTCTGTATTCACAGAGTCATCTATCCATTTTGCTTCTAGTCTTCTATTGTTATTTCGGCAATATTTTACTCTCTCCACCCCCCACCCACCTTCTAAACTTTTGTTAGTGTTTATTTTATTTTTGAGAGAGAGACATACACAGAATCCCAAGCAGGCTCTAGGTTCTGAGCTGTCAGTATACTGCCCAACTGGAGCTTGAACCCTCGAAGTGTGGGATCATGATCTGAGCCAAAGTCAGAAGCTTAACCAGGTGAACCACCCAGGCGCACCCCCACCTGCCTTCTAGATTGGGAATTCTTGAAAGGATATCACTTTCACTTACTCTGTATTTCCACATTTTCTTTTATGCAGTAGGCGCATGACTGGAGTTTGACTTGTCATTGGAGTCTCATCAGAAGGTCTGAAACGGTCATTTCTCAGCGGACTTCCTTATCCACTGATACCTGCAGAGAAAGGGCACAAGAGGGCGCTCCTTCCCCTCTTATCTCAGTCCAGGGAGCTGCACCCTTTCGGCGCGTTTAGGTCTCTTGAAAAATCAGACATGATTGACATGGGTGAAAACATATTTTTACTACTATTGGGGAGAGGTTTAGGGCAATTTTGAATATTTATACAGACATCTTTAGGGAAATATGTATTCAGCTCAGGTTTTTTATTTCATTTGACTCAAATACCCAAAAAGTCCGTTTTTAAGAACTTTGAGGAAGAAACGTATTTTATTTTATTTTATTCTATTTATTTATTTTTAATTTTTTAAACATTTTAATTTATTTTTGAGAGAGAGAGTGTGAGCAGGGAAAGGGCAGAGAGAGAGGGAGACACAGAATGTGAAGCAGACCCCAGGCTCTGAGCTGTCAGCACAGAGCCTGACATGGGACTTGAACCCACCAACTGTGAGATCATGACCTGAACCAAAGTTGGACACTTAACTGACTGAACCACGTAGGTACCCCGAGAAACATATTTTTAAAAGTGACCTACCACTTTACAGCCATTAGGATGGCTATTGTTGAAAACATCAATAACAAGTGTTGACAAAGATGTGGAGAAACTGGAACCTTTGTGCATTTGTTGGTGTGTTTGTGAAATGACAGGTGCTATGGAAAAATTAAACATAAAATTACCTTATGATGCAGCAGTTTGGGTATAAACCCAAAGCAAATGAGAACAGGGACTCAAAGAGATACTAGTATTCCCATGTTCATAGCAATATTGTTTATATTATCCAAAATGTGGAAACAACACAAATATCCATTGAGAGATGAATGGAGAAGGCAAGCGTGGTCTATACATACACTGGAATATTATTTGGCCTTAGAAAGGAAGGAAGCCTGACACAGGCTACAACATGGATGAACCTTGAGGACTTTATGCTAAATGAGAAAGCCAGCCTGGCTGACTCAGTTGGTTGAGGGTGCAACTCTTGATCTGAGTTGTGGCTTTGAGCCCCATGTTGGATGTGAAGATTACTTTTTAAAAAAATAGAATCTTAAAGAAGAGGGAGAAGGAGAAGAAGAAGAATAGTCACAAAGTAGAAACACTGTGTGATTCCACTTACATGAAGTACCCAGAGTAGGCAAATTCAAAGAGATGGAAGTAGAATAAAGGTTTCCAGGGGCTGTGGAAGGGGAAAAACGGGGAGTCAGTGTTTAGTGTGTACAAAGTTTCTGTTTTGGAAGATGGGTGGTGGTGCTGGTCACACAACAATGTGAGTGTACTTAATGCCACTGAATCGTACACTTAAAAATGGTTAAGATTGAAAATAAATTGTTAAAATTGTAAATTTTATGTTGTGGGTATTTTATCACAGTAAAAAGGAAGAAAGGGGAGAAACACCCAAAATGTATAGTTACCAGTACTAAAATAGAGGTAAGTACTGGCGATAGAAGCAGCTTATTTAAAACTTTTTAATGTTTATTTTTGAGAGAGAGAGAAGAGCGTGAGTAGGGGAGGGGCAGAGAGAGAGGGAGACACAGAATCTGAAGCAGGCTCCCAGCTTTGATCTGACAGCACAGAGCCCAACGCAGGGCTCAAACTCATGAACCTGAGCCGAAGTCAGACACTCAACCGACTGAGCCACCCAGGGTCCCCAGAGAAGCAGCTTATTTTACATGGGGAGAGAGGCCAGGAAAACTTATAATCAGGAATAACACTGATCTGGGTCTTAAAGGATGTATAGTAGGTAAAGCAAGGTAAGTTCTTAGGTTCTTCTTAATGCACTAAATTATAGTTTTTATGCTACAGTAGTCTCTCTGACACTCTACATTCTCCCTAAGCTTATTTTTTCTTTATTTTGTCTATTTCCATAATTTATGTCCTCTAGCCCCTGCCCTGATTTTATCAGAATCCATATTTTTAAAAATAGTGTTTGATAGATAACAGTGCCCTTTCTCCTACATGATTAACACATTTGAACCTTTAAACAATCTCATGAGACAAACATGGAAGACACTGCTCTCACCAATATACAGATGAGGATTCCAAGATTCACAGGTGTTAATGGACCTGGCCAGGGTGTTCCAGTTAATATAGAGCCAGGGCAGGAACTAGATCTGTACTTCCTTTCCCTGGCGTTGGTTCTAAATGCCACGTGGCCTCTCCTCTGCATCCACCCAGGGTCAGGTATTGCCAGCAGCCCCACTCTGATCTTGAGTTTTCTTCCTATGGCTTTTCAGTCAGGATGGTTCATTCTTTCCTCTCACTTTGCATTTCTGCCCTTCTTCCTTACATCTCATACCTTCATTACTCTTAAGATTCCAGCTGAGAAATATCCCAAATTCATCCTACTTATCCTGAGGTTTCTTTTTTTTTTTTTTAAAGTTTATTTATTTTTGAGAGAGAGCACAAGTGAGAGAGAGGCAGAAAGAGAGGGAGACACAGAATCTGAAGCAGTCTCCAGGCTCTGAGATATCAGCACAGATCCAGATCCGAGGTTCAAACCCACAAACAGTGAGATCATGACCTGAGCTGAAGTTGGACGCTTAACCAACTGAACCACCCAGGTGCCCCTCTCCTGAGATTTCTATAATAGAAATAAATCACCTTGTTAAGCCTTAATTTTGGCAGGATCAAAAAACATATTTATGAGAAAGTATTTAAGAGATTTATCTTTTATACCCGTGTTCATAGGAGTGTTATTCATAACAGCCAAAAGGTGGAAGTAGCCCAAATGTTCAATGATGGATGAATGGATAAACAAATGTGGTCTGTCCATACAACAGGATATTATTCAGCCTTAAAAACAAAGGAACTTCTGACACATGGTACAATGTAGGCGAACATTGAGGACCTTATGCTAAGTGAAATAAGCCAGACACAAAAGGACAAATATTGTGTGATTCCACTTGCATGAGGTACCTAGAATAGACAAATTCATAGAGACAGAAAGTAGAATGGGGGTTGTCGGGGACACCAAGTGTTTAATGGGTACAGAGCTTCAGTTTGGGAAGATGAAAAAGTTCTGGAGATGGATAGTATTGCTAGCCGCACAGCAATGTGAATCTACTGAACTCTACTAAATCATACACTGAAAGGTGGAAGATGAAATAAAGAGAAAGAGAGAGAGAGAGAGATGTGTCTAAGAGCCAGTTTCAGATCCACCCTCATCTCTTATGGCAGTGAAGACTCAGAGCTGTGAGTTGCTATGTCTGTAAGGAAGAAGACCCAGGTTTCTGACAAAATGGCCCCTGCAGAAACTAATGTCTCCACCGACCTGGGCTCCTGGTTCCATCCCCTTTGCTGGGTCTTTCAGATGTCTTAGATTCTTCACCTCACATTTACAACCTGCTTCCAAAATGTCATGATATGACCCAGACTTGTTCCTCTCCTTCATTTCACTAAACACTCTCCAGCAAGTGACATGCATCCTTTCTTCTGTTCTTCAAGATCTACTCTCCTTAAATCAGGAAATCTGGTCTCAGCCTTAACCTCGTGGCAATTGCATTCTCATGGTGTCTTAATCCGTTCGGGCTGCTAAAACAAAATATCAGATTGGGTGGCTTATAAACAACAGAAATTTATTTCTCACAGTTCTAGAGACTGGGAAGTCCAAGATCAAATTGCTGACATGTTTAGTGTCTGGCAAGGGCCTGCTTCCTGGTTTATAGGCCACAGCACTCTCCCTGCGTCCTCACATAGTAGAAAGAGTAAGGGAGCTCTCTGGGGTTTCTTTTACAAGGACACTAATCCCATTAATGGGGGCTCTGCCCTCATGACCTAATCACCTCCTAAAGGCCCCACCTCTTAAAATCATCATTCTGGGGGTTAGGATTTCAACATGAATTTTGGGATGACACAAACATTCATACCATAGTATGTAGGTTCCCAGGACACTTCTCATTGCCAAATCAAATGGTCATTTCTACCACCTTCATCCTACTGGATCTCTCTGTAACCTCTGATCTAGATGAGTATTCTTTTCTTTTAGAAGTCTGTCCCCAACGTGGTGACTGCTGCCTCCTCATGAGTGCCCCATTACACACAAATGGAATCTAAGGTGATGTAGAGACGCTTCTGCAAGAGCAGATGAATTGTCTGTCAGAGTGGTCTGCTCTTGCCCTGCCTGAGCAGAAGTGCATGTAACTCCTGCACCTGGCATATTTGTTAAGCAAACTGTCTTACTCATTAGTGCTAAAAGAACTAAGAACTGATGTTTATTCTAGGAAAGTTCCAATTGTAACTCAGTGTGATAGAAATAATCTTTTTTTTTTTTTTTAATTTAAGTAGACTCCATGCCTAACGTGGGGCTCGAACTCATGACCCCAAGATCCATAGTTGCATGCTTTACTAACTGAGCCAGCCAGGTGCCCAGAAATAAGCTTATTTTAATAAATATCACAAACAGTTTGTTTTCTCATGATGAGATCTCAACCCCAATATACCTGAAGGAGGTGACTCTCCTATTAGCAATTAGTAATTGTATTAGTAGCTCTCTGCGGTGATGATTCTAGGGGGTGGGTAAAAAAGCTAATATCAGGGTGGGTAATGTGATACCCAATTCAAGAGAATGTGTACTGCGAGTTGAGAATCACAGCTCTGTTACAGGACAATCTTATGGAAAAGTCTGAATCAATAAATACTCCCTTGTTAATATTGTTGAAACACTGAATACCTGATTTGTCATGAGCCCCCATCCACTTGGTAATCAGTGTATTTAATGAAGATAGCATCATTTTGTTCTCAATAACAAAGTTGTTTCTTTTCCAGATCCCTTAAGAGATTCTAAAGGCAAGATAGGATCCCTGCAATCAAGGAAGCTGTAGTGTGGCAGGAAGATGTGCCTGATAGACAAGAAACTACTGGAGAACCTCTGCATTTTAAAGATGTTAAGCATAGTTGTAGTTCAAAGAACAAAGTCAGTATGGGTGGGAGTGATCAAAAAGCAGTTGTGAAGGTGACCCAAGCCCTGGAGGAAAGGTGAACCTTGCATAGACAGAGAGGAGGAGGCAATAGTAGGAGCCAGAAGAGTAGGAAAGGGTTTGCTACTGGGAGAGAAGTCAAGGCTTGACCTGTGTCCTGTGAGGGAGGAGCAGGAAGGGCAGGTGGAGAAGGCAGGGTCAAGGGCAGGCAGGCAACACCTGAGCGAGAAGCAGTGAGGAGCGTTGTGGGCTGTTGCAGAGAGAAATAATATGATGAAAGCATTTGTAGAAGATTAGTGAGAAACAGGATAGATTTGAGAGGTGAAAGACAAGGGTAAAATCATGCAGCAAAAACCATGCATTGACCATGCAGCAAAATTCAGGATAAGATGAAGAAGGGCTGGATTAGGTATAGTGGCCCTAATGATAAAAAGAAATGGATGGATTAAAATGATAGGCCTTTCTTAGTATCCACAAATCAATCAACATGACACACCACATCAACAAAACAAAGGAGAAAAATCATACAATTGTGTCAGTAGATGAAGAAAAAGCATTTAACAAAATTCAATCCATTCATGATTAAAAAAAAAAAAAACTAGGTATAGAGGGGATGTACCTTGTCATAATAAAGGCCATATATGACAAGCCCACAGATAACATCACACTCAATGGTGAAAAGCTGAAAACTTTTCCTCTGAGATGAGAAAGAAGACATGGATGCCCCACTCTTGCCACTTTAGTCAAGTCCTATTGGAAGTCCTAACCAAAGCAACTAGGCAAGAAAAGGAAATAAATAAAAGAAAAAGAAAGAAAAGATCAGAAAGGAAAAAGTAAAACAGTCTCTATTTGCAAATGACATGATATTATATATAGAAAACTCTAAAGACTTGTCCAAAAAGCTATTAGATATAATAAATGAATTCAGCAAAGCTGAGAGATACAAAATGAATATATGAAAATTCGTTGTTTTGGGGCACCTGGGTGGCTCAGTTGGTTAAGCCTCTGACTTCAGCTCAGGTCATGATGTCACCTTTCGTGGGTCTGAGCCCCGTGTTGGGCTCTTTGCTGACAACTCAGAGCCTGGAGTGTGCTTCAGATTCTGTGTTCTCCCTCTCTTTCTGCCCCTCCCCTGCATACTCTCTCTTTCTCTCAAAAACAATGAATAAACCTTTAAAAAGGGAAAAAATCTGTTGTTTCTATTTACTCATAAACTATCAGAAAGAGAAATTATGAAATTACATCAAAAAAAGTAAAATGTCTAGGAATAAGGAAGTGAAAGATTTGTACACTGAAAACCATAAGACAATGATGAAAGAAATTAAAGGAGATACAAATAAATGGGAAAAATTTCTGTACTCATGTATAGGAAGAATTAATATTGTTAAAATGCCCATACGGCCCCAAGCAATCTGAAGATTCAAAGCAATCCCTATCAAAATTCCAATAGTACTTTCCATAGAAAAAGGACAAACAATCCTAAAATTTCTATAGAACTACTCAAGACCCCAAATAGCTGAAGCAATCCTGAGAAAGAACAAAAATGCAAGCACAGTGGAAGTCTGATTTCAAACTATATTACAAAGCCGTAGCAATCAAAACAGTATTGTATTGGCATAAAAACAAACATAGAGATCAATGAAACAGAATAGAACCCCAAAATAAACCCATTCATATGTGGTAAATTTACAACAGAGGAGCCAAGAGTATACCAAGGAAAAAGGATAGTCTCTTCAATAAATGGTGTTGTGAGAGCTGGATGGCCAAATTGGACCCTTATCTTACACCATACACAAAAATCACCTTAAAACGTATTAAACTTGAATGTAAGATCTGAAACCATAAAACCTCTAAAAGAAAACATAGGGGTCCTTGGACTTTGGTCTTGAGAATGATGTTTTAGATTTGACACCAAAAACAAAGGTAACAAAAGCAAAAATAAACGTTTAAGCGGACTACATCAAACTAAAAAGCTTCTGCTCAACAAAGGAAACTATCAACAAAATGAAAAAGTAATCTACAGAATGGAGAAAAGATTTGCAAATCATCTATCTGATAAGCAGTTAATATCTAAAATATGTAAAGAATTCCTACAACTCAAAAGCAAAAAAAAAAAAAAAAACAATCTGACTTTAAAATGGGCAGAAGAACTGAAGAGACACTTTTCCAAAGAAGACATACAAATGGCCAATAGGTCCATGAAAAGGTGCTAATGATGATCACTAATGATCAGGGAAATGCAAATCTAAACCATAATATCACCTCACACCTGTGAGAATGACTAAAATAAAAAACACAAGTAATTACAAGTGTTAGCAATACGGGGAAAAAGCGGGACCATTGCGCACTGTTGGTGGGAATGAAAACTGTTGCAGCCAGTAAGGAAAACAATATAAAGTTTCCTCAAAAAATTAAAAATAGAACTACCCTATGATTCGGGAATCACACATTATTTACTTATTTATTTACTTACTTACTTTCTTACTTAACTTAGTTATCCAAGGAAAATGAAACAGGATATCAAAGGGTCCTCTGCACTCCCATAATTGTAGCATTATTCACAATAGCCAAGATATGGATACAAACAAGTGTCCATCAACAGATGAATGGATAAAGAAGATATTATTGAGCCATAAGAAAGAAGGAAATCCTGACATTTGTGGCCACATAGATGGAACTTGAAGGCATTATGGAAGTGAAATAAGGAAAACAAAGACAAATGCTACATGGTATCACTTTATATGGGGAATGAAAGAAAGCAAAAGAAAGAGAGAAAGAAGAAAGAAAAGGTGCAAACTTTTAGCTATGAGATGAAAAAGGTCTGAGAATATAATATAAAACATTGTGATTATAGGGGTGTCTGGGTAGCTCCTTTGGTTAAATGTCTAACTCTTAATTTCTGCTCAGGTCATATCTCACGGCCATGAGATGAAGCCCCATATCTGGCTCTGTGCTGGGCATGGAGCCTGCTTAAGATTACTTCTCTCTCTCTGCTCCTCTCCCAACTCAGGTTCTCTCCCTCTCTTTCTCAAAACAAAAAATATTGTGATTATAGTTGATAACACTGTACTGTATAATTGAAGTTTGCTAAGAGAATATAACTTAAAATGTTCTCACAAAAACAAACAAAAAACTCTACATTTTATTTTGTATTTTCTTAAATGTTTATCTATTTTGAGAGAGAGAGAGAGGAAGGGGCAGAGAGAGAGGGAGAGAGAGAATCCCAAGCAGGCTCCATGCTGACAACGCAGAGCCACACAAAGCTTAATCTCAGGAACCATGAAATAATGGCCTGAGCCTAAATCAAGAGTTGGATGCTTAACCGACTGAGCCATCCAGCTGTCCCCAAAACTCTGAATTTTTAAAAAGATTGCCAGGTGCTCCTTCTGCTCTCTGATATTTGAGAAACACTGCTGCATACCACTGTGTTCTTTCTCATGCATTTTTCATGTAACATAAGAGAGACAGGTAATCACCATTTTAGAAGTTTCACCAAGTGGAGAGTTGATTTAGTCTTTTAAGGCTTTATGGGGTTTGTTTGGACAGGCGTGAGTCAGGACAGGGTTCCAGGGAGATGGAATGGTTTGTGCAAAGCAAAAGGAAAAAAAAAAAAAAGCAAAAGCGAACAGAGATTAAACAACTTTGTCTGAAGTCAAGAATTCATGAAGGAGTAGCAATGATAAGGTTGGAAAAACCCTGAATAATAGGTCAAGGTATTTATTTGGGAGTGCAGTGTTTTCTCGAACTTATTTATGATGAAATTTTAATACATTTCATTTTATCACAAAAAAGAAAAGCAATTTTTAAGAAAGAAAATGACGATACAATTGACATGCATCATAAAAATCACAGCTACCAAACATGTGCCTGTGAGAAAATCAAGCTGTTGAAGCAAACATGATCTGTTGTTGCCAAATATGTGTTATTAATTTGCTGCTTTTTCATTCAGTTTGTCATCTGCTAATGATAGCAGATAAAAGTTAGGATCCTTACTACTATGGGAAAAAAATATAGGGGAAAAAAACAAGTCCAGGACATTCTATCCATTAAATTTTCTTTTCTTTTGTGAATTGGACAATGGTCATGGTTATTTGATATGACAGCAGACCACCTTGGTGCAACTCAAAGAACATCAGTATTCCTCAGGAATATGGATTAAGCCGCACTGCACGGTGGGAAGCAAGATCTCGAAAGGATAAATGTGTGATTTTAGGCAGATTACTCTGGTAACTGTATGCAGGATGTGTTGTTAAAGATATCGACCAAAGACAAGAAGACCAGTTAGAAAATTATAGCAGCAAACAGCAGTAATCCAGGCTTGAGATGGAGAGATAGGACTTTATGTTTACATGGTACTTTTTTACACAAATTCTTTTCATAAACGCTCCTTAAAACACTTATGTGAAGTAGGAAGTATCATTTTAAAGAAAACAAGTTGGAAGTTGAATTTAAAAGGTGTCTATGTGAAAGATATTTTAAGGGGCACCTGGGTGGCTTAGTCGGTTAAGCGTCAGACTTTCGCTTAGGTCATGATCTCGCGGTTCGTGGGTTCGAGCCCCACGTCGGGCTCTGTGCTGACTGCCAGCTCAGAGCCTAGAGCCTGTTTCAGTCTGTGACTCCCTCTCTCTCTGACCCTCCCCTGCTCATGCTGTCTCTGTCTCTCCTAGAATAAATAAAAAATTAAAAAAAAAAAAAGAAAGATATTTAAAAAAAAATAATTGACAGGACTCAGTAATTGAGTGGTGGGAAAGGAGTTGGGTGGGGGGTGTGGAAGAGAGAGAAATCAAAGATGATCCCAAAGTTTTTGAACTTGGAAAGTGGGAGAGGCCTAGAGGGAAAGCTAATTTGGGAGGGGGTAAATTTTCTTTTTTCTTTTTCTTTTGACATAATTTCAAACTTTATTATTTTTTTAATGTTTTATTTATTTCTAGGAGAGAGAGAGAGAGCGTGAGCAGGGGAGGGTCTGAGAGAAAGGGAGTCACAGACTGAAACAGGATCCAGGCTCTGAGCTGGCAGTCAGCACTGAGCCCGATGCAGAGCTCGAACCCACGAACCACGAGATCATGACCTAAGTGAAAGTCGGACGCTTAACCGACTAAGCCACCCAGGTGCCCCCAAACTTAAAAAAAATATATGTATTTATTTAAGTAAACTCTACACCCCAACATGAGGCTTGAACCCATGACCCCAATATCATGAGTCACACACTCCTCTGACTGAGCCACCAAGGTGCCTTGAAATAATTTCAAACGTTGAAAAAAGTTATACTAAAGAAATAGTACAAAATAATTATTCTATTCCCTCTGCTCAGACTCATTCAGCTTTTACCTATCGTCTTAATACTATACTTTTTAACTAAAGGATCCAACACGAGATCATGCATTGCATCCAATTGCTGTGTCTTTCGAATCTCCTGCACCCTAGAGAAAAGTTCCTCCACCTTTTACTTTCATAGCCTTGACTTTTTTTTTTTTTTAATATTACAGGCCATTTTGTAGGCTGTCCATCAGTTTGGGTTTGTCCAGTGTTTCCTCATGATTAGACTAGATTATGCATCTTTGGCTGGAACAGCAAAGAAATGTCTGTGTGCTCATTGCACCTTCAGATGGCACTCAGTACCAATTTATCTAGTACTTGTGGTTTTAACTGTCATGATGTAAGATGGTACCTGACAGGTTTTTTCTATGGCAAACTTACTCGCCACCTCCCTTTTTGATTACTAAAATATTTTGTGAGGAGATACTTTGAAAGGTGGTGATGAGGCTGGCTTTGTGGTATTTGTACTGGGTCCTGCACGAGGTCCCAGGCTTGGTTGATTTTTTGCTCAGTTCCCACAGGGAGGGAAGGAAGGAAGGGAGGGAGGGAGGGAGGGAGGGAGGGAGGAGGGAGGAAGGAAGGAAAGAGCAAACAAGCATACATTCAATTTTTGACTTGTTACAATGGAGTAGCCAGGACACCTAAGAGTCGGAAAAGCAAGACTAGGGCTTGGGAGGGAAATCTGGGCTGGCCATGCCTGGAGCTTTACATACAAAGGTGGTGAGTAAAACAGGGAGGACAGGGGCACCTGAGTGGCTCAGTTGGTTGGGTGGCTGACTTTGGCTCAGGTCATGATCTGGCAGCTCATGGGTTTGAGCCCCACATCAGGCTCTGTGCTGACAGCTAGCTCAGAGCCTGGAGGCTGTTTCAGACTCTGTGTCTCCCTCTCTCTGACCCTCTCCTTCTCATGCTGTCTCTCTCTCAGAAATAAATTTTTAAAAAGTGAAAAAATTAAAGAAAGAAAGAAAGAAAAAGAAAAGAAAAGAAAAGAAAAGAAAAAAGAAAAGAAAAACGGGGAACACAGTGTCTCCAAGGGAATCAGGAAGAAAATGAGGAACTGAGGACCTAACCTTTGGGAACACACAGATGCAGAACAGGAGAAAAGGAAGCCAGCAGAGGAGTTGGAGGAATGCATCAGAGAGTGAGGGAAATGCAATAGTGCCCTGTAACAGAAACCAAAGGAGAAAAGGGGGTTTTATAAGGAAAGGAGTAGTCAGCCCTGTCAACGCTGTGAAGAAATTAATGGAGATAGCTGACCAAGGGAAAAGATCTCTGGTTCTAGTGACCAGCCACAATGAAGAGATTATGCGTTTGTTCTTTTAACAACAAAGATTTGTGGGTGTAGGTTAGGGCACAGGCTTGAGGACAGAAAAGGTGTTTGCAGGGCCAGCTTCCTGGGTGTACCACTGTGGGGACACACAGGGTCCTGCATTTAACAATAGTCCCTGGCTGGGGCACCTGCGGCGCTCAGTCGGTTAAGCTTGGGACTCTTGGTTTCAGCTCAGGTCATAATTTCAAGATTCATGGGTTCGAGCCCTGCATCCTGCTCTGTGTTGACAGCTCAGAGCCTAGAACCTGCTTCAGATTCTGTGTCTCCCGCTCTCTCTCTCTCTCTGCCCCTTCCCAACTCCTGCTCTGTCTCTCTCAAAAATAAACATACATATATATATATATATAATATAAATATAATATATATTATATATATATATTCTTTAAAAAAATTATATATATATATATTTTTTTTTTTTAAAGAATAGTCTCTGGCTTGGTTTGATGCTCTTGAAGTTCTCAACATTTGAGCAAGAGGTCTAGCATTTTCATTTTGTCCTAGACCCTGCAAACTATGTAGCTGGTTCTGGGGTGAGGGAGCAAGTGTAAACTCTCTTCTTTGGGAAGGTTTGTTGATGGCAGTGAGAGTATCTTGTGTCCCCATGGCAAAGTAGAGGTAAAATTTCATTTCACCTTGGGCATGTGTGGTGGCAGAGGGTAGTGGATGGTAACGAGTTTCCTGGTGAGGGAAGGTAGATTTACAGAAGAGGAGAGAGAGGTTCGAGGCCTTTGGTGCGGCAGACTTGGCCTTGGGAAGGCTGCGGAACTGGAGGAAACTAAGTGGTAGAAAGACAGCCCAGGCGAAGAGGGTGCACCAACAGGCTGAGGACAAGCCAAGCGCCCACACAAAACCTCAGCCTCCCGGGCTACCCGACACAGACGCTAACGCGCGCGAACGGCGCGTGACGCGACTCCGATCCGCCGGCTGAGAACGGCTGTGGGACAAAGGGGCCCAAAGAGCAGAGAAGGCCGAGCGTCCGGGCTGCGGGTCGGGTACCGACCTCCTCCTCTTCCTTCCTTCGTGCCCCCCGCAGGCCTGGGCCGCAGGGAGCAGGCCCGCCGCCCTCCGCGCCCGCAGCCGCGCGTCCCGGGGGTGGCGCCGGGAGGCCTCCGTGGGCCCGGGCACGTCCGCGCCGCCGCCCTCCGGGCCTCGCGCGCCCTGAGGCTGAGCTGGCGGGGAGGGGCCTCGCTCCCCCTCCTGGGCTCGGGCGCTTCCGCCGGCCGCGGCCAGGGTTAGGCGCTGCGCCCGGGGAGAGGAGGGAGCGGAGGGCGCGCGTGGCCTCCGCTCCAGGGCCAGGCCCGGCGGCGCGCAGCGGGGAGGGCCGTCGAGCCCACACGCAGCCTCTCCAGCTTCCGCCGCGCGCTGCGAGCGGGCGTCCCGCGCCCTGTTCCTCGGAGGACGGAGGGGCGGGAACGCGCCGGCCGCACAGCTCCAACTGCACTCGCGGCGGGGGAAGGAAGGCTCAGAAATCCGCCCGGAGCCGGACACAACCGTCCCCAGCAGCCCCACGCGCCTCTGTGTCCCCGGAGGGCCCTGCGTGACCTTCAAAACTTTGCGGAGGGGGCTCGGGGGAGATTAACCTGATTCAAAGAATTGGGAAGGAAACTGAGGAGATTTGAGGTCGGTTTCAACCTCCGTCAGCCACCAAGTAATCAAAGTAGTATGTGCTTACTGTGTAAACTGTGGCACATACAGAAAAGTGTAAGTAATTAGACCAAAAGAAGCACCCATAGTTCCACTACCCAGAAGCAAACACTTTACATACTGGGACAGCCCTTCACATGTGTCTATATATATGTATATACACACACACATACATAATTGCTAATTCTGTGCAAATTATCTCTTTGTGTTTAATATAAATATTCTCATTTCCTTGAGCAAGCCATTTTTTTAAAATGCTTCTTTTTATATTTTTTATTTATTTCTAGGAGAGAGAGAGAGCGTGAGCAGGGGAGGGTCAGAGAGAGAGGGAGTCACAGACTGAAACAGGTTCCAGGCTCTGAGCTGGCAGTCAGCACAGAGCCAGACACGGGGCTCGAACCCACGAACGAGAGATCATGACCTAAGCGAAAGTCGGACGCTCAACCGACTAAGCCACCCAGGCGCCCCAGCAAGACATTTTTTTAAAGGTTCTATACTAACATTGTATAGCTCTACCAAAATGTAACCATTTTCATTCTTTAAAGGTCCAAAAGATACAAGTATTTGTAAAACTCTTTATTCTTATTATTTAATTGTTGTCCACACTGTGTGTATTAATTAGTATTTCCAGTCTCACTGAAGGAATGGCCTGTCTTACTATATCTATGAACTGCGATCAGAGAAAGATACCCGGCCTTGAATGGGTATCCCCATCTCTCCTAGGCGCCAAGCCTCTGATCTATCTTCTTCCTCTCTTTAAAAATGTAAAGAAAAATTCAGAGCCCTTTGGATTCAGACATTCAAACTATTGGGGGCTTTGGCCAGTTCTTGCTTTTCAGTTTCCCCCATCATTTTCTATTCCCCTAAACCTTAAAAACAATACCACCCAATCAGTATCTTAAAGATGGAAAAGGAATCAGTGGAAATCTCCCAGAACCCTGGCCTTCCCTACCTCCAGGTGAGGCTCCTTCAATATCTTCCTCAGGAGATTCAGCCTGCTAATAGATGCTGTGGCTCCCGTGGGGTTGAGTAAATAAGAAGTCAAAGCTTAGGTGTTAAATAATCATTCCTATTAAGAATCCCCGGGAAGGGTGCCTGGGTGGCTCAGTCAGTTGAGTCTTGAGTTCAGCTCATGTAATGATCTCACGGCTTGTGAGACAGAGCCTGCTGGGGATTCTCTCTCCCTCTCTCTCTGCCCAAACCCCACTCATGTGTGCATGATCTCTCTCTCTCTCTCAGAATAAATAAATAAACATTTTAAAAAATCCCCGGGAGAAACAACCTAAGTGTCTATCAGTGGAGAAAGAAGATGTGGTATATTTGTACACACACAGACACACACACACACACACCATGAAATATTATTCAGCCATGAGAAAGAAGGAAATCCTGCCATTTGCAACACTGGATGAATCTTTTTTTTTTTTTAATTTTTTTTAATGTTTTATTTATTTCTAGGAGAGAGAGAGACAGCATGAGCAGGGGAGGGCCAGAGAGAGAGGGAGTGATAGACTGAAACAGGCTCCAGGCTCTGAGCTGGCAGTCAGCACAGAGCCCGACGCGGGGCTCGAACCCACGAACCGCGAGATCATGACCTAAGCGAAAGTCGGACGCTTAACCGACTAAGCCACCCAGGCGCCCCAACACTGGATGAATCTTGAGGACATTAAACTAAGTTAAGGTTAGTCAGAGAAAGACAAATATTGTATGGTATCACTTACATATAGAATCTAAAAAAAGCCAAACTCATAAAAAGAGAGTAAAATGGCAGCTACCAAGGGCTCGGGAGGTAGGGTAGCAGAAGAAATGTTGCTTAGGAGTACAAACTGGGGTGCCTGGGTGGCTCAGTCGATTGTCTGACTTTGGCTCAGGTCATGATCTCATGATTCATGAGTTTGAGCCCCACATCAGGCTCCATGCTAACGATGCAGAGTCTACTCAGGATTCTCTCTCTCCCTCTCTCTGCCCCTTCCCCTGCTTGTGCTCTCTCTCCCAAAATAAATAAACTTTAAAAAAGTACAAACTGGCGATCTAATGCTCAATATAGTGATTATAGACAATAATACTGTATTATAGACATCAAACTTGTTAAGATACTAGATATTAATTATTCCTACCACAAAAAAGAAATGATCATTTGGTGACATGCAGGTGCTAGCTAATGCTACAATAGTAATCATATTGTAATCTATAGATGTATCAAATCAATGTTTACACTTTAAACTTCCACAATATATATTTCAATACAAAAAAGGTCCCATATAACTGGAACCTTAGAAAATAAAATAAATTGGAGAGTAAAGAAGCAACATTCTGCATACAAATGACCTCTCTCAGCCTTACCCAACAAAAAGTTAAAATTTAAATGGACAAATGCTTTAATAAAGGTAAATGCAGAATGTCAAGGGGAGGGGGGAAGAATCCTCCGGAAAACTCTCCCCACTTAGGACACTTTGGCAAGTCATGGTCCTGGAAAATTTATTCTCCAAATCAGTGGCTGAAGGGAGTCTGCAGCTTTCTGGAGCTTCAGCATTGCATTATAAGAATGAATAATAATAACTACTCTATTGAGCCCTAGTTTGCTCTCAATGTTATAACAGGTCATAGCCACCGTGAGGAAGGTAGTATTATGACCCTTGTTGTATGGATGAGGAAACTGCAGCTCAGAGTAGCTTTCTGATTCCTTGATACTCTGTGACTTATAGCACATGTTGCTTTCTTTCTCTTCTCCCACTTTGCACTTGCAGAGAGTGTGAACTGAATAGGACCTACACTTCCTGTATTTTAAACCTTTGTGTGCTATACCCACTCAATCACAGCACAGCACTGATGAGATCAAAACATAGCAGCAGGAACCACTTTTCATGTTTACTTCTATTTGGCTGCACATTTGTCATCATGTGGTTTTACCATATTCTATCCATTGAGCTTGGCTGCTTCCCCAGCCCCATAAATTCAGCTTGTGCCTACTGCTACACCCGGAGCCTCTTGTTTTGCCATTATCTTTGAAGTCAGTAATATTCATGTGTTTGCCTGGCATCTCCCATCTGGGCCACTGTCCTTGTGATACTTTCAGAGACCGCTTAAACAACTATTCTTTCCAGGGTGGGCTTGTTTACTTCTCCTTTCAGGTTTCCTTAAGAACCATTTTCTCAGTATCACTAAATCACAAAATGATTGCATTTTCAATCTAGAAGAGACTATCCGTTGTCTAGTTATCCTTTTACGGAAGAGGTGCTCGGATCACAGGCGTCCAGTGCTCTTTCCTACAGTCTCTGGTCACTGGCTGTTTCCTTGGCTCCAGGAGCTAGCATCATAGGTAAAAGAGGGTAACCCATTGATGCCCTTAGATAGAGCAGAGGCCTCTGTCTCTTGGCTCCTTAGGATGGTTGCTTAGCCAATCCTGAATTAGTGAGCAATGTGGATTTTGCCTATGTTAACTCTGCAAGACATCCTGATAAACTCTTTTTTATTGGTCTGCCTCAGCTAAGCATCTGGCTTTTGGTAGTGTAACAGGGAGAACAGGTGTAAAGGAAAACCTTTCAAAAATCCTGCTATATCATACAGAAGGAATAATCCTCCCTCCTCCTGGCCCAACACCTAACGTTTCCTTAAAGCTGGAAAGAGCTGGGGTACCTGGGTGGCTCAGTTGGTTAAGCGTCAGACTTCAGCTCAGGTCATGATCTCACGGGTCATGGGTTTGAGCCCCGTGTTGAGCTCTGTGCTGACAGCTAGCTCAGAGCCTGGAGCCTGTTTCAAATTCTGTATCTCTCTCTCTGACTCTCCCCTGTTGATGCTGTCTCTCTCTCAGAAATAAATATAACTTAAAAAAAAAAAAAGATGAAAAGAGCTTTATTTTGCTTTTCAAATGATTTAAAATTTATTTTATTTTTTATTTGTTCTTTAAAATCTGTTTTAATGTTTATTTATTTTTGAGAGAGAGATGGAGCATGAGTGGGGCGGGGAGGCATAGAGAGAGAGGGAGACACATAATCCGAAGCAGGCTCCAGGCTCTGAGTTGTCAGTATAGGGCCAGGCTTGGGGCTCGAACTCATGAGCTATGAAATTATGACCTGAGCCAAAGTAGGATGCTTAACAGAATGAGCCACCAAGCCATCCCTAAAATTTATTTTAAAATATTACCACAACATATAGCACATTCACACCTTTCTAATTCATTGTCAGATTTTAAAAATAGTATTGTTTGTGTTGTATTTTTATGTAATTTAGATATTGTTTCAATTTTGCAATTTGCTTTCCTCCCTTTTTGTATATATACAGAGAAATGCAGATATCAAAAATGATGAATTTTCCCAAACTGAACACAGTTACTTGCATTCAGATCAAGAAACATTTCCATCATCCCAGAGCCCCCCATACAGAGCTTTTTTTTTTTATGTTCTTTGCTCTCTCCTTTCAGAAATTTGCATGACATGAGAATGGATTTTTATATGATTTAAAGATGGCACATTTCCCAGCTTTCTAACCTGTAGAATGTGTACAATAAAAGGAACATTTCTTTCCTTCCCACCCTTATGAGGCCAACTTAAAAATCAAGTTCATTAAAAATGCTGGCATCTTAGGAGAAAGTTGAGGGATTCATAGACTCATACATAGTTAAAGCTTCAACAGACTTTGGAAAGAGGAGGTTATGATTAAGATGTTGCTATCTCTCAAGAGGCAAATCTGGAACTAGAGCCCAGGCCTCTCCACCCACATCTTTCCTTGCTTTGTTGATATTTTGTAAAGAGCCACAACAGAAAGTGGAGAGAACTCTCAGGAAGAGAGACTTGGGGAAGATTTCCTGTGGAGAACCGAGTAGTAATACTGTGGCTGACTGTGGACAGTAAAGGTGGTTCCTCCTCTTCTATTCTGTCAGACAGAACTCTCCTGCCTTTCGGTTGCTTCCTGGAATAGTCTCTAACAAGGTCCCTAACCCCATGACACTCAAATTGTGAGCAGAGGCACCCCTAGGGATGCAGAAAATTTACAGGGGTGCCTCAGAATATTTTACATTTTTGAAGGAAACATGGTGATACCTGACATCTGTTGCAAACTGTATCAACTGTTACTCAAAGGAAATCCACAGTTTCAACATTAGATTGCATGACATTCCTTTTGACAACATCCTACCTTTCTGGAGTTGGGTTTTGGGTGGATGCTGTGTTCAAAAGAAAATTGATGGGGAAAAGAAACTGTTGTGTGCAACCTGATTCGACGATTTGAGAAGTTGTACAGTCCACCACAGGTGCACAAAATTTCATTAGAACATAATTGTAGTTGTGGTGCCTGGGTGGCTCAGTCAGTTAAGTGACCTACTTTGGTTCAGGTCATTATCTTGTGGTTCGTGACTTCAGGCCCTGTGTCAGGCTCTGTGCTGACAGCCTGGAGCCTGGAGCCTGCTTTGGATTCTGTGTCTCCCTCTCTCCCTGCCCTTCCGCAACTTGCACTCTGTCTCTCTCTCTCAATAAATCAATAAGCATTACAAAAATTAATAAAATCACTTTTAAAAAAGAAAGTAATTGTAGTTATTTAAGAATAAAATATAAATATCTACTTCTTTCCATTTATGTGTATTATTTTTGGAAACAACCACTAAATTGTTTGGACCTAACTGCTTAACAGGTATCTCCTTTGAACTAGGGTCTCCATGAACCTTTGCCTTAGGCATAGGTTGGGTGAGATCAGCTTTTTTAGTAGTGTGTGTCAATTGGTAGACCCAGTTTCTAGTATTATTTCATTCAGATGAGGAAACTGAGTCTTAGAAAGTAAATTGACGCAGGTCATTGATCACCCAGGTAGGGCAGATCCAGATTTTATGGACCTGAATGAAGCATATACCATTGCTGGAGCTAAATTTACACTTGCCCTTACATTTAAGCACCACAATGCACAATTAGTTTCAAATTTGGATAGTTGGCTTGCCAGGGGCCTATACATGTGAGGGCTTCCTGAAGCTTAAGGTTCATTGGCTTAGCAGAAAGTCCACTTGGCCGCCAGCTGGAAGTGGTGGAAAGGGAATTCACAGCCAGCTTTATCTGCCTTTAAAGACACAAAATAGGAATTTTCTTTCCCTAAAGATAAGCATAGAAAACCAGGGATGTGAAAATACTCCTAGAAATGTAAGCTCATCTGGGTTATCTCAGCACTTGACATCCCCAAGAAAGAACCTGAGAGTGGGAACATAATTCCTGTATCCTCTCACTTGAAAGTTGTGACAGGGGACTGGAGAGGGCTTTGGTGTCAAAGCTAAGTTTGAATTCTGGCCCCATGGCTTCCAAACTCTGAGCTGTGAGAAAGTTACTTACCATCTCTGGGTGTTACTGGAGCAGCAGGACCCACACGCCATCAGATTGTGAGGATTAAATGAGCTATCACAGATGAAAGTGCCTGGTCTACAGCAGGCACACAAACTCTGTTAATTTCCCACTCCTTTCTCTGCTCCCACGCAGATATGTGTATTTGGAGACAAAATAAATATATACAAGCTAGTTGGTAGAGTTTCCTTCATGTGTGGGTAAATTAAGTAAATGCACATATATGGCAAGCAACTGTCTACAAAAGATGCAAATCAGACCAAGTTGGCAGATGCTTGCTTTGGTTCAGTGCCTAGCTCAGAGTCTACTTTCAGGGGTTCCACATTATCCACAGACTAAGGTCAGAACTCCTTATGCTAGTATCTGAAATATCCCTAAATCTGGCCTTAACCTACTGTTTTCTCCCACTATGATCCAACTCTCTTTTAACCCAACTGGTTACCTCACTGACCCTTAAATATCCACCATGGCCTCAGTGGAAAGCCACTTCCCCCACCAAGAATTCTCTCTCTTTTCTACCATCCTGAATCCTACTAATCCCTCAGGACCAGTTCCATCCCTTGCAGTATTTTCTGACTGATCCCAGCCCTTGGGGACGCCATTTCTGTCAACTCCTACCGTTCTGCCCGTTTATACCATGCCTCATATCTTAACCACACACTGCCTTACTTTGTTCTACAGCTTTTAGGGAGTTTGTTTTTCCTTCCAATTGCACTGTAAGTTCAATGCAGTGTCATGGAAATAACATCAGACTGAAACAGAGACTTGGCTTCTGTTTGCAACTTGCTGTAAAACCCCAGGCAAACAGCTTCCTTTAACTCAGAAGCGAGGGGGTTGGATAGGCAAACTCTAAGATTCCTTTCCTGAAATCAGGGCCCTCTCCACAGGGCCCAGCTCCGTGACATGTATATATATAGTTTCATTTGAAAAACACTCAAATATTTGTGGATCACGGATTCCCAAAGCATTGGCTAAAGGATGAATAAAGGTGAACCTGATACAGGGCTTGCTCTCAAGGAACTTACAAGGGAGGACTAGATACACATACTCGTAGAATTTACTGAATGAGGGTCAGGAACTGGTTGATTATCGGCCTGACATTCTGCCTGGTAGTTGCCTTTGTCTCCCTTCTGCGCCGTTTGGCTCCATGGCTGACTTCATTCTCTGAATCCCGTGTTTATTCCTGTGCCAGCACCTCCCATGCTCACCTCATTAACGCAGAGCTCAAAAGCTCCCTGCTTCTGTCTTCACTATGCCACACATCCTGTGCCCCTTGGCTTACAAGTCAGCCTTGCAGGCTCTCAACTTGGGGATGCCCCAAGTCAATGGGGCTACCCTGCTCTCGGCCCTTCCACTATTTGCTGGAACCTGAAGGCAGTCCTCTAAAGCTGGACCTGACCTGATAGACTAATCTGGCTGCAATATATAGTGGGAGGCTTCAGGGAAGAGGAAGAACATCGGGCATCAGGAAGAACATTAAGAAAACCAGCATAGTGGGCAGCCCATAGTGATTTCTTTGATAACTCTGTTATAAGTCACATGCTTTCCTGAACACTATACCTTCATTAACACACTTAACCCTTAATGATTAACATTTCTAAGAGGTAGTTACTGTCATTATCTTCGATTTATTAAGGAGCCCAAGACAGAGAGACGTCAAATAACTGACCAGATAGCTAGTAAGGGGAGAAGCTAGGGCTGGAATTCAGGCTGCCTGGCTGCACAGTCCACTGTCCCAACCTCTAGATAAAACTGTCTCTTCTTTTTTCCTGTTTGCTTTCTTTTTATAGTTTATTGTCAAGTTGGTTTCCATATAATACCCAGTGCTCATCCCAACAAGTGCCCTCCTCCATGCCCATCACCCCCTTCCCCTCTCCCCTACTCCCGTCAGCCCTCAGTTTGTTCTCAAAACTGCCTCTTCTACAGTACTCCGTAAAGGCTTTCTTTTGTGTCAGCTACGATTATTTCCTGGAGCTACCCCGAGACAGACAGAAAGTAACAGGCAGATACATTTTCTCTGGTGTGTGGTGAGATCTGGAAGGTGCAATCTGGATAATCAAGACTGGAGTTACCGGTTTCAGGGTAGTCAGTCTGACCCTGAATTGCAGGAAAAGCATCAGGCTACAGAGAAGGTCCTGGCAATAGGAGGCTTGAGTTCAGGTCTTAGTTCCCATCTAGAAAATATTTCCACCTTTCTGAACCTCAAGTTTCCCCCACCTTAAAAGTGACAGAAAGGGAGTTGCGCCAGGTGAGCTCCCCGGCCCCCTCCAACATTCCGGGTTACGGGGTAGTAATGGAGAGGTGTGGGAAGACCGTACAATATAGGTCTGTGTGTGCAGAAGGGCGGCTCTGTGGGTGGAGGCAGGAAGGCGGTGTGTTTATGCAGGGGCGGAGGGAGAGGTTATGATTATACAGGGTCTGTGGACCCAGGCAAGAAACTTAAGGAAAAAGGCTCTGCCGGGTAGGGACTTGGGGGAAGAGTTGAGGGCGAGCTTCCAAACCGCGCTGTGCGCGGAGGGTGCACGAGGAGAAGCCACAACCGTGGCAAAGTCAACGGGAGGCCTAGCGCAGCTCTCGCCGGGCGAGGAGCCAGAGCTGGGCCCCGGCCGGGCCGGAGGAGGGGCGGGGCGAGAGGGCCGGCCAAAGCCTAGGCGAGCTCCAAGGGAGAGAGCTAGGCAAGGCCCGCGCCCGCCCTCCCCGGGGCCGCCTTCGCCGGCGTCTGTGCTCGCGCAGACTCCGCCCACAACACGTGTCACGTGTGCGCCACGCACCCTCCCTTGGCGCGGGCCGGGGGCGCTCGGGCGGGCCGCGGGGTCCCGAAGGAGGAAGCTCCGGGGGCGGACCAGGGACTGGGCACGGGGCCGAAGACTGGGCACAGGGCCTGGACAGGGCCAGAGCCCGCGGACGCCGCCAAGGGGAAGGCGGGCGGCTCGGCCGGCGCGGGGCGGGGCCTGTCGTGAAGGGCGGGGCCTGTTGCTGGGGCTGGCGCAGGAAACGAGGAGATGGGGCCGGTCCTACTGGCTGCCTGTTGGGGCTGCTTGTTTACTCCTGGCGGGGGAGCTTTAACCCGTAGGGCGGGAGGGACAGAGGGAAAACGCGGAGCTGGATCTTCGAGCGGCTGGAGCAGGAGTGGGCGGAAGGAGGGGACTGCCGCGAAGGTGCCAGGGCCGCTGCGTTCCTGGAAGGGTCCAGCTGCAGACGTTCTGTACAGTTTTTGTTTTTGTTTTTTGGCGTGTTTTAAAAATTTCCTAGTCTGTCCTGTGCTCCCTCCTCCTCCCGCCTCCACCCTTCTCTCTCTCTCTCTCTGTCTCTCTCTCACACACACACACACACACACACACACACACACACACACACACGTTAGGGAACCGTCCTCGCCTGCAATCCTTTGGCCCTGAAATTCCTTAACCCTAGAGTGGACTCCCCAGAAGAGAGGGCTGTGCCTACGTGCTCATAGGAATCCCTGCCTTATGATGTGCGTGCCTGCGTGCGTGTTGTCCCTGAGTGAGTCTCTGACACTTTTCTTAATCCAGGAAATGATTCAGTTGCAGTATCGTCATATAGTTTTCGTGTCTGCGTGTGAGTACAGTTACACAAATAAGTTAATTTTAGTCCGTATTTGAAGCATTCCAGCTCCTTCAGCTTCATTTTCCAATTTGTGTGGTAGATGAAAGAGCTTTTCGTAAAATGTGAAGTGCTCCATAAATGTACTCGCATAAAAATAGAGGAGAGGGGGCCGGCGCTGTTGCAATGCCTTCTTCAACTAACTCAGTTTTTCATTATCTGAAAATTCAGTTGGTACCAGCACAGAGATACTGTAACATGTCATTTAATATTGTCCCAGTAACTACCATATAACCATTGCATACGTGAAGAATTGAGGCTCAAAACAGGCGAAGTGGCTTGTCAGCAATCACACAGCTCATAAAAGAGCACAGGGACACAAATCCTTTCACACCCAAACGGTGTCCTAACCCTCCCTCCATTCGTGTAGTGGACATATGCCATTTTCTCTGTCCAGCATTCATTCCTTTGGGACATCAGTCCTCTCTTTTTCCTGCAGTTTTGTTTAGGCTCAAAACCACAGTATCCCATTCCTCTGTCCAAAGGGTGGGCATTTTAACTAAGCAGAATCAGAGTTTTTCCCTGGAACTAGTATATGAATACCAAGAGACGTTTTGTGTTCTGCTCGTGTTGCTAAATTGGGATGTCATAGTTGATAACTGCCAGCAACAGGCTTCCCAAGTATATGACGGAAGCTCTTTTTTTGTGTGAGTGTGGGGTGGGGGTGGAGGTACTCTTTTGAAGTAGGAACGACTGGGACTAATAAGGGGCAAACAGAAATGAGAGGTTTAGAGGACAGATCCTGACGACTTTGTTTTAACCTGGGACCTAGCTGTGTCTGTGGCCAGTCCAAACTTCTGGATTTCCCAGTTAAGTGAGCCAACAAATTCATTTTTTTGCTTAAGCTAGCATGAATTGAGTTCCTGTCACTTGTCTCTGAAGAGAAGCCTGTCTAATAAGTTTGGCACGGTGTTATTTATTTATCCTTCAGAAAATAATGGAAGTTGGGTGTTTGCCACAACTATCACTTCTTAAGTATTCTAGTTCCCATGAGTCATACCAAGTGTGAGTTCCATGGATGTGGGTAGGCACAAGAAAATAGAATTCTTCCTCAATATTATTGTATGATAAACAGGACACAATTCAACAAACCCAAATTGGAAGTTGGACAGATAACATTTAACATTGGTGTACTGTGACGGCATGAATCATGAAGAGGGTAAGATTGAGATTTTTGAGATGAGATTATTAGAAGGTTTTTAGTGAAACGGTAAATAAAGAGGGGCCAATAACAACTGCAGTTGACTTGGAACAACGTGAGGGTTAAGAGTGCCAACCCTCCACCCTCCTCACCCAATGCCCCTGGAAGTCAAAAATCTGCACATAACTTTTGACTTCCTGAAAACTACTAATGTCCTAGCAAGCCTCACCAGTAATACAGTTGATTAACACTTATTTTATATGTGATATGTATTATATAGTGTATTCTTACAATAAACTATAGAAAGGGAAATGTTATTAAGAAAATCATAAGCAGGGGAGCCTGGGTGGCTGAATCAGTTAAACAGCCAAATCTTGATTTCTGCTCAGGTCATGATCTCATGGTTTGTGAATTTGAGCCCCATGTCAGGCTCTGTACTGACAGTGTAGAGCCTGTTTGGGATTCTTTCTCTCCTTCCCTCTCTCTTTGCCTCTCTCTCTCAAAAATAAAATAAATTTAAAAAAGAAACCTTAAAAAAAGAAAACCTTAAAACTTTAAGAAAACTTTAAAAAAGAAAGTCACAAGGGAGAGACAATACATTTATGATACTGTATGTATCTTCATTTTAAAAAGTCTGCTCATCAGTGGACCCATGCATTTTCAACCTGTGTTGTTCAAGGGTACTCTATCAGCTAAAGGATAGAAAGGTGAACAGTCAGTTTTAAAGAAGTAATGGGGACAGGGCATTGAGCTGCAAGGAGCAGGGGCATTTAGAACCACAGAGACAGAAGGAGTCCCTGACAGATCATTCTTCTTCCTCCTGAACGATTCTGGTGATGGACGGCTAGCTAGGTCACCAAGCAAAAGGTGGTCAATGGTCCAAGGAGAGCAGCGAAGAATGGTCCTTCACATCCTTTGTCTGCTGTTCTAAGGCTCTGGGGATAATACTGTAGAGGCCCTGTGTGTGTTCCTTGGAAACTCAGCAGGGAGACTGGATCTGGTCTGATACCACTGTCATGAGAAGAAAAAAAATAAAGGAAAAAAATTAAAATTTAAATGTATATAATACTAGTCCCTTGCTGTCCCTTGACTGCCAGAGGAAGGATTGTTGGCTGGCTCACTCACCTGTTTTGTCTTTGACAAAATTAAGAGACAAGTCAGGAACAGGCTTATTTCTCCACTTGAGGAGGGACGAAAGAGGGGGAAGTGATAGTAAGGAAGCAAAGAGAAAAAGGTTGAGGACAGTGGAAGAGGAGGTGAAGGGGAGAGAAACAGCTGTTGGTGGGAGGTAGAGGGCAGAAACTCGAAAAGAAGATTCCCAGAAGCTTTGTTGTGTGTGGTGAGGTGAAATTCTTGGATTCCTCCTAAAGAGAATCTCAACAAGACGTACATTAGTTTAAAGGCATTTTTGAATTGAATTTGTTTTTCTCCTGGCTCTGTCACCCAGACCTTACAGGTTTGCCATCAGCATTTTGTAACTCCTCCAGCTAACTGAAGGTGCTATAGCATCTCACCTCCTGCACCTTTTCCCAACACGCAGAAGAAATCCGAGTGACAATAACTTCCATTTATCAAGTGGTGGGCTAGCATACTGGCAATAGTGCCAGTGGATGCTGAAGTACATGACAGTAATGATTTTTCCAGCCATTTTGACTCTTAGTATTCATGTCAAAGAAGTCTGGCACATTATTGGCTAGTGCATTTCAAAGATTCTCTTGATTAGTTTAGATCAGGAGGTAAGCCATGAAGGAAGAGTAGAAACGTCCAAGAACTAACAATGTAGAATGGTCTGGGAGTGGAGAGAAATCTGGTTTTCATATATGGCAGACCTTCACTCCCATGGTTGGGTGCCAGGTGGCTGAAAACCCACTTGCTAGCCATTTCTCTTGCCCTCAAGAATCATTGCAAGCTTGCTGTGGGAAACTGAGAGGCAATCAGTTATACTGGTAGAAGGACCAGGTTGAGATTTGGTGATTCAGTAGTTTATGAGATTATGACATTGGTCATGTCTGAAACCAGGATGAGAAAATCAGAGTGGTCCCAGGTGGATAATGCAAAAAGGAATTGAACAGGATTTTACTAATTCACATGATTTCTACTCCAATGTATTATAAGGATTATTAACCCAGGGTGTGGCCTAAAGCTAGGCTGAATTGTAGGTTATGAAAATCTGTGTGGAGTTGGAGATATTATCAAGGTAAGATTACGAGTAAGTGTTTGATTTTCTCCAGAAGACTAAAGACCAGGAAGTCCCATTCTTTTCATCTAAATTAATTTAGGCTGGGCTGTGCAAAGAGAAGCTTTTGTGACTAAATGATCTGAACTCGGAAGGATTAAATTTGAAGATCTAAGTGTCAGACCTTGCTATCTATACTAAAATACAAGAGGAAATTAGATGATGTGTGTCAATCCCTTTTTACTTCTAGTGTCTTACAAATTGGTCTTGTGCAGTGGAATGTGCCCCCTCCCTCCCCCCCCCATGGTGATGGAGGCCAGCCTATGATGGATGTAAGACATTGTGCTGACTGCAGATACAATGAGATGTTTGGTACAAATAGGGAACAGTCACTGATGTTCAATTCACAAGAGCCAGAAACTGTCATAAAATAATTGGCAGCATTTAAAATGCCTTTATAGGGGCGCCTGGGTGGCTTAGTCGGTTAAGCGTCAGACTTTCGCTTAGGTCATGATCTCGCAGATCGTGGGTTTGAGCCCCGCATCAGGCTCTGTGCTGACTGCCAGCTCAGAGCCTGGAGCCTGTTTCAGAGTCTGTGTCTCCCTCTCTCTCTGACCCTCCCCTGTTCACGCTGTCTATCTCTCTCTCTCCTAGAAATAAATAAAAATTAAAAAAAAAATTTTAAAATGCCTTTAGAAACACACTTTTGTGTGATTGGCTTATGGGTTTACAGAGTTTTAGAAAATCTTTTTATTTTGTTTGTCAAAAAGTCATTCAGTTGATCAAACCCAAATTCTGGGCAGTGGTTAGCTAGCTCATTACTGATGTGGCTTTGTGGAGATTTTAAGTATCTCTTGGTATTTATGGTGCCATCCCGTGGTTTAGAGAGCGGGTGCAAATCATCCTATGCTTATTGTGTTTGTCTCGTCAAGAACTATGGTACTCTTACATGATCGGAGTTAAACCGGGTCTGGGCCAGTCTTTTTTTTTTTTTTTTTTAACATTTATTTATTTATTTTTGAGAGAGAGAGAGAGAGAGAGAGAGAGAGGGTGAACAGTGGAGGGGCAGGAAGAGAGGGAGACAGAAGATCCGAAGCAGTCTCTGTGCTGACTGCAGACAGCCCGATATGGGGCTTGTAGGACTTGAGGACTTGCAGGGCTTGAACTCAGGAGCCATGAGATCATGACCTGAGCCCAAATCTGAGTCTTAACTGAGTCACCCGGGCACCCCTGGGCCATTCTTGACATCTGGGTGGTCTGGATTGCAGCAGGCACACCTGCCTTGGCAGGAGTTTGGTCCTATAGAAGAATAAGGAAGAATGGTAGAATGCTTATGTGAGGCTAGTGAACAAAATGGAATATATTTGAGGGGATGAAGTTTAACAATTTGACAAAGATGAAACTCTGGTAAGTTCACTAGGCCAGCCACTACAGGGAAAGTAAGGAAGCCTTAAGGGCAAAGTTACATGACCAAAACTGGGGGCAGAAAACTAATGACTAATATTGATTGGAACCCAATAAAATAAAATAAAGGATGGCATGGGTGGGCATTCGCAGTGTATACTTTTCTGGCAATTCTGTGCTTCTGACTGGTTGTCTTACCTTTTCTTGATCTCTCCTCTCTCTCTTTTGATGGTCCCCAATCTGTTTTTCGAGTAACATTTGTAATCTAGGGGTTGAGGTGACTTCAGGCTCTCTACAACCCCAAGCATAACCCAGTCCTCTTTAATTTCACAGTCTAATGTTTCTTGTCCTTTCCCACCTTATTTAATGTTGCTTATCTCTTAAATAGTTCTGTGTTATCTCTCCAATGGATGGGAAAAGCTGGCTACTTCAGCCCATTTTAAGGACTTTCTATGAGAAGATTATTATCACAGAGGTTATAATGTGGAAACCTAATAGAGAAGGGCTCTGTTAGTATTTAGTATTTAATAGTATTTGTTGAGTTGAGCTGACTTGGTGTTTTCACCATGTGGTATTTTCCCGTACCTGGTATGCTTCAGAGTGAAAGCCATGTCTAGATAGTCTTAAGCCTGTGCAGAAATTTTTTCCTCGGACTTGCACTCCTCTGGTCTCAGTTAGTAGCACCTCCCCTGGGGGCACAGTATAGGATGAAGCTGGAGTTGGTCCACCCTCAAAATGGTACTGTTCTGGATTTTATCTTCGTGCTCTGAACAAGATAAACATACTTTTAATCCCCGTTTTTAATGCACTCACTAGAAAGCAGACAGGGTTGTTCCAGAATGGATTTCCTGTGTCATAGAAATCACAGAAGCCTAAAAGGAAAAACCAGATGTGCGCACAGAGCCTGCCTGGGCTTACACATTCTTTCATACCCAGAGTCATAGGACTTTATGGTCCATGTTCCCAAAGCCAGCTCATTTTTCCCCCTTTTGATTATGTACTCTTGTCCATATTCAGAGTCTTAGAGCTAGGAGGAAGCAGGCATGGATCTGGGTGTTTACGCAGTGGGGTGTATCTGTGGGTATCTCAACACATGTGAGAACTTGTTTGCTTGAAAGCGTGGCTGTGCCGAGCTAAGCAATCTATTCCAAGGATACCCTTAAGCTTTGAACACTCTACTTGCAACCTATCAATCCTTTCTCTTTAATGAAATGCAAAGCCCACCTTCTCCAGGAAAGCCTTAACAGATTGAGTAGATCAGAGAGAAGACACCATTTGCCTCAGGCACACCTGAACACTCCTTTCCCTTGAGAGTTTCTGAGTCTTGTGCCTTTTAGAATGCAAAAGCTTAAAATAGGTCCTGGGCCTGTTTTTGTCCAGTAGGATATATTGTGCTTTTTCTCAATCAAAAGAAAAGCGTAAAGTATGTTGCAACTGCAGACTTAGTGGTATTATCCTTTTTACTTGAAACCCATAGTCTGGCTTGAGGCTGTGTTTAGAACTGTGTCATCTCTGATAATACAAATCCTGAGTGTGAGTGGATGAAAAACAGGTGGCAAACAATTGGGCAGCTGGGACCTTGCTGCCCTAGGGTAGGAGAGCTAAATTCTGGAGGGATTATTTGGGACTAAAGCAGTGGATAGGGACACAGTACTGGGGTAATGTTTTGGTAGTCTAACCAGACCCTTGGTTTTTTTTTCTTGAATGCCTATTCTATGCTAGACACTGTTCTAGAAGCTGGGGATACAGCAAGAAACAAAAAGTAGTTTCTATTATCCTTGAACGTATAGTTGAGTGGCTGCAAACTGGCTGGCAGGTGATGATAAGTGCTAAGAAGAAAACTAAAGCAGGGCCAAGAATGGTTGGGTGGCACTATTTTAGACAGGTTAGTGAGAGAAGGCCTTTCTCAAAATGATGCCTTTGAGCAGAGACCTGATGGTTTCTCCAATGATGGAGCAAGTCATGTGGGAATCTGGAGGAAGAGCATTCCAACCTAAAGGAACAGCCTTGGAAAGGCTGAGTTGAGTCGACCAACCCAGCCTTTGGAAGTGGGTCTAATAATAGCAAGGGAGCCAATGTGGCTGGCATTGGATGAACCAGGAAAGAATGGTGGGCAGTGGGGTCAGAGAGTTGACTGGGGCAAGATTAGGTAGGCCCTTCTGGTGAGGGAGGTGGGAAACCACTGAAGGTTTTGAGCAGATAGTGATACCAACTGACTTAGGTTTTAAAAGGATCATTCTGGATGCCATGGTGTTGAATTTGGAGGCAACAGAAACAGGGAGACCAGTTAGGAACCTCTTATGGAGGTCCAGGTCAGGGAGGCGGTAGTCTGGGTAGGAAAGCATGGAAAAGTAGTGGAATCACTGCCCACCCTCCCCCTTTCCACCACTTTCCAACTACCTCACAGAGCCAACAGGGTTTTCTGGTGGATTGGACATGGATTATGAGAAAAAGCAAGGAGTTAAGGATGACACCAAGTTTTTGTTTGTTCCCTGAGCAACTACAAAAATGAAATTGGCATGTATTGAGATGCAGAGAAACAGATTCTGGGGGAAATCAGAAGTCTGGTTTTGGACATGGTTTCTACACTGGAGATCTGATTACACACCCACGTGGAGATGTCAAATAGGTAGTTGATTGGTGACAAGAATCTCGAGCTCAGGGGGCCAGGGTAGAAGTGGTGGAAGTGGAACGTGAGGACTCAGTTCATTCCATAGGCTTCATCCTGTTCTAAATAAATTGTTAGAAAGTCTTCACCAGCCCTGGAATCTGCTCTATCAGACCCCCAGTCCAACTAGCAGTTCTTTATTAATCAATTTTTATTAAGTGCCTACTACATGCCAGGGACTGTGCCAAATATTGGGTATTCAGTAGAGAACAAGACACGCTCCTTGTCCTCATAAGATGTATAGTCTTATAGGGGTTTAGGACAAGAGAAAAGAGGTCTCAGGACAGTGCAATAGAGGTAAGTATGGGGTGCTATTAAACACAAGGGAGAGGCACCTAATCCAGTCTTGGAGGCTCCAGAAAGTGCTATCGAAGCCTACTCCTCAAGAATGAGTAGGGATAGTCAGGTAAAGAGGTGAGAGAGAGGGGTGGAGAGTATTCTAGGCAGAGAAAAGAGCATGTAGCAAGTAAAGAAAAAGTCTGTTCAGGCAAAGGACAAAAGTTCCGTTTAGCATGTCTGTAGTGCAGCGTGAAGGGGGTAGAAGCAGAGAGGCAGGTAGTGGCTGGAGAATTCATTAGGAGCCACACTACAAAGGATCTTAATGAGCTTTGCTGGGACTTTATTATAAAGCTATGGGAAGCCTTTGAGGACTTTCAAGCAGAGGAAAGAGGCCATAGCAAAGAGTGAACTGGAGGGAGGCAAGGCTGGAAGCAGTTACATCCGGGGTTTGGGGATAGTGGCAATCTCAGACTCATATTGCCCTAAAAATCACCTATAAACATACCCATATAATATGAGGTAGAGCCTGGGGCTACTTTACTTAAACTTAGCTAATGGGAGATGCTTTCCAAGATTAATTACTGTGATGGAAAAGAGATACAAGATGCGTGCATTTTAACAGGGGGCTAGGATATGGAAGAAAGCAAGGTGGATGGCAGTTCTAGGATGGGACAGCCTCCAGGAAGGGCAAGCTCTAGTCGCGGGTTAGGGGTCAGGGGAGCCAAGATCACAAAGCAACAAGTTAAAGTCTTTCTACAAGTTGCTTTGTGTCACGTGTGTGCTATTCAGCGTGCCTTTTGGACAGGACCTGGATTCTGTGTGAAGAGGCTGAGTGCTGGGTGTGTGTTTGGTACTGGATGTTTGTGATGGGAAGTTCTCTCTGAGTCTGTGTTAATGTGCAAAACTCTGGAATGCAAACTGTACAAGTACATACCTGCAGTAGAAAGGGGTATTGCGTGCAATACATGCTCTGCGAGCACAGGCCTTCTGCCGGCCCGTGTTCACAAGGCAGTCTCAAACAGTATAGGCTACGGGTTCTGGTCAAACTTAGAGACCCTTTCAGTTCACTTTGCACACAGCAGGAACTCACATATTTGTCAAATGAATGATTGTTTCTGTTTTATTAAAGATCAATCGTTGGGGGGGTTGGGAATTTATAGGTTTGGTTACAAGCGTACACTAGGTGTTTTAAGCAAAATAAACTCACAGCCCAGCACCAACTTCCATTTACAAAATCTGGCAGTTTACGTACTGTAATGGAGTTTATATACTAGCTGGAGTCCTACATTGTGTAAAAGCTTTCACTGTTTCATCTTGTTCAACAAACATTTACCAAACACCTCATCCACGTAGGCAGCACTGGGCTGTTGCTGCCGGAACTCATTTTCCTCTCCTCTGAGCCACCTTAGTCTGGGTGCTGCAATTAAAGCTTAATTATATGCTATCTTGTATTGTTCCTTAATTGTTGCATGTGCATGAATCCACGTTCAACTAGGCTGTCTGTTCCTTGGGGGCAGGGACTATATTACAAACTTCACAATAGGCAAGGAACTTAGTGGAGGTGAATATACAGTAAATGAACACCTGCTGTTTGAAGTAGAAGGGAAAAGACCATAAAACTATGTGTAAACCGTAGTACTATATAACATATAAGACACTATTGTGAATTAACAAAGATACTCTTTTAATAATAAAATGTAAAATTCAAATCTGGATCTTCATGTTAAAGAAAGGTTTTGTGCATTAATAGAATTGCTGTGATCCCCACAGTGGCTTCATTCTTGTTCTTTTTAATGCAAAACAAGAATGTTTCCTTGAGGATGAGAGTCAAAAGGTAGAATTGGTGGTTTGGCGAACTATTGGATAGCAGAATTATCCTATGGCACTATTGACAGTTGGCACTATTGACATTTGACACCAGGTAATCCTTTGTTGTGTGGGGCTGTCCTGCCTTTTGGGGGATGGTTAGCACCATCGTTGGCCTATACAAATTAGATGCTAGTAGCACTCCCTGCCTCCTCCATGCCCCATCACCCCCCACCAGTTGTGTCCAGACATTGCTAATGTCTCCTGAGGGCAAAAATCACCCTCAGCTGAAAACACATGTCCTATAAGAATTTTGTTCTATTTAGATATTTTTCTTATATAACAAACGATGGGAGAAGGGGGATGAAAAATGATATATATCGCCTACTACCTATGAGCTAGGCACTATACCTATGTTTTCTGTTTCATCTTACAGGTAAAGAAACTGAGGTTCAGAGAGAGAAAAATGTGCTGAAGATCATAAAGATAAAGCAGTAAAATCAGGACTGCAAGCCAGGCTTGTCTGACTGCAAAGTTTAGTCCTTTCCAGCACACACCCTACTGCCTCTCTGCAAGAAAAACAGCATACCTCAAGCTGAAGAAGTGCAACAAGTATGTCCAAAAATATTTAAAACTTTTGGGGGGAGGGGAATTATTTCTTCTATTCCTTAAACTTAGTTGAATATAAATATATATTGCCCATACGTATAGACCCTGGGGCCCCTCACTACCGTTTAACTCTGGTCTTATCTCTGAAAAACATAGAGCAATACAATGGAATAGCTTCAGTTCTCCTTGTTACAAATTATACAAAATCCAGAGCCTAACGGTGCCAAAAGCAACTGGTATCGTTTACATAAGGGCTGAGAGCTAATAGTTAACTTTCTCTCATTTAATTCCAGAAAGAGTAAATACCGCCTTACTTTACAACTACAAACGGGTAAAATCGAGTAAAATGTCATAAAATGGAGAAGAAAACATTAACCCAAAAGGGAAATGGAAAGCTTGGTTCCAACGCTCCCTCCCTCTCGCGGCTTTCGTTTGCGCTCGGGGCGGGTGCCGGCTGCGCGGCCTCGGTCTCTATCGCCCCCGCCAAGCTCCCGTCCTTGGCGCCCCGAGCTTTCTGGCTTCCTTTCCCGCCCTGGGGCGAGTTCGGCCTCTAGCGGAGAAGCCCATTCCTGAGCCAGGCCTGGAAAAACAACAGCAAAAAACTTTGGCTAGGTTTGCGGCTCAGTGAAAAAAGGCAAACACTCAAGTTTGGTTCGGGGCTGCAGCCGCCGGTTCCGATTTTGGGGTGGGGGTTGGGGGAGGTGTCACAACTCGGTCAGGTTCAAGTGCGCATGTGCGCGAGGAGTCGCTCGGGCACTTATTGAGCGCCCACTGTCTACGAGCGGTCGGTGGTGTGTATCCCGGGCGCGCGGTGGGTGTGTGGGGAGGGCGCGTGCGCGCGTGGCCGGCGGGGCCGCGCAGGGCGCGTGCGCGCGCGGCGCCTAGGGCTGGGGAGGGGGGCGGTGGGGGTGTGTCCCCGAGGCTCGCTCTTTCGCTCGCTGGCTGGCGCGCTCCTCCGCTCCCTTCCCGGGCGGGGAATCCGGGCCGGGTTGTGGCCGCGGCCGCGTACGTGAGCGCAGTGTCCCGGAGAGGGAGGGCAGGCCGGCCAGGTGGGCGCGAACGGAGCCTCGGCGGGCGGGCGGCCGGAGCAGAGCGGGGCGGTGGGCCGCGCCGGGTGGGCGGGCTGGGGCCGCGGCAGCTGCAGCCGCGAGCCAAGCCGAGCTGTCCGAGCGGGAGCTGCCCGGCCCGCGCTGCTGCTCGTGGCGGGGCGAGGTGAGCTGCGCGGGGACCTCGGGGCGCTGCAGCCCGGGGACTGGGGCGGCTCGGGAACTTCCCACGCTCCGCGCGCCCGCGGGGGCCGGGCCGGCGGCCTGGGGGCCCGGGAGGCGGGCGCCGCCCGGGCAGCGGCTGGTCGGGACGTGGGGGCGCTGCGGCAGTGCCAGTGCCCGCGCTGGCCGGGTGGGGGGTGGCCGCCCGCTCTCCCGTGCGCCGCCTTGTTTATCTCGCCCGCCGCGGGCGCTCGCAGAGGAACCCCCTCCCCAACTTTGAGCGGTTGTCCGGAGTCGCCTCTCGGACGGAGACTGACCTGCCCCCTCCCTGACCCTTTCCGGCTGGGCCGCCAGCCCAACCCTCCCGGCGCCCCGCGCGTTCCTGCCCAATCCACCAAGCGAGCTAGCGAGGAGCGGGCGAGAGCCGGGCTCCGGGACGCGCGGCGCGACACACCCTCCACCTCGGGGGCTGTCCCCTTCCCTTTCTGTCCCCTTTTGTCCACCCCCACTTCCTTACACGAGGTTTAACCCCGCCTCTCCTCACTGGTGGCCCCTGGCCCTCCTTGGAACTGGCACTGTGGGCAAGTGGGGTGCTCGGGTGGGGGCCTGGGCTGGGAGTTTGTCATGTGCAAACAATTTCAAAGGCAGAATTTTCTTCCCTGTCTTGGAGTTCAGGGCTCAGCGCCTTCTCTTTAGGATTGACTCAGAAATCTAAAGAAGCCCACCTGCCGGGGGGGAGGGGGGGTGCCACCGCCTGTTTGATATCAGGCTGTCCTGGGCAGTTTTCGGGAGCTTTGGAACATTTCCACCAGGCAGGCGTTTTCATGATGTCAGGCCGCCAGGCGCAGGGTTACGCACAGGCCACCACTATCTTTTTTATACTCCTCTTTCTAGAAAAGTGTCTCTGGTGCAGTTTGCTTGAAAGTGAGTGATCAACAGGTATTGAAGGTTTTTTTGACGCCCTCCTAAGGTGTTGTGTAAACAGAGGTTCCAAGGAACTCTCAAGGAACTTGAAACACAGGGGAGCTCGGCAATTAAGTTAAACTCTACAGGTACTTTTGAGGGCTGCTGTGTTCTCAACACTATGCCAGGCTTTCAAGGAGTGATGATAAGATTCACACAAGAAATCTAAGGCCTCAGAAATTGCATTGACCAGGTGGAAGTATTTGAGAGCTCAAATTCAAATTAATGTGCTATGGCTACCTAAGTCACTGTAAATGCTGGGGGTGGGAGGAGGAATATCGAAGGATAATTTAGAGTTGGGGAATGGATTTATGCTACTAACTTATGAAATAAGTCAGGCACTTGGAGAGAAACTCACTGGCCAAGGCACAAAGGCAAGAGAGGGAGAAATAACAGGTGCCAAAGGTAGCAGAGGTACTGCCAGAGGAGAATAGGTTCAAACAGTTATCTCAGTGAGGGAGGATACAAAGGATTCAGGAGATGATTCCTTCCAGGGCTTACAGTCTCAGGCAAGAGACAGAAACACTTGAGCACGTGAAATAAGGCCTCAAGATAAGGAACAATTAACTGTCGAATGCAAGGTGTAGAAGAGGTGCTACTGGAGCTCAGAGAAGAGTGCTATGGGCAGGAATCGCCAGGACTTTATTCCTGGAGGATGAGACTCTTGAGATGGGTCATGAGGTGCGATTGAACATGGCTTTCCTGAGAGACAGGAGGTGGGGTTGGCCAGACCAGGGAACGTTTCCTGAGCAGGAGATAAAGATGGAGAGGAACAATGGTTAGGATTGTGAAAGTCCTAGAAAGTCAGGCTGGAGAATTGCACTTTACCCTGTGTGTGCTGGGGAGACATTAAAGGTTTTTAAGCCAGAGTGACGTAACGGGAAGGTATTTGGAAACATTTAAAAAGTAATGTTAGGAGACAAATCAGTAGACTTACAGTTGTGGAGTGCTCAGAATTTGGACTGGAGTAACGAAATGGAAAAGAGGGTGGATTTTAGAAGCATTACAGTTGAAATAATCTGTTGACAGGGGCAGGGTAAAGGAAGGAGATGAATGGAAATTAATTCTTTGTGGAAATTGATTACACGCCAGGGCCTTGGAACTGCTGTAGTTGGTAACTTGAGAAATCGGAAATGTGTATTTTGGAGAGAAGCAATTGACACTCGGGCTGCAGAGATTTCCTGTATTTGCCAGGACATCTAAAAACATAGGTGTCCTGCAAGCCACAGAAGCTCTGGGATTGGTGGGAAACCAGGCTGCCCGAGCTGGGGGAGGAAGGCCCTCAGGGGTGGGGGGTGGGGCATCGTCTTGGTCTTAGCAGTAGAGGATGCTAGTAAGTGGAACTGAGGGTCTGAACTGGAAGACTGAGCTGTATTGCCATTCCTATGACATTGCCAGGTCCTGAACCTGAAGTTGGCAGAGCAACTTGGGATTGGAGATTTGAGGGAAGAATGGTATTTGCTAAACACATAAATTGCTGGGTTTTGAAACAAGTTGAATTTTGCTCTCCACTGAGACCTTTAGGCTAGTATAGTCCTGGTGTCCCTTCATAGGTGTGTGTGGGGGGGGGGGAGGGGGGGGTGCAGGGAAGCAACAAGATGGAGGACCAGCAAGATGACCAGCAAGAAGCAAGGAGGAAATTTGGGGCTCAGGGATACTGCCTTTCCCAGGGCTGGGTCTGTCTTAACCTGTGCCATTACCAGTTCCTCGAGGAACCTGCAGTGGGGAGCTGGCTGGTTCCGGTTTTTTCCTGAGCTCTGAATTCTGCTTTTTTGTTGCAAGGATGACTTAGGGTGATTTGCTGAACAAATTCCCCAAGCTTCAACTTGCAACATCTGAGGGCTGGTGAATTTGAAAGATGATTGCAGAAAGTTGCAGAATGGAGTGAAGAATATTATTGTAGTTCCTTAGCCTCATGTTTCTCTGAAATACAGGATCCGTGAACTAGCAGGGGAAGCTGACTTGGGTGGGGAGAGGTGTCCATTGGATATTTTTTCTTTATACGGAATATATGACTGTCAAAATTTCATAGAGCAGTGTTTGAACTAATTTATCACTTAAAGAATAGTGTGTTTTGACTGTGACCTACGTACATTAAGAAATAAAATTTACATCAGGACCTAGGTATACTAAATCATGTATGTAGAAATCTTAAGTTCATGAAGCACTACCTTCTTTTGTGTGGTGCAATCTCCTTTGGTACTTTTATTTGCTATTCTTTTATTTTTCATTTAAAAATGCTTATTGTCTCCCACTAAGATGACTTAACTGCTCTGTGGGGGATGTAACCCATGGTTTGAAACACAGTTACGGAGAGTTTTCTCATCTAGTAAGTATTTACTAAGCTGCTCAGGTGCAGGGCTCCCCTTACTGGTACCATAAGTGGAAGGAAGCAGGAGGAAGAGATTGAATGTTTACAGGCTAGTTGAATAGATAAGATATACCTGTGATTGAGGAGCAAGGCAAGATGATTAAATGCCAGAGTGAAACATAAGTACCTGTACGGTTCATAGGAGGGGGAGACAGCTTGTGTGAGAGTGGCTTGGGAAAACTTTTGTGAATAGGGAAGGGAGTCTGGGATGACCTCTTTGGGGTGTCTTGTGGTGCCGCCCAGGTAGGAGGGTGTGTAACATGGACAGAGGCTTGAAGTTAGGATATGTACAGTGTGTGTAAGAGTGAATAAAAGAGGGTTTTCTTGTTGAAGAGTGGGGGGAACCAGTCTGGAAAGGTGAGTTACGATCAAAGTGTAGGGGTTATAAACAAGTGACCCAAAGAATGTGTTCTGCCTACAGAAGTGTTATAATTTGGAGTACTCAAAGGTTTTGTAAAATTGGGAACAATCCAGAAAACCTCTGGATTTGGGACTCTATTAAAGAAGCAGACCAGGCAGTGAGTAGAGGCTGCCTCCTGTGCACGGGAGATTGGCCCCATGGTCGCAGTTGTCATCGTCTTTGGACTCCCTGTCACATCAGTGCAGCCGCTTTACACTCCCTGTTGAGTCTTGCAGGCTTTCGTGTTTGCGACCTGATCTTTCAAGAGGCTTAAATGCCAACCTGGGGGAATTTGGAAGGGCTGTCCAGGATCTGGATGGCCACTGGCAGATTTGGGTAGGAGTGTGACATGACGGAATCTGAGAGATTTGTGTGCAAGTGATTGGTTTTAGGCAAGTCAACAGTGCTTTCTGAGTTGCTGCTGGCTAGGACTTTGAAATATTTTCCTGATGATTGGAATGGTACTAATTAGAAAAGGCTTTGGGCTGTATTCTCTATCGTGAGGCCAGTTTTAGTGACCCCCAGATCTCTCAGACCCTCCTATTTTCTCCTTCTGTCTGGCATGGTTGGATGGTGGCTCTTGGCACGTGTGCTCTGAGAATGATGTTGGGGTAATTGGTGAGATGTGAGTCACAACTGTCAGGTGCCATATAACATTAGATTCTCAGGATCTTTGGTTATGTGAGTCAGTAATAAGGAACAGCAAAGAGAGGGGCTGTTTCATTTCTGATTTCCTTACTCCTAGGATTACCCCAGGGGGTGGGCCTCTACGATCCAGAAATTCATAATCCAGTATTCAAAATGGCCACAAAAACATTGGTTCAAACTCACTCAGGCTTTAGTGCAAATGACCCCTGAAAACTAGGCTTATTTTGGGACGAGCTGAAGTGAGTAAATCCAGGTCTCTGTGGTCTAGAGACAGTTTGGTTTACCTTAGAAGTTTGTGGCCACCAGTGGTTCAGAACATTTCCCCAGCTAAGCTACAGGTGAGGGTGACCAAACGGTAGTCACCCTGATTACTAAAAATATTGTTGTTATAACATTAACAGAAGTCAAAGCTGAAGTGCTCTTTGCTTCTTAAAAATGTGTTTTAAGGATGTGGCTCTTGGACATGAAGATAACCAGAAGTCAGCCTAACGGTATCGAACTGAACCTGTTTGCTGTCTTATATGGTGGCTCGGTTACTAGAACAGAGAAATGAGGCAGTAGCTATGGTGCACTGTGGCTTTGGTAAAGTTTCTTAAGATATCATGGTCCGTATTAAATAAGTCATAGAATGTGCTCATTGGTGTTATTAATTTGACAGTCATATGCAAAATCAGTTAATGAGTGGCACTGAGTCAGCCTGGAAGGGGGGTCTGAAAATGAGTGTCACAGGGTTCTATTCTTGACCTTGAGCTGTTCACCGTTTTTTCCAGTGTTGCGGATGGCGATACTGAAGCTGTGTTTGTCAGCTTTGCTGATGGCACAGAGGTGGCACAGATTGCTTATTTAGTAGGTAAATCAAGGTTCACTATCATTCAGCATGAAGGCCCAAATTAAAACAGAAATTCAATAAGGGATAAATATATAAAGTCTGATGTCGTTTTAAAAATTTGAATTGTATGGGGCGCCTGGGTGGCTCAGTTGGTTAGGCATCCAACTTTGGTTCAGGTCATGATCTCGTGGTCCGTGTGTTCGAGCCCCGCATCAGGCTCTGTGCTGACAGCTCAGAGCCTGGAGCCTGCTTTAGATTCTGTCTCCCTCTCTCTCAGCCCTTCCCTCACTCATGATCTATCTCTCAAAAAGAAATAAATGTTAAAAAAAATAATAAAATAAAATTTGAATTGTCATGTATTAAGATGTTCATACATTCTGTTAAGTTCATTCTACTTCTAGAGGTACAGCTAAGACCAAATCCAAAATGTTTTATGCGCAGATGTTTTATGATGTTTTATGCACAGAGATTATTCCTAATAAAAAAGGTTTTTATTTTTTTAAACTGGAGTGAAAAATTAGAAATAGCCTAAATATCCAGTGGTGTGAGTGGGCTGGAAGTCATCTATAAGTGATTCTGATGAATATGTCTTTATAATGGAATATTATGATACCATTAAAAATAATGTTTAGAAATAGCTTTAAAATAACATAGACAAATGTTTCTGCTAAAAATTAAGGTATATCTACAATAAGATTTCAAATCTTAGAGACTAAGTACGTAGAAAATGTCTGGAAATGGGGCGCCTGGGTGGCTCAGTTGGTCAAGTGTCTGACTTTGACTCAGGTCATGATTTCACAGTGTGAGTTCAAGCCCGGTATCGGGCTCTGTGCTGACAGCTCAGAACCTACAGGATTCCCTGTCTCCCTCTCTCTCTGCTCTTCTCTCACTCACACTCTCTCTGTGTCTCTCTGTCTCAAAAATAAATAAACTTTAAAAAATTAAAAAGAAGAGAAAATGGCTGAAAGTAAATATATTAATAATTCTGATACCAAAATATTAACACTGGATAGATGGATGGAGTTAAGTATTTATTTTTACATTTTACATTTATTATTTATACATACTATAATGTGTATTTATAACATAATGGGGGGAAACTGCTATATATTTTTCAATGGGTTTACAGCAAAATTGAAAAGGAACGGAGATTTCCCATTTACCCCCTGCCTGGACACATGCATAGCCTTCCCCACCATCAATTTCCCTCCTGAGGAGCACATTTGTTGCAATTGGGGAACCTACTTTGTCCCGTCTAATCACCCAAAGACCATAGTTTACTTTAGGATTTACTCTTGTACATTCTAGGAGTTTGGACACATGTATAATGACATGTACCCACCATTACAGTATCATACAGAGAGAGAGTACTTTTACTGCCCTAAAGTCCTCTGTGCTTTGCCTATTTACCTGTCCCTTCCTCCAACCCTTGGCAACCTCTTTACTTTTTACTGTGGACAGTTTTACTTTTACCAGAATGCCATATAGTTGGAATGTAGTCTTTTCAGATTGGCTTCTTTTACTTAGTAATACACAATTAAACTTCCTCTGTGTCTTTTGATAGTTTGATAGCTCATTTCTTTTTAGCATTGAAGACCATTCATTGTCTGGATGTACCACAGGTTGTTTATCCATTCCCTTACTGAAGGACCTCTTGTTTGTTTCCAAGTTGTGGTACTTTTTAGGAGTAAAGCTGCTATAAACATCTGCAGCTGTGTAGGTTTTTGTGTGGACGTAAGTTGTCAACTCCTTTGGATAAATACCAAGGGGTACGATTGCTGGATTGTATGATAAGAGTATGTTTAGTTTTGTAGGGGACTGTCAAACTGTTTTCCAAAGTGGCTGTACCGTTTTGCATTCCCCCCAGCAGTGAATGAGAGCTCCTTTTGTTCCATATCCTCACTCAAATTTGGTGTTGTCATTGCTCTGGACTTTGGGCATTCTGGTAGGTGTGTAGTGGTGTCTTGTTTTAATACACATTTACCTAGTGACATGTAATGACATCTCTTCATGTGATTTTCTGCCATCTGTAGATCTCCTTGGGTGAGGTGTCTGTTAAGATCTTTCACCCATTTTTTTTAAATCAAGTTTTTGGTTTTCTTGCTGTTGAGTTTTAAGAGTCTTTTGTATATTATGGATAATTGTCCTCTATCAGATGTGTCTTTTGCAAGTATGTTTTCCCAGTATGTGTTTGTCTTTTCATTCCCTTGAACACTGATATTAAAAAAGAAAAAACAAAAACAAAAAAACGCAACATTTTATTGTTCAAGAACAGGATAGGGTGAAGGTAGATGGTTTATTCAGTGACTCATCTTGAGTACCTACCTACTATGTGTCAAGCGGTGGATTAGGCACTGGAGTCACAAAATAAGACTCGGTCCCTGATCTGAAGTTGATGATCTGATTGAAAGAAGGAGATCAACCCACGAATAGACAGGCACACGGTAGCCTGGGTGATACCCCAGGCATGCCGAAGAGGCAAAGCATGTGGGGTAAAAAGTTTTGAGATTGTTCTGTTGTTCATGCTTTAATGTGAGCCCTGAATGGGATGAGGTTTTTAAAAAATTGAATCTAGTTCATAACTGGATTAGAAATTCATTGTTCCAACCACAGGATCTCATTTTAGAGACCTCTACTGGTCATTTGACATTTGGGCCATGAGGGGCTGGGAGAGGCATGATTTAAAGGAAACATGAACAAGAAAGACTTTATCCCCAGGAAGGAAGCTAGGATGAAGCAGGATCAGGAATGATTAGAGTGAGGACACTATGGGGTGGGTACACAATAGTGCTTTTGAGTGTTTTCATGTATTAGCAGGTATAGGAAAGAGTAGATTTACTCATTGTTGCTCCTGGTGTTCTATCCATATGATCAATGGATAGAACAGTTGGTTTAGCCTTTCTAGTTTCAGATTTCTTATCTGTAGGATGATTATACATTATAGGATTCTTTATCTGTAGAATAATTATACCGAGGTTGATGAGCTCTCAGTTTCCTTTTAACCCTAAATACTGGGAGAACAGATTTCAGTTCGGTATGAAAAAGGGTTTTTTTTTTTTATCTGGCAGAGCTGTCCAACAATGGAAATGTCTTCCCATGGAATAGTGAGCATCCTGTTGTCAGAGGTATTCAATTTGGACTGAATGCTGTTGATTAGGGATTCTGTAGAAGAGAAGGACAGGAATTAGGCTGACCTCCAAAGTCCTTTCTAGGTCTTAGGGGCAGGTTATTATGTGACTTGTCAAAGCTGAAAGATAATGTGGAGGAGGGAATATATATACCTTTAGTTGCATAGTATTTGAGTCAGCAGCATCATGTAAGCTCTTTTAAAAATGTTTGTAAGTGGGTCCCTACACTTTTGAGAGACATCTTTGGGGTCATTTTAGAAAGGTTGAGAAGAACCGTTTCAAGTTTGGTCAGAGTTGCTGAAAATGGAATTTGTGGCAGTGGGGTGGAAGTGGCAAATACTAATAAAATAGATTAACATGTAGAAGACCAATGTGTTTATTGGCCAGTTTTATTTGGTAATAATGAATGAATCGAGATGGGGTCCTTTAATTGAATGCTGGGTTCTCTGCTTAGCTGTGGAGGACCTGGAGTGCCCTTGACCATCTCCTTCCTATTTCATTTCCCACACTGCACATTTCTATCACCAGGTATAGCATGTTAAACACCATCCTGACACCAGGCATTACACTGAGCCTCATGATGGCTCTGTAGGTTTAGGGACAAAGAGAACAAGAGATGGATAAATTTAAAGAAACTCTGGAGTGGGATTTTCCAGGAAGGCACACACTTGGTTTATATCAGACAATAAGTTTGTGGTTTGAGTTAAAAATGTTTACTTTTTTGGGGGTGCCTGGGTGGCTCAGTCAGTTAAGTGTCTGATTTCATCTCAGGTCATGATCTCACAGTCTGTGAGTTCAAGCCCCGAGTCAGACTCTGTTAACAGCTCAGAGCCTGGAGCCTGCTTCAGAGTCTGTGTCTCCCTCTTTCTCTGCCTTTCCTCCACTCGCATTCTCTCTCTCAAAAATAAAATAAAAACATTAAAAAATTAAAATGTTTACTTTTTCATTTTTATTTATAGCTTACACATAGAAAATTTGATTTAGTTTAATTTTGTCTAAATTTTACTTAAATATATGGTTTGTTTAGAATCCACTCTGATTATTTAAAGTTTTTAGATTTTCTTCCTGATATTTTTGGATTACTTTTTTTGTTGTTGGGGGCCACTGTTAGGGCTAAATCCCATAGCAGAAGTTTCTTAGAAGGCTCTGCAGAGAGAAGGGAGGTTTATTTCATCTTTGGAGAATATCACAAGATGATTTCTGCCAGCCATTGTCCATCTTGACATTTTGGCACCTGAAAAATCCATATTTGGCAATAAAGTGCTCTCCATACACGGAGTAAAGGAATTTGGGGTACACAAAATAGGGAACAGCAACTTTAGCTACATGTAGGAAACATAGGCAGAACTTGATGATTCAGAACTAAAGTTAGAAATGTTTGTGCACTTAAAGTGCCCAGGTCTCCTTTACCTCAGTATCATTTGGGGCTCACAGTGTACAGCACATCAGCTGTGCTCATTGAATTGCTGTGAACCAGTTCCTTGGGCCACATATAGGAGGCATGGGAACTACTCAGACTATCATACGCTTTTTATTTTTTAAAGCAAAGTATGATAAGAAATAGCCATTCACAGCCTTTTTTGTTCTCTGAGTATTGGGAAGCCATAAAACTCTTAAAGTAAAAACAACCACATTCAGTGGCTGGTTTCTTTCTTTCTTTCTTTCTTTTTTTTTTCCCCCAAAGTGCTGGCGGAATGAAAAACTCCCTCTCCTCTTTCTATTTTTCTTCTGCTGCAAATGAATTGCTCTTGGTGTGCCGTTCTTAAATTCATGTGTCCTCTATCCATTTTAATCTTGTTATCTATTTTTATGGTGACTGTCGCCATGGTACTCGAGCTCTTTACATAGCACAACAGAGATTTCAGATGTCTGATAGGACAGCTCAAAGTTCTGCTGCAGCCAGCAGTAGCTTTTTTTTTTTTAATTGTATAATTTGCATACAGTGGAATGCTTAGATCTTAAGTGTGCTTTTAAGTCAGTTTTGACAAATGCATTTTGAGACAGGACATTTCCATCAACCCAGATATGTTCCTTATGACCATTTCCACATGATCCTCCCCCGCAACCAGAAGTATTTCAGCTCTCATTTCTGTCATCCTCGGTTAGTTTTGCCTTAGTAGGATCTTAATATTAAAATGTGTTTGAGTAGTGCTTTGAAAAGGTAGAGGAGTATGTTAGAAAATCAGTATTCTATATGGTTAGGTGGCCCTTGTAATAAGTAAATAATTTTTGGCACTTGTGTGCGGTGGCATTCAGATTCCTTCTCATTAATCCAAGGCATCCAGATTAATGTCAGGAATTCTGATTCCCAGGTAGGTCTGAGGCACAGCCAGCCCAGTGTATGATACATGTGGTTGGGCAAGGGCTCCCATTAGTGGTGAGTGTGTTTAGTTGGTTGTGCCTGGGAGAGCTAGAACACTCAGCTAGAAGAACTGGAATTGCTCCTAGGACATGCCCTTGGATTACCCAGAAAGCCCGCTGACATACTTTATATCTTCTGTCTCTTCCTTGAACTAGCATATACATTTAAGGATTCACAGAGTTGTAATACTCTAACAAGATCCATGTTGCAAAGCCCCCTGTCTGCACTGCTGAGCGCTCAGCCTCCTGGAAAGCATGTGTCAGATTCAGATAGACATTGCCCCCAACACATTACTAAAATGTATTGTACAGGGTCAGTTTCTTTCTTTTTAAAAAACTTAAATGGCTAAATGAAACTTTCATTACAAAAGTAGTACATGGATACATTCTCTGTTGGAAAAGAAAACAATGCAAACCTTCCAGAGGAAACAAAATCTTCCTTGACAACCACTCCCAATCCCAGTCCTTCTCCAGAAGTTAACCACTGTTAGTTTGTTGGTGTCCAGATGCTTTCCATACTTGGGTTTATACCTATAGAACTTAAAACAAGTTAAGTGTATTGCACTGCGAGCACTGTACTGTTGCTCTCCTGTCTCCCACAACAGAGCATCTTGGTGATTGCTTCCTGTCCCTATGTATATCTGGGACTTTTTGATTTTGTCTAATTCCTGCATGGCCTTCTTGAGAACCTTCCTAAGTGATGGACATTTATTTCTAAATCTTCTGCTGTTACAAAACCTGTTATAATAAATTCCACTGCACATGTCTCTTTGCAATACAGGTGAGTGTTTTCTAGGGTAGAGAAAGAGCAAGTGCACTAGGCACTCCAATTTGAAATTAAAAAAAAATTTTTTTTAATGTTTTTATTTATTTCTAGGAGAGAGAGAGACAGAGTGAGCAGGGGAGGGTCAGAGAGAGAGGGAGTCACAGACTGAAACAGTTTCCAGGCTCTGAGCTGGCAGTCAGCACAGAACCCGACGTGGGGCTTGAACCCACAAACCGCGAGATCGTGACCTAAGCGAAAGTTGGATGCTTAACCGACTAAGCCACCCAGGCGCCCCTCCAATTTGAAATCTTAAGGAAGATACATTACAAGGTTAGTTACTAGCTTAGACTTAATGTAGGCCAGGGAATACTTGAAGCATGCTCACACATGAAGCAAATCTTTCCTTCTTTCCTTCCTTCTTTCCTTCCTTCTTTCCTTCCTTCCTTCCTTCCTTCCCTCCTTCCCCTCCCTCTCTTTTTTTTTCTTTTTTCTTTAGTTAATGTATTATTTATTTCTCAGAGAGACAGACAGACAGCATGAACAGTGGAGGATCAGAGAGAGGGAGACACAGAATCCAGAACAGGCTCCAGGCTCTGAACTGGCTGTCAGCACAGAGCCCGACATGGGGCTCAAACCCATGAACTGTGAGATCATGATCTGAGCTGAAGTCAGATGCCCAACCAACTGAGCCACCTAGGCATCCCCCTCCCTCTCTTTCTTGTTGACACACAATGTTATATTAGTTTCAGGTATACAACATAGTGATTCAACAATTCTAAACCACAAGTGTAGCTACCATCTGTCACCATGCAACTCTCTTACAATACCATTGATTGTATTCCCTATGCTGTGCTTTTCATCCCCATGCCTTACTCATTCCATGCATGGAAGCCTATACCTCTCACTCCCCTTCATCCATTTTGGCTGTCCCCTCACCCTCATCCCCTCTGGCAACCATCAGTTCTCTATATTTATGAGTCTGATTCTGCTTTTTTATTTGCTTTGTTTTTTAGATTTCACATATGAATGAAATCATACAGTATTTGTCTTTCTCTGACTTATTTCACATAGTGTAATATCCTCTAGGTCCATCCATGTTGTTGCAAGTGGCAAGATCTCTCTTTTTTTGGGGGGTGGCTGGGTAATATTCCATTCTATATATACCCTGCATCTTACTTATCCATCCATGGACAGCGGGTTGCTTCCATATCTTGGCTGTTGTAAATAATGCTTCCGTAAACATAAGGATGCATATACCTTTTCAAATTAGTATTTTTATTTTCTTTTCAGTAGTGGAATCATATGGCATTTCTGTTTTTTTAACATTTTTTTTATTTCTGAGAGAGAGACAGCGTGATCAGGGGAAGGTCAGAGAGAGAGGGAGATCCAAAATCTGAAGCAGGCTTCAGGCTCTGAGCTGGCTGTCAGCACCTGGGGCTTGAACCCACGAACTGCGAGATCATGACCTGAGCCGAAGTCAGACGCTTAACTGACTGAGTCACCTAGGTGCCCCTGGCATTTCTATTTTTAATACTAGAAATACTAGAAATATTTATATATTTGTTTAAGTATTATAAATAAAATAAATGTCTTAACTCCATACTGTTTTCACACTGGCTGCACCAATTTGCATTCCCACCAGCAGTGCATGAGAGTTCTTTTTTCATTACAACCTCACCAATCCTTGTGATTTCTTTTTTTAATTTTAAAATTCTTAAAATTTCTTTTTGAGTTTAGCCATTCTGACAGGTGTAAGGTGATTTCTCATTGTGCTTTTGATTTGCTTTTCCCTGATAATTAGTGATGTGCAGCATTGTTTCATGTGTTTCTTGGCCATCTTTATGTCTTCTTGGAGAAATATCTATTCAGTTTCTCTGCCCATTTTTAATTGGATCATTTATTTTTTTGGTATTGAATTGTATAATTTCTTCATATATTTTGGATAGTAACCCCTTATTGAATATACTATTTGCAGATAAATTCTCCATTCACTAGAGTTGGCTTTTTATTTTGTTGATGGTTTCCTTTATTGTGCAAAAACATTTATTTTGATGAAGTTCCAATACTTTATTTTTTGCTTTTGTTTCTCTTGCCTTAGAAGGCAAGTCTAGAAAAATGTTGCTAAGGCCAATGTCAAAGAAGGTACTGCCCATGTTCTCTTCTAGGGTTTTCATGGTTTCAGGTCTCACATTTAGCATTTGATCCATTTTCGGTTTCTTTTTGTGTATGGTGTAAGCAAGTGGTCATTCTTTCGCGTGTAGCTGTTCCATTTTCCCAGCACTATGTATTGAAGAGACTGTCTTTTCCCCGTTGTGTATTCTTGCCTCCCTTGTCATAGATTAATTGGCCATATAAGCATGGGTTTATTTCTGGACCTATTCTGTGCTTTTGATCCATGTGTCTGTTTTTGTACCAGTACCATACTGTTTTGTGTATGGTAGCTTTGTAGCATATCTTGAAATCTGGCATTATGATACACCCAGACTTGTTCTTCTTTCTCAAGATGAGTTTGGCCATTCTGGGCCTTTTGTGGTTCCTCAGAAATTTAAGTATTGTTTGTTTTAATTCTGTGAAAATTGCTATTTTGTGTTTGCTTCAAATCTGTAGATTGCTTTGGGTAGTATGGACATTTTAATAACATTAATTCTTCTAATCCATGAGCATGTGTCATCATTAATTCCTTTCACTGATGTTTTCAAGTTTGCAGTGTACATGTCTTTTACCTCCTTGGTTAAGTTCATGCATAGGTATTTTATTCTTTTTGCTGTGGTTGTAAATGGAATTGTTTTCCTAATTTTTCTCTCTGCTATTTTATTAGTTTGTAGAAATACAACTGATTTCTCGGTACTAATTTTGTGTCCTGCAACTGTATTGAAATCATTTATAACTTCTAATAGTTTTTTGGTGGGGCTTTTACTGTTTTCTATGTATAGTATTATGTCATTTGCAGTTAGTGACACTTTAACTTCTTTACCAATTTGGATGCCTTTTTTCCCCCGTCTCATGTCTGATCACTCTGGTCAGGATGAAGCAATTGTTTTCTTCTTCTTTTTTTTTTTTTTAATTTTTTTTTTTAATGCTTTATTTCTAGGAGAGAGAGAGAGAGAGACAGCGCGAGCAAGGGAGGGTCAGAGGGAGAGGGAGTCACAGACTGAAACAGGCTCCAGGCTCTGAGCTGGCAGTCAGCACAGAGCCCGACGCGAGGCTCGAACCCACGAACCACGAGATCATGACCCAAGCGAAAGTCCGACGCTTAACCGACTAAGCCACCCAGGCGCCCCGAAGCAATTGTTTTCTAAGACGAGGGCAGGATTTAAGGGATTTAGGTAGTGCTAGATGTGTGCCCCCTGCGAGCCATGGCTGATTGGTCAGAAGAGTTGGTGTTGGCAAGAGCGCCTCTGAGCCCCATGGTCCATTGTCTTTGGTCTCCCCAAGGACTTTGGTCTGCATGTTGGTTGTGGTTACGTGGAGAAGAATCACCGGATGATAAGCAGCACACTGAGGATCCTGGATGCTAAATTCTAAATCCGGTTAATTTCCTAACAGGAGACCTTTAATGGATCTGTAATTCTTTTCCATGACATCTTTAGAATACAAAGTGTGGCTTAAATGCTAAAGCCAAGGGTGAGGCACATTTGCAAGCATTTTAGTGTTCTTAAAAAAAAATGTAGAACACTGTCATGTTACTTTTATTAAGTTTCATTTTATTTGGAGAAGGATGATGTGTGTCTCTCTGTATTTGCCCTTCTTGCCATCATCTCTAGATTTCTGAGAACTCCTAGAAATCATGAAAATTCATCATGTCAGGCCAAGTCCTTGCCTTTAGGAGCCAATGTGGGAAGGGAGGGCTAGGCTGTGTTCCTCTTGAAGTCATATGCTGGTGCTGCTGGTCACCCTGGTCCTGACCCCAGGGAACTCCACTGTTGCATTAAAACCATTGTCCAAACCCAGTAATGCATTTATATTGCCTTCTTTTGAGGGTATTGAGGCATCTCCTCCTCTTGTTTCCCTGGAGTGTCAACAGGCATTCCCTCTTTGGTCCTTTAGGATTTGGGGACAAAGTTGGCACCCCACCTTATCTCTCCCATTTGATAGATTCTCTCAGGGCCCTTCTGGCCTTGATCTTCCTGGCCTTTTTAGCATGCCCTCTCCATCACACCACACAGCCCGTTTAGGCGACTGTCCTCTCCTTTACAATTTCTCTTTTTCTTGGGCAGCAACCAGTGTCCCCACTGTGGATTAGTCTCTAAATTTGTGGAGTGGGGGGTAGTGGGCAGTGAGTTTCTTTTCATTTTTAGTACTCTTAGTGGTGCTGGACAAAACACTTGGTTTGTTGGTCTTTTGGCCTTTGTGATCACAGTCTGATCTGTAGTGACACAGAGGTCTTTTTATGGGGTTCAGATTGTTGCCCCAGAGCTTTTATATAGTTTTAATTTTAATTTTTTTTCCTTAAATGTATTACATTGCCTCTATCGTTGTTAAAATTTACTGGCTGCTTTCCACCCTATTTGTTCAAAATTTCCCCTGTAATCTTCCCATAAGTTTGGCTCATTGTTACCCAGAGTTTGGTACCTTATTTCTATTATTATAATTATTATTATTATTTTGGCTATCATTTATTGGGTACTCCACAAGGAAGGGACAATGCTTAGAACTTGAGGTACATTTTTTCATTTTTTTTCCTAGGCTTCTCTGTCAGACCAAGGAAATCAGAATCTCTAGGAAGAGGAGTGTGGAGACTTAAAAACCAAGACACTCTTTTTTTCTTTTTAATTTTTTTATTGTTTATTTTTGAGAGAGAGACAGAATGTGAGCGGGGGAGGGGCAGAAAGAAAGTGAGACACAGAATCTGAAACAGGCTCCAGGCTCTGAGCTGTCAGCACAGAGGGCTTGAGCTCACAAACTCTGAGATCATGACCTGAGCCAAAGTAAGACGCTTAACCAACTGAGCCACCCAGGAGCCCCCAAAACCAAGACACTCTTGAAAAAAAGCTGCATCCTCAAAGCTCCAAATTATCCTTTGAGTAGGAGCCAGTGTTTTCCTCATTTTATAGGTGAGGAAACTGGGACACTTAGAGATGAGGTAATTTGCCCGAGGTCACATAACTGGGAAGTTCATTTGCAATCCAGTCTCACTGTGTATTCTCTTGGGGGTATTTATAAAAGTGTTAAATAAGAATAATTGTAGTCCTAACCCTGGGTGAGCCCCACACTTGATACTTGGCTATCATAATGCCCATTTCATTTCCTCTTCCAGGCCCAAACCACCAATACCACATTAACCTCTCTGTGACACAAATTTTTACTAACAAGGAGCCTTCAAGAGGCCATTTAGTCTAGACTCTTACTCTTCTTGATGCATAGTTTTCCTGCATAAGAAAGTAGACAGAGCATAGCTTTTGGAATCAGACCTATCTGATTTAATCACATCTCTGTTCTGTCACTTTCTAGCTGTGTGGGCTTGGGCATATTACTTAACCTCTCTGAGTCTCAGCATATCAGTTGTAAAAAGGAAAAGATGATGGTACTTGTCTCATGGGATTATCATGAGGGATGAAATGTGATACAGTATATTAAATGCTCAGCAAGTGACTGACCTGTAAATCTTTGGCAGATAATAGCTTTTGGAACATTCCTGAAGGAACATCAGTCTTTGAAATGCTGTTTATTGCATAGAAGATCTCTTCTTTTGCTACTTTATTCTGTAACAGTTCTAATGAAGTGGTTAGATGCACTTTTGTTTTCTTGTGCACATGTCAGTGCCTTTTCCCTCAAAAGGTCCTAGTCCTCTGTTGGCCCTGAACTAAGTATAGTTGACCTGCCAGCCTGATAACAGGGGTGAGACTCCATGTGTGGTGGCCTCCTTGACTGTCCTTGAGGCAGGCAGGAGCTCACCAGTGCTGCGTAACCATGGCCTGTGTGTCTTGGCCTACCAAGCGCTGATTTCATCCTTCACTTCTCTCAGAACTCAGGAGTGAGAGCCATCTGGTCTCTGTGATTGATCCACATTTATTTTGGCACTTTGGCTTAGAACAGCCCCACCAGTGAGCTCTCTCTGACCAGTGCCATTAGCCTATCCGTTTCAGGGGAAACATTCAAGGGGGGACACCCTAATATACTGAGCCAAGACTGGGGTGACTGACCACTCATTCACCAGCTCCCCCATCTCTGTTTCATCTTTGAACTCCTCAGCCCCACAGGTATTGGGCATGAAGATTCCTTAAACAGCCTTCTTCAGAGAAAGGAACTTCCTTAGCAGTTGTGCTTTGGGTAATCAACCTTGCGCACCGTGTTCATTTTTCACTGTGTATTTAAACAGTCTTCCTTTATGATGTCTGACTTTCTGTTTTCTGGGGAAACATGTCTGTCTCCCTCACTCTCAAGGCACTCTGCAGATTTAAAAAAAATAGATTCATAACATACTTTATTTCAATTTAATTAACTTATGTCGAACACTTACAGTTGTATCATGTGTATTCATCTAACTTTATGAACTTAATCCTAAGAACCATCTTTTTCTCAGGGTTCAGTGTCAGAGTGCTGGATGTTCTTTGCCTTTTCCTGAAAGAAGCCCATTCTGATTCGTTCATCTAATTATACAGCACAAATATATGAATGTAGCTCCGGAGCATATTAAGGGCTTTTATAAACAAGTGCTTGGATGTGTGATCCAGGTGGGAGTTCAATGAGGCCTATAGTTCTTTAAAAGCAGGGTCTGAAGCTTAGGCTTCATAAGTATTGGGTTCATTGGTAAGAGCCTGGCACATGTGTTGAATATCAGTAGGTTTTTAAAAATGCTGGTGTGTTTGTTCTGGGGTGCTGCTTTCCCTGGGTTTCTGGTGAGTCGGTGCTGAATTGTTTCCCGTGTGGGTTTGCCCCGGTGTGGGCCTGATCCGGATCTGGGACAGAGGCTGGAATCTGGAATCTGAAGCTGAAGTGTCTACAGGAGGCAGGCATTGGAGGTGGCTCAGAGAGGCCGGTCGAATTATGCCTCAGGGAGCTTTGGCAACAGGCCTTGACCCTGGGCAGGGCACCAACAGTGAGATTTTGGCTTGGAGGACCTGTGTGCAGAGAGTGAAATGAGCAGGGGCCAGGTCATGTGGGAGACGGGCAGGGGCCTGGGCTCTGGCTTTCAACAGCAAGGGCTAAGCTGTCTGGCTTGGTGTTGAACTCTAAGCCCTGATCCCTGGGGTTGATGCATTGTGGCCATCAGGCCTCCAGATGGAATATGCTGGACTTCTCGGTTCCCCTGTCTTGCTGAAATCAGTTTTGTTGTTATTTCAGTTAATTAGTGGCTCACATGCGGTCTTCTCCTTGGTTTCCCTCAGAGCCAGTCATTGTACTAGTGGCCCTGGTTGCATATCCTTTGCTAATTGCAATTCCCAGATGCCAACTTGACAGTGGCTACCGAGCATTCAGAGTGGCACATTGTGTTACTTAGCTATCTAGCACTGGCCTGGATGAAGGGAATAGGGGAAGGAAACACATCTGTTGAGTTTCTTCCTGGTGCTGGGAACTTTTCTCATTTTTCACAGGTGAGGCAGGATATTGAAGTTCCAGGATGGTGACTGAGTGCCACAGGTCTCACAGGTGGAGGTAGACCTGTTCACATCCCTATCTACCATCTGTTCTTTCCCTAGAGAAGTGCCCTCTGCAGGGAGTGTGCCTTGGCTTAGCTTCTCCTGCACAAGCTGGGTGTTCATTTTGATGAGCCAGGTCCAGCCCCTCAGCAGTGTCTAGCTTTCCCCCCTCTCAGCCATGGCATTCCTGGGGGATTGGAAGCATTCCGGTTGGTTATCAGAGGAATGCTTCCCTCTCAGAACATAGCAGAGTCTCCCAGAGGAAGGTGATAGAGTGATAGGGTGAGGAGCTGCCCCTCCACCCAAATCTGGAAACAGAAAACATGCATAGTTAATTGGGGAGTGGGAAATAAAGGAAAACTTAGATTAAAAGCTGATCTGTAGAGGCCTGCCACCTCCCTTCTGGCCAGATAGGTCTATAGCCATTGGCCTGTCAGCCATTTTGGTCTTAGAACAAATTCTGGTGTCCAGCTCCTATTTCAGGATTTAAATGCTTTCAGCCACTAGAATATTCTGTCATGCCAACATCACTTTTCTTGTGATTTATAGTTTCCAAGAGTATAGCTTCCCATTGGCTTGCATCTTAGACCGGTGCCTCCCCAGTTAATCTTGGATTCCTGAGAGGTATTTGGGTAGCACCTTGATCCCTTTCCTTACCTGTTTGTCTTTCCTGGTTAGGTGTCTCTGAGTTGACCTATCTTGTCTGCATGTGCATGGTTTCTTATGTTTAATTTTGGGGCTCACACTGCTGACTGGCCCCTAGGCCAGGTGGCACCTTTCTTGGGCACCTGAAGCCCCTCTGTGCTCTGATCATCCACCACAGGAGAGGGCTGCTGCCATTTTATTACCTGTTGATTCCCCAGGCAAGGCAGCCGGTGGCTCTCACCCTCTTTACAAGCCTCTCACCTGTATATTTAGCATTGTCGACAAATGTGATTATTATTTTCTCCAGTTTTATTGAGAAATAATTGACCTGTATCACTGCACAAGTTGAAAGCATACAGCATGATGGCTTGATTTACATATTTTGTGAAATGATGATCACAACAGATTCAGCTAATATCTATCTTCTCATATAGATATCATAAAAAGGAAAGAATGAAGAAAAGAAGGAAAAATGTTCTTTAGGATTTACTGTAGATCACACAACAGTGTTGGCTCTGGTCATCATGCTGGCCATCACTCATCTTCCCACTGGAAGTTTGTGCCTTCTGACCACCTTCCTCTGATTCTCTCCTTTGCCTGCCTTTGGTAACTACAAGTCTGATCTCTTTTTCTATGAGTTTTTGTTTGCTTGTTTGTCTGTTTTGCCCCCACCCTCTTTTTTTTAGATTCCACATGTAAGTAAGATTATACAGTATATGTCTTTCTCCATGTGTCTTCACTTAGCAAAATGCCTTCAGGGTCTAGCCACGTTGTTGTAAATGGTAGGATTTACTCATTTTTCATGGCCGAATAACATTCCATAGTGTATATATATATATATCTTCTTTATTCATCCGTTGCTGGACACTTGGATTGTTTCTATTTCTTAGCTATTGTAAATAATGCTGCTGTGAACATGGTGGGGGTGGTGCAGAGATATCTGTTTGAGTTAAGGTTTTCTGTACGTTTGGGTAAATTCCTAGAAGTGGAATTACTGATATGGTCATGCTGGTTTTAATTTTCGAGGGCCCTCCATACTGTTTTCCACAGCAACTGCATTGGTTTACATTCCTGCCCACAGAGCACAAGTGCTCCCTTTTCTCCACATCCTGGCTAAACTCATTGTCTTGTGTCTTTTTGATGATGGCTATTCTGACAGGTGTGAGGTGGTATCTCATTGTGGTTTTACTTTGCATTTCCTTGATGATGAGTGACGTTGAGCATCTTTTCATGTATATCTTCTTTGGAGAAATGTCTATTCACGTCCTTTGCTCACTTTTAATTGGGTTATTTGTGGGTTTTGTTGTTGTTTGTTTCTTGCTGTTGAGTTGGATGAGTTCTTTATATGTTTTGGATATTAATCCCTTATCAGATACATGGTTTGCAAGTATTTTCCCCCCATTCTGTAGATTGTCTTTAGGGAATGTGATTATTCATTCAAATAACTGTTGAACCCAAAATAGTTTTTTCTACTTTAACCACTTTCATGAAAAAAAGGTAGAGAATGCATCTCTTCCCCCCTCCCCCCCTTTTGTTTGATCTCGGGATTGACACCTTCGGCAACGTTACTACACAGGCTTCCCTTTCTGGTATGTGCACTGCTCAGGGCCTTATGCTAATGGGCTCTGGATTGTTAGACTTTTAAATTCTCACCTCCATATTTTATTATTATGTTTTAAAATTCCTTTTAATGTTTGTTTATATTTGAGAGAAAGGGGGGTGGCATATGAGCAGGGGAGGGGCAGAGAGAGAAAGGGAGACACAGAATTTGAAACAGGCTCCAGGCTCTGAGCTGTCAGCATTGAGCCTGATGCAGGGCTCGAACCCAACCAGCTGTGAGTTCATGACCTGAGCTAAAGTCAGATTCGTAACTGACTGAGCCACCGAGAAGCCCCTCACCTCCATGTTTTATATTTTGGGGGTGGTTCTTTTGTTGCCAGCTTGAGCTTTCCATTACTATGAAAAGTAATAGATCTCTTCTGTTAGATCCCTTCTTCTAATAGATCCCTTCTTCCTAGTGAAACTCACACTTTCTTCCTCAGTCCTATGACGATGAGATAAGGCCATGGGAAGGCATCAGGGCTGTGAAAGTCCGAGCCCTCCATCCTGCGCCCCTGTCCTGCTGCTGGGTCTCCACTTGTACAGAAGACAGAACTATATCAGAGAGGATCCAGGAAAGCTGCAAACACCACAGCTTGCTAGCTTGGGCAAATAAATGACCTCCAGGAACCTCAGTTTTCTGAGCTGTAAAATGGGAATTATATGGTCTCCTCATATTTTTTTGAGTTGCTGGAAGGTCAGGAAGAAAAGGAAGTCCCCAAATGTGTGCATTAAAGTGAATGTGAACCCAAGTGCCATTCAAACAGTCCTCGGTGGCTTGAGTTAATGAGCAGATCTCATATGCCTAGTCTACAAACTGCTAGAGAGAACTGTTGCTTCTCTGTGGCTTGTTCTCCAGGAGATAGTCAGCTCCTGGTTCCCTCCCTCCCACTGGGCTCTGGGTAAAATGCCGAGTCAGCAATCACTCCTCTCTCCGCCTCCTTCTGGAACGCTCACATAGTTTCAGCGCAGTTGAGATCAGGTTTAACCACAGTGCATGCACGCGCACACACACGTACACGTGCATGTGTGCTCTCCCTTCCCCCCATGCGTGTACAAAAACAGTGCTACACCGACTGTCTACCTCACACAGCGTATTTGCAAGCATGTTTTTACTTAATTCCTGCTTCTTTATATAAATTCTCTGCCTGTGTTCAAGAAAACACTACTGTCTTAGAACTGAGTTTGAACACTAAAACTACCTTTGCTTTTGATAACCAGCCTTCATTTTAGGGAAGGCCATAGGTATTCTTTCTTATGACATTATTTTTGAACCCAGGGCTCTCTTCAGCCATAGGAGTATCATCCATTTAAAAATAATAAATCTGGTGCAATAAAGCAGATTTGGTCTGTGTCCTCAAAGGGCTTACAGTCTATGGGAGATGTAGCCCTCCTGGCAGCAGTAGAAATAGATTCCTGAGCCTGACCATGTATCAAGCACTAGCCTGAGAAGTGTCCTGTGTAACACAGAGTGGTGTATGCAGGCCAGAGCAGCAGAACAAAGGGCATCACAGCAGTGGTTTTGAAAGCAAGTGGGGAGCTAGGTGTGAAGGAAGGGGAAGTGCACTTGTTCCTGGGCAGAACTGTGAAAACAGCTTTCCTTCCCTGCTGGCAGTGCAAACAGAATGGTCCCTTTTACTTGATTGAATGATCGCTGTGCAGTCAGACTAACAAAAGTGTTTGTTGATCAGGGTCCTTTATTATTTGCTGGAGAAAATTCAGTGTAACTAGATCAGATGACCTATTTCTATGGCCCATCTGCTGGAATATGAAAATAGCACTGCTGTTTGGGACCCTTATTTTTCCCTTCCATTATTCTATTACGTGTATTACAATAATGGGAAGGCTTGGTACTCACAGGGGATGTTGTGGAGAGAATAGGGGATAGGCAGCCTTGAAGGTGCCTGTCAATCCTGATAGTCTATAATTTTAATTTTACTGGTAGTCTAAACTATACACCAATGTGGTATAATCTAGCTTTCTAAAACTGTCAGAAAAAGAAGATAATTAGAATGCCCTGAAGAGTCCGAATGGTCATTTTTCGAACAGCTGAGTTAGAAATGTTGGTACTGAATCAATCACTAATGTGCCCAGTGCTGTATATCTTAAGCTTGTATTGTGCAAATCTAAAATGCACAGCACACATTTTGAAATGCTATAATAGGACCTGATAAATAACTTGAGAGGTCTTTTAGCATAGGCCCTTGGCCACTCTTGGAGGGTTGTGTTTCAAAAGCCAGGCTGGGCAGAGTCCTCTGGGAAGAAAGGTTGACATACCCAGGGAAGGGAGTATTTTTTTTTTATTATTACTTTTTCTGGGGAAGGTACCCCAGAAAAAAAATTAAGCTTTAGAACCACTAGGCATTTAGGTGGTAATAACGCAGTATGACAGCTGGCTTCTGCCAAGGTTCAAATGGTGACCTGCAAACTATGAAGACCAAAGACATATTTGCATGTAGTCATAAATATGCTATAAATTCACGTGGCATCTCTCAACAGAGATCATACCTGGCTACAGATTGCTGGAAAATGAATTGTTTGGGAATCCTATTCCCCAGTGAATTCTGTTGTGAATTAATAGGTGTGGTTTGCTACAATATTTTGACCTTTGGATGAGCTTAGAAAATCACCATGGAGGGAAACTGGGTGGCTCAGTTGGTTAAACAACCAACTCGATTTCAGCTCAGGTCACATCTCACGGTTCATGAGTTTGAGCCCCACATCAGACTCTGCGCTGACAGTGCAGAGTCCGCTTGAGACTCTCCCTCTCTCTCTCTCTGCCCCTCCCCAGCTTGCTTTCTCTCTAAATAAATAAATAAACTTAAAAAAAATTTTTTTAAGAGAGAGAGTGCAAGCTGGGGAGGAGCAGAGAGAGAAGGAGACACAGAATCCAAAGCAGGCTCCAAGCTGTCAGCACAGAGCCTGACATAGGACTCAAACTCACCCGTGAGATCAGGACCTGAACCAAAGTCAGACACTCAACCGACTGAGTCACTCAGGCACCCCCCAAAAAAATTTTTTTTTTAAATGTTTTATTTATTTCTAGGAGAGAGAGAGCGAGACAGCGTGAGCAGGGGAGGGTCAGAGAGAGAGGGAGTCACAGACTGAAACAGGCTCCAGGCTCTGAGCTGGCAGTCAGCACAGAGCCCGACGCGGGGCTCGAACCCACGAACCGTGAGATCATGACCTGAGCGAAAGTCGGACGCTTAACCAACTAAGCCACCCAGGCGCCCCCAAAAATTTTTTTTAAAAAGAAGAAACAATCACAGTGAAAACAATTTTAAGTTAAAACTTTATAAACTTAAAAGAAAAAATTAGCTTTCTGATAAAAGCTTAAGACTGATAATGCAGAATACTTAGCCAAAGAACTAAAACTTCAAACTGCTATTCTGGGCTGTGGTTACCCAGTGGAGATCATAAAATAGGCAGAAAGCTAGGGGTTAGTAGAGGACCTGAGACTCTCAGCAGAGGCTTAATGTGCCTCACCATGCTTCATAAACTGTTCATTAGGGAGGAAGCAAGCTCTCAGGATTCAGCAAATGGGAGTCTTGTTCTAGATGTCACTCCGTAAACAACAACAACAACAATGAAAACTCTCAAGAAGTCCCACTAGTTGTGTACTGAGTCATGTTGACTTACAACTTGCATCCTGGAAGTGCCGTTAGGTGATGTCCTGGCTGCTGCAGCGCCCTTGGGTGGTAGGAGAGAGCCATTGTACATGAGTACATGCACACACACGTATGTGTGTGGAGACAGGTGGTTGTACAACAACAGTCACATGTCAAATAGCAATTTACAACGCAAAACCACAGAAAGGGTTTGTTTTCCTATTCTATCTGTTCCAGTTATTTAACTGATGGCAGATGTCCTCATTAAGGGCTATTAGCACATCAGAATATGTTTGCTGAGCCTGGAAAAGAGTTAACCCCTTTTGGACACTGACCAAAATACGAGGGCAGCCAGCCTCACCTTTTACTGACAACAGCAAGGTGAGAAGCACAGGGTGGCTCAGGATCCCCTTAAAACTGGCCATCACTGGGAAGGCTTTTTTAGAGTGAGTTTATGCTTCAAAGAATTCTACAAATAACTTCATGAAGTGGGATTTGGCTACATGTTGAAACATTGTTATTGTTACCCTGAAATAGATGTTTCTTGGTTTCTCTTTGCTGCACTAGAACCATATACTAAATTAAGGCATGGCTCTTTATATGGACCACCAATAGCTCCCAAGAAAAAAACCCAAATGGGGAATGACTAGAAGTAGAGTTGAGGGAAGAGGAGCTTGACGGAGGGCTGTAGTTAGACTGATAGAACATGCTTAGGAGGGAGGATGGGACCCTTCACCCAAGGTGTAAAGTAGTAAGCGATCCTGGAAAGTCACTCTGGGTCCAGAGTTAACCTGGCTCCTTTAGCCACCTGCATGATAAACCCCTGTAGGTCTGCAGTTCATTTCTGAATCCCTGAAGGACTCTGTTGATTATGTTATCCATAAAGCTGTGTCAATAAAATGAGTGTACTAATGAACACAAGAGAGGCATTAATCGTACCTGGTGATGATGCTGCCTGCTTTACATTTAGTCTGATTCGTATTCTTCACTTCCATGCTATCAATCCCCAGTAAAAACTTAACGAAAAATTTTCTTAACTTTTGGGATTGCCCGATTATCTCTTTGTGCTCTCTCGAGGGCGATCAATATGTGTGTAAAGGTCTTCCTGAACCACTAAATGATTAACAGTGACTTAGACTGTTTAACAAGGTCACGCTAAAGCATTGACCTTTATTTTGTAGGTAGGAGGCCAAGTGGAGAAGAGATTTTCAAGGAAAGAAAATGCACAAAGAAAGGGAAAGAGAGACTTGTAGGGAGCTGTTTTTATTTTTCCTATCAAGGTTCATTGACACAGGGGGAGAAAAAGTACCATGTAGATAAAAAGCGGCTTAATTGTTTTATTTTGAAAGCTCCCACACCTACTAGAAACCTCCCTTCCCCTGCCCAGCAGCACTGGCTTCTATTTATGTAGCCTCAGCAAGCTGACCTCTCTGTGGCTCAGTTTCCTCATCAGAAATAGAAGACTGTTGATCTCAAGTTGTTTCTGAGGATTTAATTAGGTACAATCTGTGAAAGTTAGTGCCTATTAGGTACTTGATAAAGGCAGTTTCCCTTCCTTGTTTCTCTTCTGCTTTTAAAAATTAAGATGTGGGCATACTATAAATAAATCAAATAATAACATGTATTTCAGTGGATTTGGACCAGTTAAAGGGGAAAGGCCCGAGAATGAAAGCAAATGCTGGGATGAGCACTGGGTGTTGTGTGTAAGTGACAAATCACTTAATTCTACTCTTGAAATCGTTATTACACTAACTTTGATTTAAATTTTAAAAATTAAAAAAAAAATAAAAAGCAACAAGAGAACCAACGAAACAACAACAAAAAGAAAGTGAATGCAAGTGGGGACAAGCTGGAAGTGGACAGGTTCACCAACTTGACACAAATCCAGCAGGCTTTGGAGGGCTTGGGATTCACAAACCAAGTAAAAAGTATCCTGTAAATTACAAAAGAAAAAGGCTTACAAAAACATCGCCAGGGTCTGTTAGCCAAATATTTCAGGTCCCATCTGACGACTGTCAGCCCAGGAATTTTGGAAATAGTATCCTTTCTTCATTTTCAGTGCTAGAAACCTCAAACTTCCTGCTGTGGAAAAGTGGGGGTGGCCACTATGTTTTTTGGTCAAGAAAAGGTTTTTTTTTTTTCCTTCCTTTTTTCTCCTGGATGGGTGCTGCCATCTGATGTCTCCAAATGGCACTGCAGCTTTGCCTCTAGCTCTTAGGAACCTATTGAAATTAATCTGGAAGTCAGAGGTTCTTGTTTCTTGCTGGAGACTTCAAGGTTGAAGGTAGGTGAGTTCCTAAAACTGACTGACTTGGCTTGGATATACTTTTTTTTTTTTTTTTTTGTAGTGGTAAATAATTTACTCCTTTCAAGTTTCTTCCTTTTCAGTGTTATAGTAAAGCTTCCCAATAGTGTTATTCAGTAACACTGTGAAGTCACCAGACAGCTAGACAGGAACTCTATAGGTTGCTGTGACTCCGACCTTTTCTTATCTGCTCTTTGCTTTCTAGGGAAATCATGGTAGAGACACCATGCAATCTGATTCTATCTGATTCTGATACCATGCTATCTGAAGCTTGGAGTAAAATACTTTTAAAAATGAGCCAAATACTTTTTCTCAGTGTTCGCAACATTATCATTATCTTTTAAACTTATTTTTCCCATCATGTTACTGTAGAGATGTTTGCTTAGCGTAATTTGCTGGAATAAGGAGATATGGAAATAGCATGGGACCCAAACAAAGCCCCGAGGCACTTTGGGACAAGGGTAAAAAGTAGGAAAAGTTTATGGAACTGTTCAAAACAAGTTTGAATTCATAGCTGTGATGATGGTTTTCTTCTGGTCTGAGTGTGGCCAGGGGAGGGCAAGTGAAAGGGAGGAGAGATGTGACTGGAACAGTCTCTTGAAATGCCAAGCTTAATAGACTGGGGTAGAGTTGGCCTGGTGGGCCATGAAATAACATTGGTATAGAGGTCCATGAATATTCTTGTATTTTATATCTCCGACAGCACTGGGGACTGTGCTTTGCACATAGCAATTCCTCAACTAAATACTAACAATAAATGACTAGGAGGGAACAGAGGACCTGGAACAGCAGAGATTAGGAATGTGCTAGGGAACCCAAAGGAAATGAACTGCAGAACGGCTGAAGAACCATGAATTCTTCATGGTTGTGCAGAAGGAGAGCAGCCTGAGTTTGCAGAGGGCTGGGTCTAACTCTTCCTCTTCTGCCAGGGGACCCAGTGCTGAGAGGTAGGCCTCCTGGTAGGCACCTGACCCTCACGCCCTGTGCTGGAGCAGAGGGTTCAGGTTTGTGGTGGTGAAGGGGCTGTAAAGGCCTCTCCTGTTAGGTGACTGATGGAAGTCAGTTCTCAGGAGTTGGTGAGAAGGGCAGCTAAATAGGCGGGGGAACCACGAAGGACGGTACTGACAGTGCTGCTTTGTATTTCTACCACGCTTCGCAGGTTGTGAAGAGCTTCTACAGAATGTTCTCATTTGCTCCCCCAACATATTGGTGAGGGGAGTATTGTGATTTGTAGATGCAGAAACAGGCTGTGAGTGGGCACTGAGTGTGTGGTCTGAGGGCAGATCTGTGCTTTCCCTGCATCTCACTTAGTGGGCAGGCTGCAGGGCAGGGGAGGAATTTCCTGAGGGTAAGCTTGTAGACAGATTCGGATCACTAAGGGATCCAGGGATCCGGAAGATGAAGTTCTTGTTTTCTGGAATGAATGGTGTCAGTGCATGAAGGTCAAGGAGGGGCCCAAAGAACTCCCGAGAGTCCACCCAGCTCTGGAGTTCATTGAGTGCCACGGTGGTTAGAAACCCTCCTCTCTCACAGGAGGATTTTGACTAGGGAGACATCAGACCAAGGTTTCTAGTTTCAGTCTCCTCCCTAGCTTTTCCCTCTCTAGAATGTGGAAGGCAGTGCCACCCACTTCCCTTCTTTCTGCAGTATGATGAATGGGGGTACATGGGTGCCTCAGTATGCTGAAATGACACTCGCCATGTTTTACCCTGGCTCCTGTTTATCATGGGATGAATGCGCTGACCACTTTTATTGCTGTGAACTCAAGCTCTCAGCGCATTAGTTCCTCAAGTGTAAAGTGAGGAGAGTTCACTTCTCATTTCTGTGGCTCTTTGCAACCTTGAACCCAACTAAGCTTGAGAATCTGCTAGTCTCTGACAGATGTTCTCGTGCTTTGACTTAGTGATGTCATATTTAAGGAAGCATCCTAGGTATGTGTGTGCTGAGGCTGAGCTTAGACTACTGCTTGCAGGCAGAGCGATTAAACAGCACAATGCAGGACATAGCCCTCAGGTACAATAATAAGGGATGTGTTAAGTTAGCAATGATGCATCTGCCTAAGAAAATACTTGGTGGCTTCTAAAAGTGTTTTTTTATAGAGTAACATTTAATGATGTAGCAAAACCTACAGAAGCTATTAAGGGAGAATTCAGTTTACCTAACCATGATCCCATATTTGTGGAAACAGAAGTATGCAAATATGTATGTAGAAGAAAACATGACATGTTATATAGGAAAATTGGGTATCTCTGGGAGGTAGCATCTTGAGTGATTTGTTTTTCTTGTTCAATATTTTCTAAATATCCTACTAGTAATAGCTATTACTTTTGTAAAAAGAAAAGAAATGTAGAAGTTACTTTATTTATTTATTTATTTATTTTAACACCTCACCCGCCCCTGTAGAAGTTACTTTAAAATGTTTCATCTACTTTAGTGGATACTTCTAGACTCCTGCTGCATGTAGGGCATTATACTAAAAAGCTTCCTGAACAAAGGACTCCCTGTCCCCTTTGCCTCCACAGGAAAGGCAGCAGCATGGCCAGCGTGCTGTCCCGGCGCCTTGGTAAGCGGTCCCTCCTGGGAGCCCGGGTGTTGGGGCCCCCTGGGGCAGCCCCACCCTTGGAGCCTCAGACTGAGCTGCTAGAGGGAGCGGCTACCCAGCCCTTCCTCGCCTCTAAGGACACTTCCTGCCGGGAGCAGCCCAAGGAGATCCTCAAGGCTCCTGGCCCCTCGGGACTCCAGCAGGTGGCCTTTCAACCTGGGCAGAAGGTAGGTTGATCGCTGTGTGGACAGGTGTCTGATCTCCCCAGGCTTGGGGCTGGCAGGCCAGTAGTGCCCTGAGTGACAGGCGACAAACTCTCTGGGCACCAGTTTGTGCACAGACCTTTTACTTGCATCCCTCTGGGCCCTTGGGCAGCAGGCTTCCCTAGAGAACAAGCCATCGTTAGCAGACCCACAGCTCCTCCATGACAGTGCTGTCTAGAGTCTGTTATTCTGGACTTATGCCTACTCAGAACCTCAGGTCAAAGCATGGCAAGAGCTCAGTTTCTCAATCTGCCTCAGTTTCCAACTTGACAAAACAAGAATCTTAGGCTTGTGAGAGACAGATAATATTTCGACTTTGAATCACCTGTAGACGTTTTCAAGAGGCAAAGGTGTTTGTTTAGTTAGGATGACATTTGGATTTCCTTTTCCAGTGTTCCCTCCCCTTGTGGCAGGGCTCATCACCGATACCTGATATTATCACCAGGTCCAAATGCATTGACTTCTCAAGGGCCCATAAATACTCTACGTTCTACCTCCCTACTGAGGCTTCTGTTGTCCAGGCCTCTCTTCCCATGATGGAAGGTGACCTGCCAACGGCTGGGCACCCCTTGAGAGAAGTCCACCTACCTCTCCACCCCTACCATCTAGTCCTCAGGTAGACTTAGAATCCTCTGGAGGGAAAAAGTCAGTGTGTAATCAATTCAGGGTAATAGTTGGAAATATATATAGGCAGCAGATATAAAAGACTTCAAAGGCAAGACAGAGAAGGACATCAGGAGGATGGATATAGATTCCAATTCATTTGGTTAGAGAATTTAATCCATTTACATTTAATGTAATTACTGATAGGTAAGGACTTCCAATTTGTTAATTGTTTTCTGACTGTTTTGTAGTTCCTTTTTCCTCTTGCTGTCTTCTTCTGTGAGTTGTTGATTTTTGTAGTCATATAGTTTGATTCCATTCTCCTTATCTTTTGTGTATCTACTAGAGATTTTTTCTTTCTGGTTACTATGAAGCTAACAGAAAACATCTTATGGTTATAACAGCCTATTTCATGATGGTAACACCTAACTGTAATCGTACATGGACTCCAAGATCAGGAAATAGTTCCAGAAACTGGCATGTTTGCTCTATCTAGAGAGTTTATAAGGATCTGTTTTGGGAAGAACTGTGACTAATTTGGATGCCCAGATGGGAAGCAGGTACCTGGGAACATTTCCTTGAATTAAAAATGAGTCAGAGATAGGGGCACCTGGGTGGCTCAGTGGTTAAGAATCTGACTTGGGCTCAGGTCATGATCTCGCAGTTCATGGATTTGAACCCCACGTCGGGTTCTGTGTTGAGAGCTCAGAGTCTAGAGCCTGCTTCAGATTCTGTGTCTCCCTCTCTTTCTGCCCCTCCCCAACTCATGCTGTCTCAAAAATGAATTAAAAACATTAAAAAAATAAAAACAAATGAGTCAGAGAGGCAGTTTGTGGCAAGTGGATCCTGGCTCTCAGAACCACGGGCATATGGCATAAGAACTACCAATTACTGACCACTCGTTGCTCTTTTTCTCCTCCTCAGGTTTATGTGTGGTACGGGGGTCAAGAATGCACAGGACTAGTGGAGCAGCATAGTTGGGCAGAGGACAAGGTGACTGTCTGGCTTTTGGATCAGAAGTTACAAATCTGCTGTAAAGCGGAGGAGGTGTGGCTGGCTGAGCTGCAGGGCCCCATTCCCCAGGCACCAGCCTATAGGCCTGTCTCCAGGAACATTGATGTCCCAAAGAGGTTTGTGTGGGAGCACTTGGGCTCTGGGCTCTGGAAGTCATGTGGGTGGTGAGGTACTGGGTTGTGGGATGTCTTGTGATGGGGAAGGAATGTGAAACTCCTAGCTGTCTAGTTGTCAAGGTATTAGACAAATAGGATACAGAGAGGGGGCATCCTTTAAAACAAACAGACAGACAAATCAACCCAGAATGGTATATTTTCTTCCCTGTAACTCTATTATGAGTGGTATATCTTTGGCATGGCTAAGGGCTCTTTTTGCCCTCTTCATTCTTAAGTTAAAATTAGTAGTTTTTCATGATGAGAGACGGGATAAAATGGCTTAGATCAGGAGTCAGCAAACTTGTTCCAAGTGGTCCAGATAGTAAATCATGTAGTTTTGTGGCCCAACCAGTCTTTGGCCCCACTACTTAGCTCTCCTGGGGCAGTGTGAAGACTGCCACAGACAATACACAAACAAAGGGCATGGCTGTGCTCCAATAAAACGTTACTTATGGACACTCAGATTGTAACTTCATCTAATTTTCTTGTGTCACATATCAAGAGCTGATCCTTTTGATTTTTATTTTATTTATTTTTTTAATTTTTAAAAAATGTTTTATTTCTGAGAGAGAGAGAGAGGCAGCGTGGACAGGGGAGGGTCAGAGAGAGAGGGAGACACAGAATCTGAAGCAGGCTCCAGGCTCTGAGCTGCTGTCAGCACAGACCCTGACACGGGGCTCAAACCCATGAACCATGAGATCATGACCTGGGCTGAAGTCAGACGCTTAGTTGACTGAGCCACCCAGGCTCCCCTCCTTTTTATTTTTAAAACCATATAAAAAATTGTGCCATTCTTAGCTTATGAGCCATATAAAAATAGACAGCATAGCACGTCTGGCTCACAGCCCACAGATTGCTGACCCCTGGCTTAGAGCTTCAAAACTGCTGATGAGTGAAAAATGCCTATTTTGCTTTAGAATTTTATGATAAAAATTTCCGCTCAGAATACATATATCCTAATTTCTATATTACATACTCCATTGATCTTTTAAGATTAAGAAGGAAGATGAGCCAGTGGGGCATTGCCATATGTACAGGATGTACAAGCAGTCATGCCTCATTCCACTACATTCTGTGTCTGCCTGTGGGTACTACCGTTGCTGACAGCATATCTGGTGTCTTCAGACCAGACCAGAGCAATGGTATTTGGTTGCGAATTCAGTTGAACACTGGCAAAGAAATTGTTTTGCTCTTCTATGGAAATAAAAATTTAAAGATCACACACAAAAAGGAGGTGCTGATATGTTTACTATATTACTAGTCTCGGTTTAGCTGCCTCAAACCCAGTCCCAGATTTCAGTGGGTCTGAACTGTAAAGAATGAGTTAATACAGTCCTTCAAAATAGATGAGCCACCTAGAAATTTTTTTCAGAATAACTTTTCGTACTTTGGCTGTAACTTCTAGACAGCTCTAAGTTTTCTTCCACATAATGTAGTTTATACAGATTTTTAAAACTACATGTAAAATTTTATAGAACTCTGCTGTCTAAGCACTGAGATTTACACCAGGAGATTTAGTGTTTCTGGTTTACTTGCTCATTGGCTTCTGTACTACGTTCACAAGCTATCAGAATACCTCCTCATTGTACTCAGGGGAGGGGAAAGGAACTGGTTAGTGTCATTGCTCTTTCTTAAATTTAAATAGAAGGTGGGGAAAGGAGGGTAATTTAGTGCTTTCAAATTCCAGCAGGTGTCTTTTATTCCTGTGGTTGATTTTATTGCTTTTTCTCTTCTTCCTTGCCCCCAAATAAAATCAATTTTAAGCCACAGTTAGAGTTACAAAGTGAATTTAGGGTACAGTGGAGCTGCCTCCAGGTATCAGCAGTCGCATGGGGACCAACCTGCTTGCACCAGGGTTGACCGATACTAGAAACACAATTCAGAATGGGTATTTTTCATGAAGAATAAGGGGAGAGACCTTCATACTTTAGTTAGCATGCACACTGTCTGATTGGAGTGGGGGCATGGAAGGGACAGTCCAGAAGTGTAAGCTGGTCATGCTACCCGCTGTGTCAGGAAGTAACCTTTGGCACTCACCTACTTGAATCCAGGAAGTCGGATGCAGTGGAAATGGATGAGATGATGGCGGCCATGGTGCTGACGTCCCTGTCCTGCAGCCCAGTCGTGCAGAGCCCTCCTGGGGCTGAGGCCAACTTCTCTGGTGAGGAAGGGGGCCCTGGTGGGTTCTGGGTGTGGCGCAGGCCCGCCACCAACTGCCTCCGCTTAGACCAACCACTTGCCCGGCAGTAGGATTTCTGGAGTCTCTTCTCACTTGCATTTCAGACTTTCTGAGTGACATTGAGTTAGATGCTTCCATTCTTTTTCTTCAGTTTCCTCAGCTGGGGAGGAGTTTCCTGGTGCAATGTGAAGATGATTGAGCATGAGGCTGAGCCACACTGGCTGCTCGAGTAAGTTCTTCTATGGGAGTAAGTGAGTGAGGCACTTCAGTGGGGGCCTGAACAAGGCCAGTGGAGGAATATTTAGTTTACAGAGAAGCTTACTAAATAGTCCCCTACTGGCCTCAGAAGATTCATGCTCCCATTCCAAGTGCCTAATTCAGCCTTGTAAATTAGTGCAGGCCTACAGCCCAAGAACCTGGAATAAACGAGCTGAAGTCTAACAAATCCAATTGCTTATTACAGAGCAATAGTATGACTTCACAGCAAATTCCTGAATTAAAAGAAAATCCTTCTGGGCGATCATATACGTGATCAGTAATATAGGAGGAAGAAGGGTTGCTTAATGTTAGTAGTTTGACCAGACTGGTAGTGAACCTGAAGTTGTTTTTGAACTTCATTATAGGGCTGGCCTAACTTACTCCCAGGGAATAACTTTTCTTTATTGTTGACATCTAAGTGAATTGCAGGCTACTTAAAAGCTAATAGGGGGGCGCCTGGGTGGCTTAGTCGGTTAAGCATCAGACTTTCGCTTGGGTCACGATCTCGCGGTTCGTGGGTTCGAGCCCCGTGTCCAGCTCTGTGCTGACTGCCAGCTCAGAGCCTGGAGCCTGTTTCAGTCTGACTCCCTCTCTCTCTGACCCTCCCCTGCTCACGCTGTCTCTCCCTCTCTCCTAGAAATAAACAAAACATTAAAAAAAAAATTAAAATAAAAAAGCTAATAGGAAAATATGAGTTAGCTGTGAACACATGTCAGGAGGAAAGTAGCCTTTGCAAGTATCCCACATAAGGAATTTCCCTAGATAGAAGGTAGATTGAAAGGTGTGGTAAAGCAGGCTTACTTCCTCCACCTGGAGCCCGTCATTGATGCCTGAGAGATGGCACCTAGTTGTGCAGCTCAGCATTGCACGCTTGCTCTGCTAGTGCCTGCGAACTGCACAGGCAAAATGCGAAGGAAAGGAGCCAACTTTTTCAGGAAATTCTACAAGTTTTGGAGATCCAGGAGGAAGATCAGAAAAGTGTCATAAAGGCGAAGAAAATCATGGACTCCAATTCCCATCAAGTTGTGTATGTCTGTGGGTGTGTGTATAACACCTAAATACACGTTCATGCACACACCCCAACGTCAACATTAGACACATCTAACTGATAATATATCATGATCCCGATACCTCAAGTCCCAGTTTGACAGCCACTGTTAATGGTCTATTAAAGATTTTTTCCATTACAGTATATTTCTGATCTTATGGTTGAAGTCGGTGGAAAAATAAGGGTTCCTTGGCAGCTAATTATATTGAAGTATTCTGCCAGGTGAGGTCTGTGCCTTGCTGTAATAATCATGGGTACTATTTGCACAGAAACCACGTATTCTCTTTGTTATTGCTACTGTTGGAGTGGCTGTGTGTGTGTGTGTGTGTGTGTGTGTGTGTGTGTAACAGAATTATACACATTTCTGAGAAATTCACTGTAAACTCTCAGAGCTGTGCATTTACAGAGAAGCACTTTGTTTTCATGGTGTAGAAAATCTGTTACCCTTGCCCTAGAAGATCGTAGGATCTAAGGTAGAGTCATTTATGTTTACCTTATAACTTCTAGATTAACATGATTATTACAGTTGTTTTCTGTTTTTCTCCCATTGTATGTCAATTTGCCACTTACAATGTTTGAGCCGTTTGGGCGGTTCCTGTCTGGAAGGCTGCTGTGCTGTAGGGTTGACCTGCCCTTTCTCTCCATAGTTCTGATCTGGATGTAACATTCAGGTCCCTGGCTCATCTCTGCCTGATAGACGTGTGTAGGCCTTGGACCCGTTGGCCTGTTGGTGGCTCCTGAGTTCTTCCCTGAAGGGCTACTCTGTTTAAGCCCTACATGTGTGTGTTGTAAACTATGAATTTTCAAGAAGTCATAGCTTTGAGACTTGACAGTGATAACTTAGGGAGGGAAGAATTCCTTCATCCTATTCTCCTCACATGGAGAAGAGCCTGCCCTGGAACATGGAATGCTGGGAATCTATTTCAAATGTCTAGATTAGCCTAGAAGCAGTTGGGAATCGAGCAGGGTGAGAGAAAAGCAGTAAGATTTTTATCCTGACCACGGAGGGGTATGGTAGTTGATCTCAGAATCCAGGGTAGGGCAGCTGTGTGGAACAGCTACCCATGCTGGCAGGTGGGGCTTTAGGGGACGTGGCCATCATATGACACATTGCAGCCCCCACCCCGCTATTGCTATGTATCAGCATTTCACATTCTCCTGTACTGTAAATTAATCTGGATTTATGGCCTAGGCATGGAGAGTCTGGGTTGGGTCTAAAGCAGCCTGAAGACAGACAGGTTTTTTTTTTTTTTTTTTTTTAATGTTTATTTATTTTAGGGGCAGAGAGGGGGCTGGGGGGACAGATGACCCCAAGCAGGCTCTGCTGACAGTAGCAGCCCTCATGCAGGCCTCGAACTCACAAACCATGAGATCATGACCTGAGCTGAAATCTGGCGCGTAACTAACTGAGCCACCTAGGCGCCCAAGTCAGGCAGTTTATAAACTGAAAATTGCACCTGTCTCCCTGTGGTCTTCTTCCTGTCCATTTGCACTACTGGGAGGAGGGCAGTGAGTTCGGGGCTGTGTTGGGTGGAAGGGCCTCCCTGTCCATTCATGATTAGTTTGAACTGGCTTTGCCACTCCATTTGGCAGGGGGAGCCCTAAAACCTCTCCTTTCTGAGCTCCGGTAAAGGATCCCTGCTCTGTGCTACTGGCCATTTCCTTCCACAGCCTCATGGGTAATCATTAACCGACAGACACACACTGCAGCTTCATTGTATATATTATTAATAGAAAGATAACGAACTCTCAGAGTTCATCTTTCCTTCTCCAGATGTGTTGCTGTGGATAAAAGCAGGCGTCGCCCAGGCTGTAGCTCGCTCTAGTACATGTTACCTCTCCTATAGGAGCTGGTACAACTGTTTATTCACGTGCAGGTTTTGAGGGCCTTGCCTGGGTTTAAATTCTTGAAAGGCACATTTCAAGAAGGCCTGGCCCAGAAGCCCTTAAGTTGGCCTTTCCATCTGACTTACTGTTGGGGGAAGGGCCCCATGTGAGACCCAGCAGGCCTGTGGTGCAAGTTCTCATCAACCCTTTCAGGTGTAGATGCAGGAGGAGGGGCTCACCCTCCCCACACCCCACTCTCCTTCTTGCTTTTCTCTTTAACACATAAAGTGAGAAATACATTTTAATTATGTTATCTTTCTACTAATCATACATAATGTTGCAGTGTGTGACTGTCGGTTAATGATTACCCACAAGACTGTGGTAGGAAACGGCCAGCAGTGCAGAGCAGGGATCCTTTACTGGAGCTCAGAAAGGAGAGGTTTTAGGCACCCTCCCCCCACCCAGCCATGAAGTGGCAAAGCCAGGCAGAGCTAGAGCCAGAAGTTGGATTCAGGAACCCAGACTGCAGACTCGAATTTCAGGGTCTCTGACCGGGGCTGTTGGTCTGAATCTGGTGTAGACAGAGGTGTGCCCGAAGTAGGTGCTGCCTGGGGACAGCATGTGAGCGCCCTTTGTCTTCTCTCCCGTCAGCTTCCCGAGCGGCCTGTGATCCTTGGAAGGAGAGTGGTGATGTGTCGGATAGTGGCAGCAGCACCACCAGTGGGCACTGGAGCGTGAGCAGTGGCATTTCTACGCCCTCGCCTCCCCACCCCCAGGCCAGCCCGAAGTATTTGGGGGATGCCTTTGGTTCTCCCCAGACTGATAATGGATTTGAGACTGATCCGGATGCTTTCTTGTTGGATGAACCAGCTCCACGCAAAAGAAAGGTAAGTGATCTGGTATGGGGGCTGACGTCAGCTTGGGGCTGGCTTTGGAGGGGATGGGGAGCCCCCCAGGTCCTGGGTGGTCTCAGGCTCCATCCCATTTCAGGTTTCCTTTGCTCTTCTGTTCCACTGTGATATCCCCAGGAGCCCACTTCTCTTTTATGCTCGTTCCTTTTCACCTCTGCCCTGATCCCTGCCCCCTTTGCCCTCACATAAGGCCTGTGTGTGCAGGCCTCTGGCGGGGTCTTACCCACAGCACGAGGCACTGCTGCTGGCAGCAGGACCATCTCCTGGGGCCAGGCTCCCTGCCCCTTCCTGTCAGTTTCTCTGGTCCCAGGGAATCCCTTCCCTAGAGCCTTTTGTTTGCTTGTGTTTGAAGGCAGCTGAAGTCTCCAATGGGTGAGGGTGAGGAGCAGTGAGGGGAGGGGCACATCCCAAAGCTCCCATCTTCCTTTCTTCTAGAACTCCGTGAAGGTGATGTACAAGTGCCTGTGGCCAAACTGTGGCAAAGTTCTGCGCTCGATTGTGGGTATCAAACGACACGTCAAAGCCCTCCACCTGGGGTAGGTATCAAACCCAGGGCCTCTTTGCCTAGAGACCCACTCGAGTGTTCCTTCGCCCTGCCACCCCCAGCCAAGAACGGTTCCGAGACAATGACTTGCTGAGAACACTACCTGGTGCCTATACCCGGCCCCTGTGCCCAGCAAAATAACCTGTTGGAAAGAGATGTTTGCTGGGAAAGTAGGACCCTTTTCTTCCAGTGCATGTTGACGCCATTCATGGGGAGGGAGCTCTGTCCATCTTGTGGATGTGTCTTCCTGCCTCACTGTAGGAGGCAAGATGTTTGAGTTCCAGGTAGAAATTGGGTAATTTGGTGACCCTTCATTGTGGGCTTTGCACCTGCTTCCCCTCAGGAGCTGGGGCTCCATTAGCTCTGACTCCCTGGAGCCAGGGCTGCTCTGGGCAGTGGAAGCTGTCTCACAGTTTGAGGAGAGAGTGTGACCCCAGGTAGGTGGGGCCCAGAGAGGACTCGTGGCAGAGCCAGATGACTGCTGAAGGAGGAGCGGTGAGAGGAGGAGCCTTGGGTGCCAGGAAAAACAGGGTTCAGGGATGTAATCCTCTATGACTCCGCACCAGGAGAGGGCCTTCTGGGTGTTCTCTCGGGCGGGCCCTTCCCTGACTTGGTGGGCAGGTCTGGGCCAGCACTCTTCCCTCTTCTGCCATGCTGTCCCCTGTGTTTGACCTGAGGCAACTTGTTCCTGACCCTCACTGCATCTCCCTCCCTCACAGAGACACTGTGGACTCTGACCAGTTCAAGCGGGAGGAGGATTTCTACTACACAGAGGTGCAGATGAAGGAGGAAGCTGCCGCTGGCGCCCCAACAGCTGACCCAGCCCCAACCCCCAGCATGACCAGCCCTCCCCTTGCCCTCCTCCCGCCACCTCCTCCCAAAACCCAGGCCTCAGGCCCAGAACACCCCAGCCTGGAGTCTTATCTGCCCTCTGGTGCTCTCAGCAAGTCAGCTCCTGGCTCCTTCTGGCACATTCAGGCCGACCATGCATATCAGGTATGAGGCTGGGGCACACTGGGAGCTCAACCGTGTGGCCATAAAGGATGTTCGGTGTCTGACATGTCAGTGGCCAGCGTGATCACAGGCCACTGACTGCCCTGAACGAAGGCTGAGCCCTTTGGCTAAATTGCTAATCTCTAACTTCTATAAAGAGAGAAAAAAAATGACTTCACACTCCACAAATGTGGGAATTCCAGAGTTCTGCATCGGTAGCTGTCATGAGTAGTTCCTAGAAATCCGGCTGAATCCCTGAGTAACCAGGTGGATGGATTTGGACTGGGGAATTGCTACATCACTGGTTATAAAAGTGGACGGAGTAGTGCAGTTGGGCTGCTCAGAGTAAATCCGCAACTCCTAAAACTGTGTTACATTAACAAACAGTCCAGCACCCGTTTTTTTAAAATACCTACTGTGGATCAAACTCTAAGCTTTTCAAATAGAGTAAGGCATAGTCCCTGTGAAATCGCAGGGAACAAGGGTGGACTCGCAGGCTGCCTGGGTGGCCCCGGGCTCACCTGCTCTTGTCTTTGGCAGGCCCTGCCATCCTTTCAGATTCCTGTGTCGCCACACATCTACACCAGTATTAGCTGGGCTGCAGCCCCCTCCACGGCCTCCTCCCTCTCTCCGGTGAGTGTGACTGTCTCTGAGCCCAAAGGACCCCCCGCGGGGGCAAGCCCAAGGCTCTTCTGCATGTTACCAGTGCTGGAGGCCATCTCCCCACACTTGCCCTCAGCACCCAAATTTCCTGAAGGCCTCCATGCACTCTTGCCCTTGCCTCGCCCTCCCTAGCTGGTCACAGCCCTCCTAGGAGGTACAAGGAGTGTGTACGCAGAGGAGAAGCCAGATAAAGCAAGTTTACTGCCAGGGAAGTCTCTAGGCGAGTGTGCGGTCAGTGCCCTATCAGGCCCTGAGTGTGGGTGGGTGCTTGCTAAGGCTTCAGTGTGGAGAGAGAGGAAGGCAGAAAACATGGCAGACGTGGAGAGGACAAGGAGGGTCATGAAAGAAGATGGGAGCTAGTGAGAGCACTGGGCTGACCAGAGGTTGCTTGCCTCTAAGCTAAAATAAATCAGAAGTCCTTTGAACCACCCATAGTGGGTCATGGTCTTCAATATCTCTTGCAAGAAGGCATCACACATTGTGAAACCTGGGTGCCTGAAGGTGCCTTTCGGGCAGCACATGTGGTGACTATATCTAAACCTGCACGGAGCAGCCCATAAGGAGGCACCCATTCGATCGCAAGTGTGGTTTAAAGGCCTGCCCCTCCTTCTGCAGCCTCTCTTCCCTACCTGGCCCCTGCTCCCCTGTGCCTGGAACATCTTACCAGGGAAGCCCCCCACCCCCCTCCCCGCCCGCCCGCCTGTCACTAAGAGGAGCTCAGCAGGTGTGGCTGACTGTCCCATGGGATGGCTCTCTCACCTTTTGCGCCTACCCTCGTGCCCACGGCCTGTGCTTACGGCCTCTCTCTCTCTCTCTACGGCCAGGTCCGGAGCAGGTCGCTAAGCTTCAGCGAGCCCCAGCAGCCACCACCTGCGATGAAATCCCACCTGATTGTTACTTCTCCGCCCCGGGCTCAGAGCAGCGCCAGGTGAGACTGCTCCGTGGAACTCCCTTCTGGTTTCTGTCCCCATTGTCTCCACTACAAGCGTGGGTTCAGAGCCCACTGATCCTAGTCTCCCGGGTTAGTTCCTCAGGGTGGTGGGGGGTAGTGGGGGAGTACAGGGCGGGAAGGGGACACTCTGGATACAGGGAGTAGGCCTTTGCTCCTCTGGCCCCTGGACTCTTGCCTTCCCAGCCTCTGCTGGTTTGCTCAGCCTTGGGCCTGGCCACTGTCCAGGTCTGTAGCCACCACTGCGTGTCTGCATCCTTCTAACTCTTTTTGGCCAGGAAAGCCCGTGGGGAGGCTAAGAAGTGCCGCAAAGTGTATGGCATCGAGCACCGGGACCAGTGGTGCACGGCCTGCCGCTGGAAGAAGGCCTGCCAGCGCTTCCTGGACTGAACCCACCCCACCGCCACTGCCACCGGCTCCTGCGCCCTGCTCCCCGCCCCCACCGGCAGCCAGACCACGAAAGACAGAAACGTCCCACGGCCTCCGCAGAAAACCTAACTGATACAGAGTGGACATTGGGAGTTTGGGCTCTCTTGGCTAAGGTTTAATACTTAAAACATTTCCCCCCTCCCCCCACTTCCATTTTGGGAACATTTGAGTTTTTAAAAGAAGAAAGGAAAATACCCCCCCCCCCCCAAATAAGAGAGAGCCGAAACTGACCAAGGGTATTCTGCAGTGAACCAGAGACCAAAGAATTAATTACCCTCTCTTTCCCACGTCTCTGTCTAGGGGATTAGTTTGCATGTATCAAAAGAAGGAACAGCTCATTCTGTTTTCCTGCTGAGTTGGTGAATTCTTTGCTTTCTCAACTCTTCCAGAAGGGACTGTGAGCAAGATGAATTTACTTAAAAAAAAAAAAAGTTTCTGGCTGAGGACTCCGAGAGCAGGACCTGCTGTGGTTGGTGGGGGGCGTGGGGGGGGGGCATCTGTGCACTTTTTAAGGTGCAGCTGGCCCCTCTTCTCCACCCAAATCCAGGAGAAGGGAGAGCCTGTCCTCACCGAGCAGCTTCCATGGAAGTAAAAGGAAAACCCTTTCTTGATGACAACTATTTGAATCTGGGTTCCCTCTGAAGTTGGGTTGCATCCCAACAAATATTGTATGGCTTCTTCTCAAAGCCCAGACTAATAGTTTTTTAAAGACTATCCCCAAATAGCTGAGCCAAAAGGCTATACGAATTCACTTTTTGAAATGTGGCAGTTAAACACTACCTTGATCCTTCTTTCCTCTGTTCCTTGAGGAAACACTGGAGGGTTTTAGTATTTGTGAAAGCCCTCTGCTGTTACCTGAGTGAATAAACTCCCTCTTGATGTTCTTCCCTCCTGGTTATGGAGATGACACCTCTAAAACACTTCGTTTTCTTTTCCCAGTGTACTCAGAAGCCTTTTATCTGATTAAAGTTCCCTTTCATTTGGGCGAGAGACCCCCTCCCCCTCCTCCACTCCACTCCCCGTGCCCTGTGCTGGTTCCTTTTTGTCTCTGGCTTTACCTGGGATTTTCCCATTCCCTCAAAGGCTGCAGTTAGGGCTGGCATAGGGTAGGGAGAGAGAGAAAAAAAAGAGGAGATAGAAAGGTAAGTGGCAGCTTGCCCCCATGTTGGAGACAGAGTTGGTAGGTTCCTGATTGTTGTGTTGGCTCAGAGGGCCTGGGAGAATGTGATCTGCTCCCTGAGGTGACAAGTAAGACAGAACTCCGCCATCGATGCAGGAGGTCTCTGGAATTTTATCAGTGTTGGTCCAGTTCTTGAGGTGGGAGGGTCAGCTGGATGTGGTGTAGCCTTCTCAGAGATATCTGCTGAGCACCATTTCTTGCCTGCAGGGGCAAGGGGGAAGGTAAAGAGAGTCCTGAAGAATTCTGGTGAGGAGGGGTTGGATTAGCAGCTCCTGGTGCTTCAGCCCTCGTTTTGTTTCCAGAGGCCTGAAGAATTGAGAGCAGCCTGGATTGCATTACTTGGGAAGTAAATAAGCAAAACTATTCTTCTTGATGAGGAGAGAGATGTGGACAGGGACTTGGTACCCTGTAGATCAGTGCTTAATGAAGACCAGACAAGCTGAGCCCTCAAGGGAGGGCATGTTTTGTTTTGGGGCTCCCCTTTCTTTTAAGCCTGACTTGCTTGGGAGTTCCTCAGGCCAGCATGAGCATGGCCACCGGTGCACACCTGTCTGGGGTCCCAGTGCTGCACTCCTGGAGGTTGGGGCTTCGAGAATCCCACCAAACCACCTCTCCTGGGGTTGGGCGGCACTGGCTGTCCCCTGGCTATAACCGAGGTCGTCCTCTCTCACTTCCAAGGGGAGATACCTGCCTACCGAGGCTCCTTTGGCCACTTCATGTGGGACTTGTGCAGGTGCTTGTCAATCTGTGACACAGTGAGTGTTAGAAAACCCATCAACCTTAGAGGCATGGTGTCGTGAAGGGTGATGGTGACCCGGGTTTGGTGACGGAGGGAAGGACACTCATGCATAGGTGTCTTTGGTGGTGGTGGGGTATATTTTTATAACTTAGTAAAAAAAAAATGTGGAGTCTGTCCCTAGAGCTGGAAACCAGGCCAGCAAGAGGTGGCCCAGGTTCTGTCTTCCTGTCCCTTCCACCTCCCTGAGAATTAAAAGCTGATGGCAGGTTGTGGCTTGTCCTGACTGCTCACTTCCCTCATCCATCTTCAGATCTCGGTGAGGGGAGGAAGCTTCTGAGACCTGAGGACTCTGCCCAGCAGCATCCTCCCCTCTCTTCTTAATCATGGCTCTTGTTGAGGCTCGTCTTTAGAAAAGCTGTTTTCATTTTCCCCCTCAGTTTGGACCGTGTCAATATAACTGGATATCAAGACTTCCTCTAAGTGAGGGAGGCTTCTCATGTCATTGGTACACAGGGCGGAAAAGGAAGAGGAGAAACAAGAAATTCAAGGAACGGTTTAAAAACTGAGGTGGCTTTTTTTTTTTTTTAATGTTTTATTTCGGTGCAGCTTTCCCACGTCTGTATTTGCTCCTCTCCTTTTGCACGGTGGTGGCCTCCTCCGGCCTCTGCCCTCTCGCCCCACCTTGTGGCTGTTGTGTTCTTGACATGTGGTCTGTCCTTGGGGTTGCCCGATTGTTTCTTCTCAGAGGGTGGGGGTGGCTCGTGAACTGATCAGCGACTCTGCCTGTTCTCTTCATCTTTGTGTCTCTCCCTACTTCCCAGCCCACCTGGGCAGCAGAATCTGAGAGAACCTGTGCCACAGGTGTGCATTTGAAACTAACAGGACTGATTTTTGAAAGAAGTGATTTTGGGAAACCCATTTATCCCAGGGATGTTCTCTGTATTCGAAGTATTTCTTGGAATTTACCTTTGGAGTCTGTGGTACCTGCTTTGAATAGCCTTAATGATATAAGTCTGTACCTATGCTCATTCAGTGCAGAGTCCAGGGAATGATGTCTGTAGTTAAGTGACTTCACAGGTGCAAAGCTCATGGACTGACTAGTTAGGAAAATAGCTTGGATTTATGTGGCTTTTAAGCTGGCTGTGAAGGCAGTTTTGTAATTTCAGAGAGCGTTTTGAGCGATAGCCACATTGTGATTTTGTCTATGGCTTGACTCCTTGGGGGACATTATTAATTTGGATATGCAAACTCTGATTTGTTTGAAGAAATCTGTCCTGTTACTTTCTGGACCTCCCAGGTTCTGACTTTACTAGGGGCCAAAAAGCAAAAAAAAAAAAAAAAAAAAAAAAAAAAAGAAAGAAAGAAAGAAAGAAAAGGATAAAAAGAGAGAAGAGGGAGATAAATCCCATCTGTGAATTTGTCTCATTGGCGCCTTTTCCCCCAGCTGTCTTCCAAGTATTATTTTTACTGTTAAAAAAATTTTTTTTAAAAATGTGAAATGTAATGTTTTTACAGCAACAATATGAAATATATTTTATAAGGAATAAAATGGTACATTGTCTGATTTAATGTGTGCTTGTCCCTCTACCCCCTCCCCCACAAAGGCTAAGATTACTATTGTTCTTGGTATTAAACAAATGGTGGCATGTGGGCAAAGCATACACATTTATTAGCTTATAGTAATGGTGGGGACCAGGGACCAGGCCAAGTCCTTCCATGAATAACCAAGTGCTGACCTAAATAACCCAATGAAGGAGTTACTACTCTGATTCCCATTTTCCAGATGAGAAGAGGGAGGCACAGAGGTCATATAACTTACCCCAGGTCATCAACTGGGAGACAGTGACATGGAGATTATAATCCAGGTAGGAACCATTTTACGTATCCCTTGTATTGACAGCGGGGAACATATTCTTGGCTATCTTCCTGAGTTTGTTGAGGAGTTAGGGAAAAATAAGTCCTATTCTACTTATGGGATGGGTTCAGACTTCAGGGAGCAATGCGGGACACTCCCCGAGTTCTTTGATTCCATGTACTGCAATGGCCCAAATGGCTAGTTAAAAGCCCAGGTGGGAAGCAGAGAGTAACATCCCATCCTTGAGCACTGGGGTTGCTTTATGCAATTTTAGCTTCCGGGACAGCAGGCGTCTCTGGGAGTGAGATCTAGGCACCCCTAAATGGGCCTGATGGTGAGATGTACCCCTAGACCCAGGGACTGGATTGCATCACTCAAGCCCAGCAGCTGGTAAAGCTGATATGGGGGTGGTCTTTAGCTATTTTCCTTACCTTTTGGTGGAGCACAGGGCTTCTTTTGCCCCATTTTCCCTTGTCCTCTGCACCCCAAGAAAAGTCCCAGTAGAATCTACCGCTCCACTGCCATTTGCCCAAGCCCTTGGGCATCTTTTGTGATGCTGGGCTACACATTCTCCATCTGCACTTCCCAGGCTCATCTTTATGGCTGCATGCACAGACTGCCTAACTTTCCAGCTTCTACTTGGGTTTGATCAACAGGTGACACCACACTGGAGTTTGAAGGGCTGGAGGACAGAGAAATTGGGATATTGGATCACCTAGCCCTTCCTGCACTGTCCCTTCCTACAGTTCCCTACTGAGAGCTCAGCAGAGCTCTCCAGTTTCCCAGCTGAGCTCCTTACCCTCCTTTACTGATTTTCCATCATCCAGTCTACACTCTAGACATTTGACTCTCAATTACTCTGTCTGGGTGCACCATATGTTTCTTCATCTGACAGTTACACCTTAACATATTTCGTTAATATGTTGACTCGTAAATTAGAGATAAACATAACCTCAGCAAGTTCATCTAGGCTCTGCCGTTTCCTCATGTCTTAATCCAGTGGTCTCAAACCAGCAAGATCTGCATCACTTGGAACTTGTTAAAAGTGCGAATTCCTTCTGAGGAAGGAACTGGCCCCAATAGTGATGTGGACATGCACCAGAAGGTTCTGAGCACCCTGCCCCTCCCCCTCCCGCTCATCCATTCATGCATTTGGATCTGGAGATGCAGTGCATTTGGAGTGTTTATGCTCTGTGTTCTTGTCCATCTTGCTTTATATAAAGCAGAGCCATGTGCTTTTTGCTTATCCTTCCCAAGAGAGTCCGCTTCTCAGACTCCTCAGACATACAGCCAACCAATGTATTAACCATTTGCTGAGTAGAAGTTTAATGGAGAAATATCTGTTTAAAACGACCAAAAAGAACAGCTCTTTTACAAACAAGTTACGGCAGTGACAAGTCAAAACCCCAGGTTTGATTTCCTGTTCCTTTGACCCACCCTTGGAAGAGGAAAGAGGGCAGTGAGAAGGAAAGATGGGGCCGTCAATATGTTAGCTGGAGGAATTACAAAAATACACTCTGATGTAGCAACAAGGTTATCATGAAACATGCCATGGGGGTGTGAGGTGGGGGAATGGGGAGGGAAAGACAGTTAGATGGGGAGGGTCTCCACCCTGGGGAGGAGACCTGGAGGCAAAGCCTGCCTCAGTGCCTTGGGGAGGAAGGAATCCCGATTCCCAGCCGGCAAGCCTGGGGCTGGAGACATGCTGTTTTGGGGATCACCCGGACACCTGGGGAGACAGAAATGATTAAAATGGCAAACTCAGTAGATTTTCTGATCTTTCAATCCTATTTGCCCTGATGACTGAGCAATAGAAAGGAGGCAATAAAAAGCTTATCAACTGAATAAATAGCCCCTAAAGCAGCAAGTAGGGTTCCCTAACTTCTTCTATCTATACACCTGCTTTTTCTGGCCTCGAGTCTACTGGCAGGACTCACAGAATAAAAGAGGAGGTCTGTGGGCTGGGACTTGAAAGGCATAGCATTAAGCCCCATGCCCAGAAACAGCTCTCTTATATCCCTGGTATTTGGAATCCCTATGTAGTAATTCATTTCTTGAAGCTAAATAGTGCCCTCGTTTATGGCTCTCTTCTATTACAAGTGCTCTTTCAACCTGATACCACTAATTCCTCACCACGAATGAATCTGCTCACTTTCCACAGTCTAGAAGGATTAAGGCATGGAGGCAGAAGACATAGTAGTAGTATGGGGACAGGGAAAAGGATGGTAGGTAGGTACCCCTTTTCACAGTTCTGTCTAGGACTGGACCTGCACCCCCATGTCCCTCCTTCCTAACACATCATGTATAAACATTCTAAATAGGGTTCTTTATCCCATTTTGGTGTTAGGTGGCCCCCCTTCCTCCAACGTTCTAGCTATAGATTAGTATTGGATATCTCAGAAGTCCAGAACAGCCCTGGCAACAGGATCCCTCAAGATGGAGAAATCTCAGGCATGTGTAGGGCTGGCTGGCATGTGTGTAGGTGAGTGAAGACAAGGTTTAAGCTGTCTGCTGTAGATTCATAAGTATGTATCCATATTGGAACTCAGCCACCATGAATGTGTGCTTTTATTTTTTTTTTTAATTTTTAATGTTTTTTATTTATTTCTAGGAGAGAGAGAGAGAGAGAGAGATAGCGTGAGCAGGGGAGGGTCAGAGAGAGAGGGAGTCACAGACTGAAACAGGCTCCAGGCTCTGAGCTGGCAGTCAGCACAGAGCCCGACGCGGCTCGAACTCACGAACCGCGAGATCATGACCTAAGTGAAAGTCGGACGCTTAACCAACTAAGCCACCCAGGCGCCCCGAATGTGTGCTTTTAAAAGGAAATTCAGAGATAGTTGCAGAAGGAGGAAGGAGAGCAATCAATAATACCCAAACGAGCTGGTTAACATTTCCAGTGGTTCCATCAAGAACTGCATATCTCGAGCTAAACAGCAGACGGGCTAGTTACTAGTTATGTTTCAGTGCCTCTCAGCTGGAAGCTTAATGGAAAATTATAAAAATCAATTGCCTGAATAGGGGCTGAAATTGTTTGTTTTTGTTTTGTTTTGTATTTAAATAAATCAATTCCTGCTAATGTAACTGATTCTAAACTGTCTTTAGGTAAAGAAAACAGTCGTGGTTCAGAATTAGACAAGAGCTTCAGTATCTCTTAAGAGCCACTTTAAAGAAAAATAAATGTCTAAGATTTGAAAGAATTCAATCCATGCCACTTCTGAAGGATACACTGAGTTAGGTACTGTGCAAATATGGCTTAGGAAGAAATAGCATGCTGGTTAAGGATCCAAGAGTATGACTTCAAAAGTGCTAGGTTAATTCACGGCCTTCAGAAATTAGTCATTCTGGGGGTGCCTGGGTGGCTTAGTCGGTTAAGCATCCGACTTTCGCTTGGGTCATGATCTCACGGTTCGTGGGTTCGAGCCCCGCGTCGGGCTCTGTGCTGACTGCCAGCTCAGAGCCTGGAGCCTGTTTCAGTCTGTGACTCCCTCTCTCTCTGACCCTCCCCTGCTCACGCTGTCTCTCTCTCTCTCCTAGAAATAAAAAAATTTAAAAAAAAATTAAAAAAAAAAAAGAAATTAGTCATTCTGTTAAAACATACAGGACAGTCTTCTCACAACTTAATATATATGACTGCATTTGGCAATGGGCCTGTTGCAAACTAGCTTCCTGCAAGGAGCTATGTTGGCTGCCTCCATTCTGAAGTGTGGGTGCCAAAGATTAACACTTGTATTAATATACTTTGAATGAAGATTATTAATGATCTGGCTACCTTTGATGTACGGGAAGCAAAACAAAACAGCACATGTAGACATTTTTTGTTTTATGCCTCTGAGTCAGGGAAGACCCCCCACTTGGGTAATGTTTGGGGAATGTTTTTGACCAACCGATTAATTCTTTCCATTGGGTAGGTTTCTAGACTATTAGAGAAGGGATATGAGGCTCTGAAGATAATCAGGTTCCCAAATATGAATTAAGGCACATATGCTTGATGGGTGGGATTTTCTTAGATTTTCAGAAAATTCCATGGTGTTAGATTCCTATGCTATTCAACGTTATGTACAGGTTGATGGGCTGAGGAAAGTGGAGTTTGTAATCACTGGGCGATAAACTAAAGTTTTTGATGGGCATTATCTGATATGTATCATAGTACCTGTGTAAGCATTCCCATGCATAATGGCCAGGAGGGAGAGTGCTTGCAAGTAAGCAAATGAACAAAAATAAAACAAAAATGGCCCCCGGGAAGAAAGTGAGGAAAGATGATGATCTCTTAGTCTCTGTTCTAAAACTACTGGGTCGGTGGGGCCAAATCTTCAAAACTTTGCTCAGTAACGATGCCACTGACATCAATGAATCAGTCCATCTCTGGGAAGGTGGCAGGATGGACAGATGATGAGCAGAAGAAAGAAAAGCAGAATGTGTAACTTCTGGTCCTAACAAGAACTCCTTGACATGGGAGAGTGGGAAAGTGCAGTGATTTCCATGGAATCTAGTCACCTTGAGATACAAGGAGTTTGGGAGGAGATAGCTAAGCTGTCTCTGAAGGTGAAATAGCAATAGCACAACCACAGATCAGGCAGCAGATGGCTAAAGGTAGGTCTAGCTATTGGTTCTTAGAGATAGTCTCTGAGGAAAGGTGAACTGAATGGTTGCTATGGCAACTCGATAGGAGGATTGGTCCACTTAACTGTCCCCATAGTAACTGAGCTGCTGGAGAGCTATAGAGGAATTAGTTATCTTAACATGCTACTATTATCCCCATGGTAACCAATCTCTAAATGGCAGTGGTCAGCCTTAAGGAACAATCCCAGGAAAATCTTTGCTCCCTAGAGAAAGGGGGGGTGGGAGGTTGAACACCTTGAGGTAGTATGGGGTGTGTGCATGTAGCTGGGGGCTAATGTACTTCCATGCCCAGAAGGAAGGCTAAGACAGTTGGGTATATAAAGTTTCCTTTTGCCCCCAGCTCATTCATGCCCAACTCACTCATGGGTTGAAGTGGACGGTGCAGCTGGGAGGGGCTCCCCTTCCGGCTACACATTACCATTCTGATGCAGGGTGCGCCGGCGCTGGCTGGACTGCAAGCTCAGGACCAGGTACTGCCTCATAAACTCACTGAACCGCTTCTGGTTGGCCAACTTGCGGGCCGACTTCCGGGCCCCGGTGAAGCCCCCAAACCTCTTTTGCAGCTGCTTCTGCTCCATCTCTCCAGCTTCATCCATGCTGGGCTCTGTCCCTTTCTGGGCTTGGATTAGGCTCCTGATGCGAGGCATTCGCTTCAGTTGTACCTCGGAGGAGGAGCTTGGCTGGTAAAGGGCAGCTGCCATGTGCTCTGGTTCAGCAGGGCTGAGCTGCCAGGAGCCCCTGGCCATGACCTTGGTGCATGGAGTCCAGAGAGGGCTGCTGAAGACCTTCCCTTCACACTCAAGGATGCACAACTGCAAAGACAGAGGTGGGAGAAGGGAGGAAGATCAGGAATGTCTATTAGTCCAAAGCAATAGTCTTTTTTCTTTTTAGTGTTTATTTGTTTTTGAGAGACAGAGAGAGAGCATGAGTGGGAGAGAGGCAGAGAGAGACAGACAGACAGACAGAATTTGAAGCAAGCTCTAGGCTCTGCACTGTCAGCACAGAGCCCAATGCAGGGCTCAAACCCACGAACCATGAGATCATAACCTAAGCTGAAACCAAGAACCAGACATTTAACCAACTGAGCCACCCAGGTGCCCCAATAAGTCTTTTTACTGTACACAAAATTTACATCGGTACCAGTGTAAGTGCTTCAGAAGCATCTCTTTATTAAGTACCATGCAGTAGTTACTTAGGTTCATAGAATTTCTAAGTTATAAGGAAACAGAAAACTATCTGGCCAACCTCTGTCATTTCACAAATGAAGAAACCAAATGAAGAAATCTCAAAGAGGTGAGATTAATTTGTCCCAGGTGACACAGAAAGTCAATGCAGAATGAGTGCCCCAAACTACACACAGTTAGAGGCCTCGTTGAGTTTTTGAAGCCAAACACAACTCATGGCACTCATAAAGAAGAATTTTATTTGTTCTCTTATTGGGCTTGAGAGACGTCAGACTGGTTTAAGAAATTGGGATGTCAAAGCATGTGCTAAAATCTGCATGCATATTTTGAGGCCACCATGTTAAGATGAACCCTGATGGTGGTCTTTTTTTTTTTTAATCCCACATACTCTAGTTATACTATCTGTGCATCAGTTATAGAGAATAAGGGTCAAGACCCTTGGGAATGTAGGTAGATTGGGCAGTCAGGTTCCGGGTGGGGAAGAGGGGCCATCAGATGCAACCCAGTAGACCTGCCAAGCCCCTGGGAACTTCTGGCACTGCTCTGTCTCTCTACCTAGAAAGACACTTCTACTCTAGACCAATAGCTTGACCATACTGTTTCAACATCACTCCTAACTGATACTGGTCTTTGCCTTGCCTCCCACATTCCTGCCTCTGATTGGGTCTTCTGAAAGCATCTGCCTGGAATTTTTCTTACTATTTGCTGTTTTGGCTTCACCTCAAATGCTTCTCTGTGTTTCTGTCCTCAACCAGATGAAAATTCCACTTCAGCTTGACCTTACCATCATGGTCAGGGGGCAGCTACAGAGTCCTTCATCAAATCTTGGAGCTCTTGCCTGGCTTACAAGGCATCAAGAGTTACTGCTCTGTCTGGACAGCTTCAGGACATCAGAAGACCTGGTGTGTGTGCCCAGTACTCTCTATCTGGGGAGCAAAACCCTCACTCCCGTGTTCAGAGTGGTACAGATGTCAATACGAGCAAAGTTTCCAACCTGCTCCCTAACCAAGGAGTGAAATGTGCATGCAGCTATATCACAGACCTTACAGCCTTTCCACCAAACCCTAGAAAATGTGTCTCCTTCAATCCTACTTCTCCAGCAACTTTTTCCATCTTCTATTTTTTCCTCATGTTCTTGCAATCTGCTTCCCACCCTCATCTTCCACTAACTGCCTTCTTCAGGACCACCAGTGAATTGCTGGTCACCAGATCCAATTAACCCACATTCTTGCTGACTGCAGAATTTGGCAATGTGGACCACACCCTCCCGACATTGCATTCACCTCTCAGACTATGCGCCTTCCTCCTGTATTCCCAGGATTCTATATTTAAGATTCTTTCTTCTCATCTCTCTTTATAATCTGCTTCTTGGTGACTGTTCATTTCTGTGATCTTGGTCATTTCGTTCAGGGCATCCCAAGTCTATATGTTCAACACTTGATGTCTATCGAATTCCAGACACTTCTCTGATCCCTGTCTGGTATCTCCATCAAAGTGTCTGACTAGCACTTACAATGCAATTTGTTAAGAATGAAGCCTACCTTTCCTTCTGGGGCAGAGACTGCCAATGCGCATTTCATACCCATCTCCCCTTCCTTACTAACAGGACACTTGTTTTCTTCCTCAAGGCTACATGTATGTTTCTCAACCTCCTTTGTAGCCAGAGGTGGCCAATGACATATAAATGGAAATGACCAAATGAGGCTTCTGAGGAAAGTAGGGGACTGACTTATCTGAGAAAATCATTCTTTATTTCCTTCTTCCTCCCCTTCTTCCAGCCTCCTGCTTAGAATGTGGACATTTTGTCTGGTGCTTAACTGGCCATCTTGAAGTCATGAGGTGACCCGGGGTAGGAAGCCATGTGAGGGTGGCAGCCATATACAGATAAAGCAGAAAGAGAAGGAGCCTGGGACATTGGTGATGAGGGGGAGCTACCATACCAACTCTGTATTGTCCACCTCTCAGCTTCTTTATGGGGAATCAAATCTCTGTCTTGTCTAAGCCACTGTTACTTTAGGTCTCTCTTACTAGCAGGTGAATTTAATCATCTGATATACTTTCACTACCCTAAGTTTGCCCTTCTGCTTGGTCTGGGTGGGAATTGAAATCATCTCAACTTTAAAAAAATGTTTTTAATGTTTATTTTTATTATTTTTTTAAAATGTTTTTTATTTCTAGGAGAGAGAGAGAGAGAGAGAGAGAGACAGTGTGAGCAGGGGAGGGTCAGAGAGAGAGGGAGTCACAGACTGAAACAGGCTCCAGGCTCTGAGCTGGCAGTCAGCACAGAGCCTGACGCGGGCTCGAACCCACTAACCGCGAGATCATGACCTAAGCGAAAGTCGGACGCTTAACCGACTAAGCCACCCAGGCACCCCTTTAATGTTTATTTTTGAGAGAGAGGGAATGTGGGGGAGGAGCAGAGAGAGAAGGAGACACAATATTCGAGGCAGGCCCCAGGATCTGAACTGTGCTCTGTCAGCACAGAGCCCTACATGGGGCTCAAACTCATGAACCACAAGATCATGACCTGAGCTGAAGTCAGATGCCCAATCGACTGAGCCACCCAGGCACCCCCAAAACTTCTCAACTTTAAAAAGGACAGAATCCAAAAGTCAGTTAAATTCCTGAGGAATAGCACCAACATTTAAAACTTAACTTTTACAAAGCTCAGGTAGTTTTGATATCTTCCTGGGTTTGGAAACCACTTGACAGAGTCCATACTTGCATGTTATGATGAGGTTCAGTAATGTGTCCAAAATTACACTGTTAGACAACACATCACCTGAACAAGAACCCAAATGTCTCAAGTTCCAACCCAGGAGCTCTGTGTGCTTGCAATACAAATAGCTGGAAATTAATGCAAGAGTAAGGATCTTGTGAGGCCCAAAGGTAACGTTCTAATGGGAAAATTGCTCATTTTCTGCTGTATCAGAATGGAGAAGGAGACAGTATCGGGCAGGAGTGCCACTCCTCTTCACTGATAAGTTTTCCAAGGTGTCCCCTTTGCCAAGCCCTCCTGCCAGACAGTGGTCCTACTGATACACAAGTCGCTGGATTTCTGAGCATGTCTTTTCCATTTTAGATTTTCCTCAGAGATGCTGACAGAACTAATATCATCAGTGCCAACTTTTTCACACCCACAATATCACTGGGTATGAAAGAATGATACACAACTTTCATAGGTAGGGACAGCAGAGTTTAAAACAATGGTACATTGTTACTCAAGCAAATTTGAGTGCTCTTTAAGGATTGCCACTGGTTGAGGCACTTGGGTGGCTCAGTTGGTTAAGCATCTGACTTTGGCTCACATCATAATCTTGAGGTTTGTGAGTTCGAGCCTGTGTGAGGCTCTGTGCTGGCAGCTCAGAGCCTGGAGCCTGCTTTGGATTGTGTCTTCCCCTCTCTTTGCCCCTCCCCTGCTCACACTCTGTCTCTTTCTCTCTCAAAAGTAATTAAACAGTAAAAATTTTTAATTTTTTTAAATTTATTTCTAGGAGAGAGAGAGAGAGACAGCGTGAGCAGGGGAGGGTCAGAGAGAGAGGGAGTCACAGACTGAAACAGGCTCCAGGCTCTGAGCTGGCCGTCAGCACAGAGCCCGACGCGCTCGAACCCACGAACCGCGAGATCATGACCTAAGCGAAAGTCGGACGCTTAACCGACTAAGCCACCCAGGCGCCCCAAAACAGTAAAAATTTTTTTAAAAATTGCTATTGGTTTGTTAGAATGCAAATTCTTTTTTAAATATGTTTATTTATTTTTGATAGAGACAGAGAGAGTGCAAGCATGGGAGGGACAGAGAGAGGAGACACAGAATCCAAAGCAAGCTCCAGGCTTCCAGCTGTCAGCACAGAGTCTGACCTGAGGCTCGAACACATGAATTGCAAAATCATGACCTGAGCCCAACTTATGAACCACAAGATCATGACCTGAGCCAAAGTCAGACGCTTAACGAAATTAGCCATCTAGGCACCCCTAGAATGCAAATTCTTAAACTACACCCCTGGAGATGCTGATATAAGCCAATGGGGGTGCCCAGGAATCTGCATTCTTAATAAACACTCAGGTGATTCAGAGGCTGGACTGTGAGAAATCCTGCTTCTGAACTTGCCCTGAGGAGGAAGGTGTCATGATGGAAGTGGTCAGAGTCTCCTACAGAGAAAGGGCTACCCCAGTAGCCCCAGTCTGTACTTAGCCTGCTCCTGAAATATTTTGAAGACAACTAGATAGAACCAATTTGTAGTATGTTGTTTCAGATCAAAATCCTATTGGGTTATTTCTCTGTAGCAGTGGGTGTCTCCTGAGGCCACTTGGCAATGTCTGGAGACATTTTTGGTTGTCATTCAGTGGGAGGGAGTGGGGAAGATGCTACTGCTATCCAATGAGTAGAGGCCAGTGATGTTAGTAGGCATCCTACAATGTACAGGACAGCCCCTCCTGACAAATAATTAGCCAGCCTAAAATGTCCACAGTGGTGAGTCTAAGGAATCCTACTTTACAGGACCAAAGAGAAATCATGGGTAGTATTGGGAGAACCAGCAGAAGTGTCAAATTTTGGCACCAACGTGGACTTTGAGCAGACTCAGTCCAATCCTCATAGGATAGAAGCCCCAGTGCCTGTTGAACTGCTCTGCGTCCTCTGTTTACAAGAACAGGTGGAGGTTGTTAAACCTAGAGGCTATTAGATCTTCTATGAGCCCCTGGGTTGCTAAGGCCAGATGGTAATTAGATTGTGTGTCAATCAGAGAAAATGCAATCGTATGATCAAACCAGATGCATAGACTGTACAGAGACTCAGCATACTGTTAGATGAATTAGGTACTAACAAAATCATCTCAACTCTTGATTTAGGGGAAGGTTTTGGGTAAATGTGAGCGATCCAAATTCATAACAGCATTTGTGGCACCAGATGGGCATATGAGCTTAATGCCTAACACTCTGGTCTAAGGGACCCACCAGCCTCTTTCCAGAGATTGGATAATGGCCTATTAAGTGAGCTGGACACATTTTCACAGCCCACACTGATGACATTGTTATATTAAGCCAGAGTGTGGATGAGCATCTGGAAAGTCTCAGGCTGGTACCAAATTGATCTGTAAAGCTAGGTTTGTGGGGAAACTGAGCAAAGGGCCATTTGGATGTCTGGGATCAAACATTTAGGGAAATAGGCACATGAGCCTACTGGAAGGAAACGAAGAAGCTGATTGATGTTGTCAGGTTTCTGCCACTAAAGAATCAAATCACCTCTGACCAAGAGACATTTGGGAGTTATTTGTTTTAGGAGGTTGTGCCAGAATATCTGAGGGTTAATACAAGTAGGCAAGCAGATGAATTAGTGCAAAAGAAAACATACTAGGAATTCTTACTGCAAATCAACTAGTAAGAGTTTTCATGTAATGAAGATACAAAGTACTACCAGAAGTTAGTTTCTTTTGCTATTAATCGAGTTTCAGGGAGTTTTAGTTAAATTTCCCCAGACCTTGAGGGTTACTTTTTTCCTTGTCTCTAGGACAACTCAGAGAATCTTGTTTTTTCCACTTAAGCTGAGAGGGGGTAAGTACCATTCTTAACTAGGTGGAAGGAGCCCAAGATATTGCAGTGGGTTTGGATGTATGAGTCATTACTGACCAAAATTCTAGTCTAACAAAAAACCAGCCATACTTGGACCATTTACCTGGAGTGAGAAATGCAGAGCTTATTGATAAAGCCAAAGATTTAGGGGGTCCTGGAATCGCTCAGCATCACATAATTTAGCGGAGAGATTGGGAAGGTGACCCTTGCCGAAATATCTAAGTTCCCCCCACCCCTATAATTCACAGAATGTGAAAAAAGTTGCAAGATTTGGAAATGAGATGTGGTTGCCAACATTCTAGGCATTTCTTCAGACTTTTAAAAATAGGTTAAAAGTGAATACAAACTACAAACAAAACAGCCAGGCAGTCAGGTCCTCTGAAGGTCAGCAGGCACTTTGAAGGGTTTATGCCTCAAGCATGAGGCTATGATTGCCCATATTCTAACTTGTTAAAAAGAAGTTTCTAACAGCATTGTCTGGACCCCAGAGATTTAAGATGCCATGGAGGAATGGAAACATCGCCAAATTCTTTACTGGCTTTGAAAGACACCAGTGTGAAAACTTGGCAGTGTCTGCAGTAGATGGGCCTATTAGGAGACTAAGGGTCTTGCAATTTTACAATTTCCATGGGACATGTTTATCAAGTACTGCTTTGTGCCATGCTCAGTGCTGCATGCTGGGGATACCCAGAAGAATCAGAAAAGGAAGCTCACATGTTATGGTGAGAGACTAGCAGATACAAACAATGGTCAGAACATAAAGAGTGAGGGGCTGGCTACAGTGGGGCAGGTGGAGAATCAGCACAGTGTTTTCTCTCACAGGTGAAATTTAATCTGAGTTTTGAAGTAGGGGTGTTGGATGAAGATGAAGGGAGAGGGATGTGGCAGATGTTGGGCAAGTTCCTGAAGCCTTAGCAAGGCCAGGAAGGGAAAATGGGATTTCCCAGGAACTTTGAAAAGTGATTGAGCCCAGCAGAGAGGAGGTGAGGGGTGTACCTTTGGGAGACCCCTGGGGACAGCTGAAGGCCTGGGATCCAGGGACAGCATCTCAGAAGGAGAGAGTAGGGGGAGGAAAGAATTCCTCAGTCTTGGTGATCATTTCGGTTTAGGGGGTGGGGAGAGGGACAGGAGCCCACCAGGAGGTAATAAAAGAAGAGTCCAAATGAGGAAAAGAACCAGGTGAGTTCACTGGGAAAGGACAAAGAGGAGGAAACCTGCAAATTGGTTCTGGGAACCTCAGAGAGAGCAGCTAAGGAGTGATGCAGCCCAAAGGGGTCAGGGCTGCAAGTGTAGATTACTCTCTGGGTGTACAGATATCTGTTCAAGTCCTAATGCTTTCTTTGAGGGGGAAATAAAGCATTGCCATGAAAGCTAGAGATTCCAGCATTGTGCGTAACTTTCAGTCTTGTCTAGGCTGCAGATTGAGAAGTTAGTAGTGTAGCGATGATCAGATTATTGCTTAATCAACTCATCACCCGTTTCCATGTAAACCAAGTTGGCTGCTCTCTTTACTAAAACCAGGGCAAAGCGGTTTTTAGATGAACTTTTAAACCTCTCTGGGCTGCATGGAAAAAGCCTATTGGCCTTCTGTGTTCCAGCCAAACTCAGCTTTTCTCAGTTCCTTAAATGCCACTTCCTTGTGGCACAGGCATTTGCACGTGGACTCCCCACTCCCTACACCACCTGGGACACTCTCCCTGTCTCCTTGCTTCCGCTCCTTAGGTTTCCTTAGAGACTTCAGTTGCTCCAAGAGTCCCCTTTGTCCTTCTAGCTTAGGTTGGGGTCCACTGTCTGTGCTTCCCCAGCACCCAGTAGTTAACCCCTCTTGGAGGGATTGTGGGATCTTCTCTCCCACTGGTTGCAAACTTCGTCCATCTTCTTACCGTGGACCCTTTGGCCTGGCCCTGTGCTCAGCAAATAGAAAACCAAAATGGATGAATGAGAAGGACCGGTAAATGTTGGATGGGTCATCTGGGGATGCTCTTCCTGATGCTGTAGAAAACCGCTGAGCAGGTGAGGGAAGACTTGATGTTTGGGTCTGTAGGGGCTGTGTCTGCTGATTGTTAGTGAGCTAGCCCAGTGTGAATGTGTGTTCTATATTTGTACACTTGCCTTAAGGAGCAGTAGTTACTTTTGGTTGTTTTTAAAGGTTGAGGAGTTTGAATTATGACATCTTTTGAAAGAAGTTTGACTACAAAGAAAAATAATTGTGTTATATTGGATTTAATGGGGGAATAACTATTTAGGCTGACATGAAAGCAATTGAGAAAGCAGTTTATTTAAGGAAAAGTAATTTAATGCCAAATTAGCACCTCTAATTCGAAATTTAAAATATAATGGCCCCTAGGTGAGTAGTCGGTTAAGCATTCCACTTTGGTTCAGGTCATGCTTTCATGGCTCTTGAGTTCAAGCCCTGCATCGGGCTCTGTGCTGACAGCTCAGAGCCTGGAGCCTGCTTCGGACGCTGTGTCTCCTCACCACCCCTACCCCCTCCCTCCCCAGCTTGCATTCTCTTTCTCACAAATAAATGAAACATTAAGAAAAAAAAAAAACCCAAAAAACAAAACCAAAAACAAAAATTTAAATGTAACAGAGCATTTGGGTATTCATTGTAGAATTATCTATAATATCAAAAAAGGAGGGCAATGTACATGTTCAACAGAAGGGGAATAGTTAAACAAATTATCCTGTATTCCTAGAAAGAAAGAACTTAAAATCATGTTTAATAGCATGGGGAAATTATCCTGGTATAATTTAGCAAGTGAAAAGACTAGGACTCTTTCTATGACAGGTGGGATTAAAGGTAACATTCTTCTTTTATACTTCTCTGAATTTGCCACATTCTCTAAAATGAACGTGCATTATTTTAATAATGGGAACAAAGTGGCAGCACATGCAGGTCTTTATTTGAATGTGGAAAAGTGGAAAGATGACAGGGTTCGCATTTAGAAGATGCTGAAGTCAGCATCAGCATCTGTTTCCTCTCAACCACGTGACCCCAGGCGAGTCACACGACCTCTGGGCAAGGCCTTAATTTCTCATTCTGGGTTGGAGGAAGGAGGGAGAAGAAGAGCCTACCTCAAGGTTGAAGCTTTCAAGAGTTGGGCGGAGCTTCTCTCTGCAGGTCAGACAATCCTTCTGGCAGCTGCTGGACACGCTGGAGAAGAGGCTGAGCAGCAGGAGGTCACAAAGCAGGATTTTCATGGTGCAGGAGCAGAGGCAGGGCGCTAAAATACTAAAACACAAGTGAGGGCAGGCAGCAATTAGAACAGCCGTTCCGTGGGGGCCTTGCACAGGGGGTGTCACCAGAGGGGACGGCACCAGGGCCCAAGATTTGCCTCCCAGGAGGGAGCAGCTTATCAAGGATACAAGAGGCCTGCTCCTGCCACCCCTGTTCATGCAGGGGTGAGTGTCTGCGCTGAAGGGCAGAACACCCCTGTGCTTCCTGCCACCTAGCTGCCCTAGTGCACAAGCACTTCCAGGGAGCTCAAGGCCTCCCTTTACGACTTACCAATGTGTGACTTATGACAACCTCTCCAAGCCTCAGTTTTCAGTCTGTAAAAGGGGGATAGTGCTGCCTGTCTCATCACAGGGCCATTGCGAAGAGGAGATGAGATCCGTAAGGAGGTTGTGCAAAGTGCTGTGCATGAGTGAGATGTGCGAAATGAGATTCATGGATGACTTGTGTACTGTGCCTCCTCCTCCCTGGCCTTCCCTGCCTTAGCCAGGAGTGCCCCACACCCCAGAATGTGCTCTTCTGGAAAGCTCCTTCCAGATCCTTGTCTGTTTCCCCTGCTCGACGTGAGCTAGCATCCTGAGCCCAAGACCAGTATGTTCACTCTGCTACACCACCCAAAACACAAGACTAGGTGTGTGGAGTTATTTGTTGAAAAATGAAAAATGATACTAAGACAATAACCCCAACTCTCATTAGTTGGACCAGTAGTTTATATTCTTTATGTAGGATTGCCTGAAAGAAGTGCAATTTTTCCTGTTCCTCTTTAAGTTTATCCTCTGAGCAAGCCTCCTGAATCAAAAAGCTATATCCTGGGACTGGATCATTTTGGGTCCCTGTAGAAACATCTGTACTTAGAGGGTTAAATGGAAAGGGAACAAGGGAACTTTCTGGCAATGTTGCGAATGTTCTTGATTAGGTATAGGTCGCAGGGGGGTATACATTTGCCAAAACCCGGTGCATTTCCCTATATGTAAATTTCCCCTCAGCAAAGAGTCGGCATTAAAAATTTTTGCCTTTATTGCTTTTTCATCAGACAAAACTGAGACAATGTATAAGCAATCCTTGCTACTCAAACGCAGTCTGCCGACCAGCATCAGCATCCACTGGGGGCTTGTTAGAAATGCAGAATTTCAGGTCCTAACTCAGAACCACGGAATTTGGATCTGCTTTTTTAGCAAGCTCCTCAGGGGATCCATACACATGCTAAAGTCTGGGAAGCCCTGGGTGAAGATGGATGTGAAATGGAGACAGGTCAGCAAGAGAAGGAAGGAAGCCTGCAGTTGAATTCACCCAATGGCCACATTGGGAGACTCCTCCAGCCCTTCTTGTGTGTCATCCAAGCATCTCCTACCAAGAAGATGTCCACTCAAAGATGCTCAATCAGTGTTTTGTTTTTTTATTTTTTTAATGTTTGTTTATTTTTGAGAGAGGGACAGAGTGTGATCAGGAGAGGGACAAAGAGGGAGAGGGAGACACAGAATCCAAAGCAATCTCCAGGCTCTGAGCTGTCAGCACAGAGCCCAAAGCGGGGCTCGAACTCATGAAGCGCAAGATCATGACCTGAACTGCAGTCAGACACTTAACTGACTGAGCCGCCCAGGCGCCCCTATGTTTGTTAAGTCAATGAGGTGACATTTGAGACAGGTTTTGAGTGAATAACAGTTTTCCGAGAGGACAAAGAAGAGGGCATCTGAGCGGCCCAGGAAATGGCCTTTGGAGAGGCAGAGTCAGGATCACAGCTTGTGAGGCCAGCAGGCTGGTGTACTGGGGCCACCTGCCCACACTCCCTAAGGGATGCTCCCTGCTGAAAAGAGAGGTTCAGTCAAGGTGGAATCAGGTCTTGTTTTGCCATCCAAAGGGTTTGGGCTTTACCCTACAGGTGATGGGATGTCCAGGGCTAATGAACAATGAAGACAAGCGTCTATACAAATAAACATTTATGCATTTTTCTTCTGTATCCCAAGGGCCAGTGCCGTAATTGAGACTTATTGCCTTTGTTATTGTGATGGCCTCCTAATTAGTCCACCTAATGATTCGACCTTCCACCAAGCCACCTCCACATCTAATGACATCACTTTATATTTAAAATAAATCTGTAACCCCCAATGGGACTTAGTACTCCTACTGCCTTCTTTTTCTAGCTTTTCCCCCTATTATTCACCCTGCTGTCTCTTCTGATCCTAGTGAATCATGTATAGCTCCCAATGCTAACCTGTCCTTGATGCCTTTGTATCTTGGCAAATGATCTTTCTGCCCAGAATAGTCTCCACCTCATACTTCTGACACACCTCAAGAGTTATCCCCTCTGGGAAGCCATGTCTACCCCCTGGTCTGAGTTAGAGGAATCTCCCTCTGCTTCTGTGACCTCGTGAAACATACCACAGTGGGAAGGAAGAGAGCCTCAGGGGCCTGTCAAACAGGCACCACAGACCTGTGTCACAGAGTTGGGATTTTCTTACCTGCTCATCACTGCAGAGTGACTGGGTTCAGATTCCATACCTGCAACTCAACCTCTCAGTTTCTCATCTGTAAAAACTGGACAATAATAGTACCTGTCTCATACGGTGATGAATGTATTAATGTTTGTAAGCAGTTAAATTAGCACCTGGCACATTACCAATACTGTATACAAGCTTATAAAAGGAAGAGCCCAGGGGCACCTGCGTGGCTCAGTTGGTTAAGTGTCTGACTCTTGATCTCAGCTAAGGTCTTGATCTCAGGGTCGTGAGTTCAGGCCACATGATGGGCTCTGTGCTGGGCATGAAGCCTATTTAAAAAAATAAAAATAAAGGGCCTAACACCTAGCCTTCACTTTATAATACTATCATTGTCTCTCACATGGCACTTATAAGATTATGCTGTAAGCTTAGACTTATGTGTCTATTTCTCCCACTGGACTATGTCTCCCTGAAGGGCGGAGACCATGTTCTACGGTTCTCTGTATTTCCAGCCCCCAGCACAGGGTGAAGAGGCCCCTGAGAGGTGCTCGGAAAGTCTGAGAAGTGACAGTGGAATATTTTAGGAACACTCTTTCATCTCCTTAGTTGCCGTAGAGTTGAGGAGTGTCTGGGAGCGTCAGCATCATTAATGGCACAGGAGCCACTTCAGGATCCAGGCAACTGACAACATATCTATTAGTGAATTATTCAGTTCAAGACAGGGAGGGGTGGGAACAGTGTTCCAGAGTGAGGCACGATGCATCCTAGGCTGGAACCCCATACAGGCTCTGTCAGAAGACTGGTTACAAATGGCTGTGAGGGCACGGTTGGAATAGTGTTGTGTGGTAAGTTTGCAGGTTAGATAGGTGTTGGTGCATCCATCACAGAAGCTCATCACACTTCCAGACTCTTTTGAAGAGGAACTGTATCTTGATTACGTTCCAAATGGCCACCACAGAAGCACACATCTTAAATTGAGGACTGCCTGAAAATGTCTTTTGTTTGAGACTTGCCCTTACATTTCTTTTTCTGTTAAACTTGAGTCATTCTAGTTAAGGAGACATTTTTGTATAACTTGTCCAGAATGGCATGGCTGTGCCCTCTATGGCCACGTGATGGCAGTGCCTGTACGTCACAGAGGAAAGGGAAGGCTAGGAGAAAAGGAACTGTTTCCTTCCTTCCCAATACACAATTGCAATACCTAATGTTTGCATAGGCTGAGCTGATAAGTTGTGACAGATGTTAATGAAATGCTCTCTGGCTGAGGTTTTTCATGAACCTCATTAACTGCGGCTACTTGCATATTCAGGAAGTGCCTGGTGGATTGACTGATGTTTGTTATCTCAAATTCTAGGTAAATGGGTTTTTAGGGTGAGGTGAAGAAAGAAGATGAGCTCCAGGGACATTTAGTGTGTAAAATGTGTTTGAGAGCCTTCCTGCATGTAAAATATGAGCTGTCCTTGGTTTGGCACTTGGCAAACCTTGTCAAATTGACTTGGCATTAGTTTGGCCCTCCTGGCTGGTCCATGATACTCCTCTCTTCCAGTCTCCAACCTCCCTAACCTCTGTGTCCTTCCTACTCTTCACTTTGAAAATGTGACTCCACCTATTATGTAAAAACTGTCCACACACAAAGCTATTTATTCCCTCCAATTCAAAGAACCCTTAAAATGCAGCTGACCACACACGCCTGTCTCAGGCCTATCCTGTTTGTGATACTTCAGAGACATCAATGTAAGTAAAAGCTCAAAATAAATCTAATTAATCCTTACAAAGGGGACCATATTTTGTACTCTTTGGTATAATCCTCCTAACGCCTAGTACAGTTGTGTTCTAGGTTAAGTTAGATTTTTGAACTGTATTAAAAAGTAGAAGTTTTTCATTTGTCAGAAATCTCAACAACATCTATGGTTTTTGTTTTTGTTTTTTGTAGCTCTGTGTACAAGTTCATTTCAATTAAAATGAAGGCAAGTGGGGCTCCCGGGTGGCTCGATTGGTTGAGAGTCTGACTTTTGATTTTGGCTCAGGTCATGATCCCAGGGTGATGGGATCAAGCCCCGCATTAGGCTCTGTGCTGATCAGGGAACCTGCCTGGGATTCTCTCTCGCTGCCCCTCCCCAACTTGCGTGTGCACACTCTCTCTCAAATAAACAAATTTAAAAATAAAAATAAAATGAGGGTGAGGAATTAGTTAATTCATTGGTTATATTTATATTTCATCTTTATACTTTGTGTGACTCTGGGCAAATTATCTTACCTCTGAGAGTGCCTGTCTTCTCACCTGCACAGTGCGGTTCATGACAGGTGGTTGTCATTTATTGCACAGTACTGACCATCAGTGAGATAAAACCACCCAGAATCTGTTGGAATTTTACCTGTATTTTACTTGTATTTCACTTGGTGACCCAAGCTCACTTCCATGTGGTGATACTACAATCTGGACATCTCTTATTGAATAAAGAAATATTTAATTACCTTTTATTTCAGTAGTAACACCTTCTAAATTTAATTGTGCCTCACTGTTTATGAAGATAAAATACCTCTCTGTGTTAACCTTAATCTATTTGCATGTAATCTAGCTTCCAAAGGCAATATAATTAGTTGCTTATCTGTTTGGAGGATTACGTATGAATCAAAAAGTTAATTGAGTTTTGTCTTATGACCTATGAGAAAGCCTGTAATTTTGGAGCTTTTAGTGGAGAAGGGAGGAGAGGCCAGCTTTCTGCTAGAGCCACATATGTGTAGATACTGTTCCTCTCATCAACTATGTGCGAAGATATTGTTCTTTACAGGTTACAAAAGCTTTTCATATTCATATAGAACCCTATCATCTAGGGTTAACAATATACCTCTTTTTGGGACACCTGGGTGGCTCAGTTGGTTAAAGTGGCCAACTTCAGCTCAGGTCATGATCTCACAGTTCATGAGTTTAAGCCCTGTGTCGGGCTCTGTGCTGACAGCTCAGAGCCTAGAGCCTGATTCAGATTCTGTGTCTCCCTCTCTCTCTGCCCCTCCCCCCACAAAAATAAACATTTAAAAATAATATGTCTTTTTTTGAGAGGCACATAAATTCATAGGGGTTAAGCAACTTGCCTAAGATCATCCAGCTTATAAATAGCAGAGCCAGGACTTAACCTCAGATGTTTGGACGTCAAATTGTATGGTTCTGAGAAAACATAAACTCTATATACTGATTCTGCTTCACAAAGGTTGCCAAATTCTGGCAAAATCCCACTGGAACAGTCTCTATTTATAGTTAACAGTAATCCCATTACTATTGTATTCATAATACAATATGCCAGGTGCTGTGCTAATTGCTTTGTAAGCATCCATCCTATGGGATAAGTGCTATTGTCCCCATTTCACAGCTGAGAAGACCGAGGCTGGAAGAGGAGAAGTAACTTGGAGTGGCCGAGGTGAGCCTCAAGCCCATCTGATTTCCAAGATCATGCTCTCACTAGGCTACTCACTGATCTCTGCAGCTGTGTGTCTCTATGTAAGTGAACTCATTCTAAGGACCTGAGCCCTAGACTCCTGGTTCTCTGATTACAATGTCCTTACTGCTGCCTCCTCTTCATAGAGAAATTTTTCATTGCCCACGGGCACAGGGGTTCTCTTCTACATCCCCCATTTCTTTGACCCATTGCAGACAGGACTCCTACACTGAGATTTGCTTGTTCATCAGCTATTACTGAGGAAGGCGTCTTTAAAGTCTTTTCCTCCTCTGACTAATGCACTTATATTCCAAAAGGTCCTTCTTCTGCTCTAAGTTTCCACCTGGAAGGAGGCAGTGAGCATCAAGGAGATGGAGAGCAAAGCAAGTCCCCCACCTTACAGAGACCAAGGGTGCCTGGTGCTGGGGAGCAATGAACAAGAGTCCTGAGCTTTGAGGCAAGAGGCCTGGGCCTCTGTAGTTACCTGTGGGATCTTAAGCAAGACCTTTTCTTTCCTGGGCCTCAGTTTCCCCTTTTCCAGAAATAGGCAATTGGGTTAGAAGGTTAAGATTTTTTATTTTATAAATGCCCAGGTATTTGTGCCCTCCCAGTAAGGGCAAGCAAGAAGGAAGGAGGGAAAATGGAGGAAAGATGAGGGTTTCATGAGGAAGTAGCTTCAGGGCACAGGACAGAGGCTGACATAGCTGGGGCCCGTGAGAGAGCCTGGCGTGGGGCAACAGGCACATTTCCTGTCAGAGCTGCCACAAAGTTGGAAAGGTAACACTTTTCTTCTTCTTCTTCTTCTTTTTTTTTTAAGTAGGCTCCTCATCCTGCTTGGAGCCCAGTGTGTGGCTCGAACTCACAACCCTGACATCAAGAGTTGTCCGGTGCAATCCACTGAGCCACCCAGATGCGCCTGGAAAGGCATCACTCTTAAATTTGATCTTCCTTAACTTTGAACTGCCCACGATTCCACATACACTGTCAAGATAACATAAATGGATTTTTTAAGGCTTTTATGTACTTTTATAACAAGGTCACTTGAAGTTCTTTCAAAAGATTCAAAAATACAAATAAGCAAAAGAGCAATGAATCTAGACCTATCATCTTCAAACTGCTTTAACTTTATGCCTCCAGCAATCAGTTTTGAGCACACATTTCCAACTTACTTATAAGTTCTATACATTATGAAACCCACTACAGTGCAGAATACGAGCAATAACATAAAAAAAGAGGCTTTAATTTCCCAGAGCCCATTGGCTTGCCCAGCATCCACACTCCTCTTGCAGACCATTGGCCCAAACTCATTACTGTTCAGCTACGTTGATACGGGTGCTACATTGATGTGGGTTCTGAGGAGGCAGAGGACAGTCTGACAGTCTTCCTCCTGCATTTAGCTCTACTCAGTGTCTGTCAGAAATGTCACGTGTTTCTTGGCTGAATGAGTGAAATGATGAATGGGGCATGGGGGGTGGGGTGGGGAAAGAGGAGAGGTTGGCTCTGTGCTGTCAGCTTTGTGGCGATTCACTGATATTTTCACTGGGACTTGGGACTCCTTGGAAGCAAGCTTTATACCTCGCCTGTCAAGCCAGGCCCTACAGAGCTGGCAAAACTTGTTTCAGCAGTGCTGAGGCAGCAGCCAATATTTGCAAAACCACAGGATCGCAGAAAGTCAAGACTGAACGTGATGGTAGCCTATCTAGGGAAATGCCCAGAAAACTCAGCTGGCCCCCAAATTTGATGTGCCCCAAATCTCATGGTTTGTGGTTAGTGGGAAACCTTCATGTTAGACAGCAGGAGCACCTATAGGCATTGAAAGAAAAGCGTTTAGAAAAATCCAGTGTGCGTAATGAATTCTCAGCCATTCAAGCCACTTCAAGATGCTGTTATGAAGACTCCTGTTTTCTGAGAAGGGCCCATCCCCTCCCAACGATATCTGATGTCGCTCCACCCAGATGCAGGATGATGGGTATATTGCAAGTTTTCATCGTGGGCTTTGGGAGTGGTGGAACTATGGGGTGGGGCTCACTGAACCCTGCTGATGAAAACATAGAACGCTCACCCTAAACTTCACATCCCTACTGTGCGTGGGAGGGGGCAGGGTATATTAGTATGAAATAAATATGTAGACAAATTTAGCTCACTGCCTGGCACATAGTAGGTTTCAATAAAAGTGATTTCTTTTGCCCTCCTTCTGTGCCTTTGTCCTGGTTACCACCTCCCTCTCCAAAGCCCTTGACCCATCCAAATTCTTCCTCCTTGCCTGCCCAGTTCTAATGCCTCCAGCACTTGCTGTCTGGACCATGCAATTTAGTACTTAATTACAGCCAGCCTTGCATTGTCTTCTAATTGTCCCCCACCCCCACTCCCATTAGTTGGTAAGTACCCTTGGCCCTGAGGGGGTGCGAGCAGAAGCCAGGAGGGCTGGACTCTGTCCTCACAGGGCTCAGTCCAGTTCAGTCCTGAACACATTATTTAGCCTCTCAGCTTCAATTTCTTCAACTGCAACAAGGAGATAATGACACTACCTCACAGGGCTGTTGCAGGGGATAATGGGTGTGAAAGCGTGAAGATGTAAATCGTTGCACGCATGGAAAAGGCTGTTATTGTCACCTCTGTTGAATCCATGGACTCCCCCCCTCCCCCCGAGCCATGCACTTCTCCTGCCTGGTGGAGTGTAGATGATAAATACCTGATTGAATACAGAATGGCTTTGCGACAGCTCCTGTCAAAGGCTCCAGAGAACACGGGTTTTGAGCCTAATCCTGCAATTACTCCCTTCATTGGCAATGCAAAATCTCCTGCATTCTCTTAATCTGGGAGTACCCTCAGCCCTCAGCTGATAAAGCAGGGGCTGCTGACCCGTGGAGAACAGAGCTGCACCCCCAAAACAGCCTCAGGACGCACCATAGTGCCCTCGAATGGTGCACACGGAACGGTCTGCTTCTTTTACTAGGGCGGTGGTTGAGGACAGTCTTTCCAGGCACCCTTGCCTGCAGAGGACTCAGCAAGTGCAAAGGAACACGAATTTTTTCTGTTAAAGGTATCACAGCATCAGTGGAAGTATATTGAAAATTTCCCTGCCACACTTTATAAATGCGAAAAAGGAGTGTGCATGTAGCAGCCACCCACAGGCAATGAGAAAGAGCAGCAATTTCTTTGGGAGGTTTTGATAAGAAGCCAGGCAGTTACTTTCCCCCTTCTATGTTGAAAACTCTGGTTTAGGCTTGCTGGCAAATGCCACGCAAAGCTCATCTTTTGTTAGTCTGCCGAACAATGTTATTGGTTATAATTGGGGCAATTATGGGCTGCTCGAGGAAGCGAAACACAGATGTTTAAGCCCAGGATCAGGGTATTCAAGTCCAAAGCAGCTTGCTTTAAATAGTCCATTTCCCGAATCATCTTGCTTTACTTGAAATTCCCCCAGAACTTGCCCATGTTCAGAGTGAGATGGGGGGGGTACTGAAGGGAGGGGAAGTGAGACACACACGGGGGAGGGGGGAGAGAGAGGCGCACAAAGGAGACAGAAAAGGAGACTGAGAAAGAGCGAGAGTTTGGATGACTTCTGAACATCGTATTCATCAGGACCCGCAGAGACCTTTATGTGGGAGAAATGGGCAGGAGAAGAAACATGCAAAGAAAGAGAAGAAACAACCACATAATTCAGAGTCTGGGAGTCCAAGGTCATCCCTGCAGAAATCTACTTGGGATTCACACACTGGCTGTGTTCAGCACTATACTGGTCGAGCACAATGCCCCAGGTCTCACTTTTCCCCCACATCATTACTAGCAATTTCTATTCAGTGCATAAAGGAGAAGGGAGAAGACAGAAAAACTCAAATCCAAATCAAGTTCAGTGGTATGTTGAAAACCAGCTTGAATAATACACTATGAGGGAAGGAAATAAAGGAAGTCAGCCACAGAGAAAAATCACTCCCAAGGATGCCCTGAAAGGCAAGTCCCCTGACCCAGTGCCTGCTCCTCCCCTAATCTCACTCCTACATCCACCATTTCTCAACAGATAACAACGGCATAGTAGGGGCCACATCTGGGGAATCGAAACTTTTTCTCATTTCCAAGTTCAGCGCTTTCTTCTTCTGCATCTCTCTTCAGGATAAAAACCTCAGCCCTCCCCTTCTATCCCTCATCTGAGCACTGAAAATAAGACGAATGAAGAAATAATTCCCCAGGCATCCACCCTGGACAAAGAGAGGGTGAGGAGAGAGCCCAGGGCTCCCAGCTGTTTGTCTTGGGGCTGGGGTTCGCATGCAGTTGCCTACCTGAGAGCTGTCAGTAGCCTGGCTCCTTCGGATGTGAGGCTCAGTTCCGCCGTATCAGCCACACCAGCATATATATATCCTCCCCCCCACTCGCTCAGCCCTCCCCTTCCCTGCCCACCTCGATGACACATACACACGCTGACCCCCTCAATCAAGCGAATAGCAGAACCTACAATCCTCCCTGGCTGCTCCCCGCCCCCTTGGCTCTGTGCTCAGACCTGTGACACCCCAGCCTCCCCTACCCCCCCATCCATCTATTCTCAAGCCTGCTTTACCTGGACTCTATTCAGCCAGGATCCCACAGCTGCCTTCCCTTTGCTTCCAGAGGCACAGAAAGGACTGGGGAGCTCTGGCAAGTCAGTCAGAAAAAAAGACTCCTGGTGACAGCGACAAGGCAGACCCCAATCCTGGAGTCTCCTTGAACAACATTTTTGCCTGAGAAGTAAAGAGTAGGAAGCGGGCAGAAGGAGGGGGACTCTCCCACCAAGCTCCCACTGACACAGAGAAGCCCAGAGCTGAGCTAAGCCAAGCCCCCTCTACTGTCACTGCCCCACAGGCGGCAACTATGAAGCCACTCCAGAGAGTGGCTCTACCTGCGATGGATCAAGTCAGGTGGCATTTCGCAGGGGCCCACAGCATGGCACAATGTAAAAATGCTGAGCCTTTAAACTCAGAATGAAGTGTCTAATATTCTGGCTCTGCTGTTAGAGCAAGTTACTTCTTTTTGAGAACCTCAGGTCCTTCTTCTGTAAAATGGGTATGATACTGCCCAGGATGATTGTGAGTAGAAAAATGAGATTCTGTTTATATTTGGAACAGACGAGACATTTAATGAGTTCTGCATCCTCTTCACATTAAATAAGACCAGCCGAATTTAAAAATTCCCTGTCAACATCTAGTGTCACAACAGAGTACTTTCAAAGCTGCTGCTATACCTTAGGGTGTCGCCCCCAAGTGCCTTGTAGTCTTAGAAGCTGGTGAAAATGCCCCCACCACTCAGGGCGGAGCCTCTTTCCCTTCCCCGTGGGAAGCAGCTCAGCAAACTGCACCATCACCTCCTCCTTGGCTCTCCTGAGAAGATGCAAAAATATTCCAAAATCCCAAGATATGAGACTATGTCGTTCGAGGAGTTCAAGTACCCTCTCATGTGGCAAATCTGGCTCTCTCATGGACCCGAGAATGGTGGGGAAGGATGAAAGAAAGCATCTGCTTTGACTGATAATGGCATGGTTTTTTTTCTAGGGGGGTGGGGTGACTGAAACGTTCTGGAATTAGATAGTGCTGATGGTTGCACAACATAGTGGATATACTGAAAACCACGGAATTATGTCCTTTAAAATAGTGAATTTCATGTTATGTAAATTATATCTCAATAAAAAAAATAGAAAGCAAGCAAGTAAGCACCTGCCCCAAGTTAAGATCAACAAGTTCCAAGAATAAAACTTCCCTTCCATCTGTATTCACAGCAAAAGGGTCCAGGAGACCAACATACCCTGATTTTACACTTAGATCTCTATTGCCTAAAGCTTACACTTTGTTGTTGTTACAAGTGCCACCACTATGAACTCGGAGAAATTAGCATGATATGTGGTCAGTTTTGCATCCTGATGTATGTTGGGATCCTAGGCATGGAGTTTGATATCACACATAATGGGGTAGATATTCCTGGTTGCCTTTCTGGTACTCATTCCTCTGTTCTTTCTTACAGAAAGTTACTAGGGTGTAACCTTGATTTTATTCCAGGTGGCGATGTGGTCTGCTACTCAGCCTTCTTTGAAGCTAAAGGTAGCCAATGAGAATCAAGCTAGTCATTGGGTGGGGTTTCCAGGGAAACTCTTTTAAAGGGGTCCAATTCAACTTTGTTCTCCTTCCTTGCTGCCTGGAACACAAATGTGATGGCTGGAACTCTAGTAGCCATCTTGGGTCATGAGACAACTTTGAGGATGAAAGCCATGGACTACAGATGGTAATAATAAAGACAGAAGAATTCTGGGTCCCTGATGACTATAGAGATGCCATATCCATCCTGGATTTCCAACCTCCAACTTTTTCATTTTTAAGAGAAAAAAACCTCAGATATTTCTTTCAAATAGCTGTTGCTGCATAACAAGCCACACTAGAGTGAGAAGCTTAAACAAATTTTGTATTTGGCTGGTAATACTGAAAATTGGCCATTTAGGCTGGTCAGGAGGGCGATTCTTTTGATCTCAGTTTGACTTCCTCATGAATCTGCAGTCACTTGCACATTGGCTTCAGGAAGTTGGCTGCTATCAGCTGGGGGCACCTTGGTTCTCCTCCATTTGTCTGATTCTTCACATGTTTCTCATATCCCTTCAACAGGCTGGTCTGCATGATTTCATAACAAGGCTGAGGTGGAAGCCCAACCAAGTATAATCAAGTGAGGAAACAGGCAGAAGCACATAGTATCCCTTGAGACCTTAGCTCAGAGCTGGCATTCCATTGCTTTTGCTGTATTTACCAGCTCAAGGCAGTGACTCAAGGCCAGTCCAGAGCTAGGCTGGGTGGAAACTACAAAGTCACAGGATGAAGGGGGTGGCTCTACAGAGGCTATTTACTGGAGCCATCAATAACTGTAATCTACCATGTTTTGTTTAAGCCACTTATTTGGATTTTCTGTTACATGCAGTAAGAAAATCATCTCAAATGATACACTTGCCTTTGAGCACCTAGTCATTCCCAGGGCATTTGGTAGCCAAGTACTTTTCTTCCCATGCAGTTGAGGGAAAGAAAGTGCAATAGTGAAAAAATCACAGATTCTTTGAACTCTTCTTGCCTCATATACCAAATGAAAGAGTTGAGTCAAATGACCCGGAAATTCTCTTTGGGCTGAATAAAGCTACATATTCTGATAGGCTTGTCTCTTCTAATGTGTGGAGGGGAGGGGAAAGGTAGGAATGAATCTAGGAAGGGACTTCCCAACCATTGTTCTGTGGGGGTATAAGAACCCTGCCTCTAGGAAAAGCCAGAGAGAATTAGAAAGGGTGCAAATTGGGTGTACTTACAATCATGTGAAGGCTTTCTCCTGGGCACTTGGCCTCTGAATCATGGCGCCTTCTGGTCCACAGGCTTCCCTGAGGTGTGATAACTGGTCATTGAAAAGCAAGCTGCCCTCTGCTTTTCTGACAGTGTACATTTATTAAAATCATTGGCAAGGAAAAGTCCCACAACCTGTCTCTAGTGATTACTAGGCAATGGCCATTCACTTCTGCTCATATCACCTTGCCATCCTTTTGCAATAGAGACACCCAAGCCAAGGGGGCTGCAAGAATTAGACTCCATTCTGTCCAGATGGGTAAGTTTTGAGGCAGCGTTAGTAGCTTTTACAACAGCCACCGGAAATTTTCAGTAAAGAGAGTGTAAGGGGAAGAAGGCAGCCATAGCTAGGCTCCCACAGTGAACTCCTGAAACCTCCACCCACCCAGCAATTTTCCCCTCTCAAAGTAAAGAGCCTCTCACCATCAGGTACTTGGCTGCTCAGAATTTACTGATTAATTACAGCACCTACAGCCAATTGGTCTCCTTAGTAACCACGCTAGCAGGGTCCCAGCTGGAAAAGCTGCTTCTTATTTTCAAAGAGGGCAAACCCTCCTCACGTTTTTAAAATGCCTCCAATTGGAACACAGAGAGACTTTTTATTGTATTTATTTACTTGTTTATTTTTTAGAGAAAAATAGTCCCACCTGTTGTGACAGCGAACTTGATTTTTATTTTCATTTATTTTCAAAATATTATTTAAAACCAAGTTAGCTAACATACAGTGCAATATTGGTTTCAGGAGTGGAACCCAGTGATTCATCACTTACATGTAACACCCAGTGCTCATCCCAACAAGTGCCCTCCTTAATGTCCATCACCCATTTAACACTCCCTACCCCTCCCCTACAGCAACCCTCAGTTTGTTCTCTATTTAAGAGTCTCTTATGGTTTCCCTCCCTCTCTGTTTTTATCTTATCGACAGAGAACTTTAAAGTATTAAGTCTATGTTTTCTTTTCTTTTTTTTTTTAAGTACAGTTGACACACAATGTTACATTAGTTTCAGGTGTTCAATATCTCTGTATTTGTGCTCACCACAAGTGTGTTCCCGTCTGTCACCATACAACACTGTTACAATACCATTGACTGCATCCCCTGTGCTGTACCTTTCATCCCTGTGGCTTATTTATTCTGTAACTGGGAGCCTGTACCTCCCACTCCTCTGTACCCATTTTGCCCATCTCTGTACCCCTTTCCCCTCTGGCAACCACCAGTTTTTTCCCTGTATTTATAGGTCTGTTGCTGCTTTTTGTTAGATTTATTCATTTGCTTTTTATTTATTTTTATTTTTTAAATTATTTTTTTAGTTGAGAGAGAGAGAGAATACAAGTAGGGGAGAGGGGCAGAGGAAGAGAGAGAATCTTAAGCAGGCTTCATGTTCAGCATGGAGGCTGATGTGGGGCTTGATCTCACGAACCTGGGATCATGAGTCAGAAGCTCAACTGACTGAACCACCCAGGCACCCCTTCATTTGTTTTTTAGGTTCTGCATATAAATAAAAACATATATATTTATCTTTCTCTGCCTTATTTTGCTTGGCATAATAACCTTTCATTCTTTTTTGGGAAAATCTCATTCTTTTTTATGGCTAATATTCTATCATATAGAAATCCCACATTTTCTTTATACATTCATCTATCTAACCCAACACTTTCATTGCTTCCAAATCTTGGTTATGGTAAATAATGCTGCAACAAACATAAGGATGCATATATATTTTTGAATTTGTGCTTTTGTTTTCTTTGAGTAACTGCCCAACAGTGGAATTTACTGGATCATAGAGTAGTTTTCTATTTTTACTTTTTTGAGGAAACTCCATAATGTTTTTCCACAGTTGTTGCACCAATTTACATTCCCACCAACAGAGTTTCTTTTTATTCACATCCTCAGCAGCATTTGTTATTTCTTATCTTTTTTATTCTAGCCATCTGGTAAATGTAAGGTGTTATCTCATTGTGATTTTGATTTGTGTTTCCCTGATTATTAGTGATGTTGAGCATCTTTTCATGTGTCTGTTGGCCTTCTGTATGTCTTCTTTAGAAAACTATCTATTCAGGTTGTCTGTCCATTTTTATTTGGATGATTTGTTTTTTGTTGTTGTTGAGTCATATAAGTTCTTTATATACTTTGGATATTAACCCCTTATTGGATATATCATTTGCAAGTATCTTCTCTCATATAATGGGTTACATTTTCTTCTGTTGATGATTTCCTCCATTGTGCAAAAGCTTTTTATTTTGGTGTATTCCCAATAGTTAAGTTTTGCTTTTGGGTTTTTTCCCCCTTTAGGAGACATATTTAGAAATACGTTGCTTTGGAAAAAATTTTAAAATAAAGCCTATATTTCTCTACAACCTTGCTTCCAACAATGAATGGGCTTTTGAGCTATTGGAAGAAAGTTGAATTTTAGTGATCAGTCAGAGATGGGTTTTAAATGAAGAGCTAGTCAAATATAATTTTAAGGCAAACAACCAGTTTTACCTTTACAAGTGCAGGTTTGACTACTCAGAGTGTCCAGTCAAGTGCTGTGCTGGGCCATGTGAGAACAAGAAGGGCCTGGACACTGGCGTCCTTGCCTCAAGAAGCTGGCCTGGGAGACGAGAAATATGATAATGAATGGTAGCTTGGACAGGGTATACTATAGTGTCTCAGACAACTTAAGAATTAGAAAGAGGCACCTGGGTGGCTCAGTCGGTTAAGCATCCAACCTTGACTTGGGTCATGATCTCGCAGCAGGTGTGTTTGAGCCCTGCATTGGGCTCTGTGCTGACAGCTCAGAGCCTGGAGCCTGCTTCAGATTCTGTGGCTCCCAACCTCTCTGCCCCTTCCCCTGCTTGTGCTCTGTCTTTCTCTCTCTCTCTCTTTTTAAAAAAATAAGTAAGTATTAAAAAAAACAAAGAATTCAAAAGCACACAGTAAGGTGCTAATTATAGATTAGATTAGAGGTTAAAGAGAAGCTCAGCTGAGAAGGGAGAAAGGATATGATGTTTATCTTCTGTTTTGAGTGAAATGTTGAGATGCAGAGGATCAACAGCAGGATCTGAGTGGGAGAAAAGTGACAGCAGGGCTTCAGTGTGGGTGAGTATGAGGACTGGAGGGGACATTAGTTTGCTCTGGCTGCCATAGCAAAGTACCTCGGACTGGGGGGGCTTCAGCATTAGGTACTTACTTTCTTGCAGTTCTGCAGGCTGGAAATCTAAAATCAAGGTATCGGCTGGGTTGGTGTTTCTTGAGGCCTCTCTCCTTGGCTTGCAGGTGGCCATTTTCTCCCTGTGTCCTCACATGGTCGTCCTTCTGTATGTCTGTGTCCTAATCTCCTCTTTTTATTTTTTTATTTAAATGTTTATTTTTGAGAGGGAGAGGGAGAGAGGGAGGGAGAGAGAGAGAGAATGTGAGTAGAGGAGGACAGAGACAGAGGGAGACACAAGCTGAAATAGGCTCCAGGCTCTGAGCTGTCAGCACAGAGCCTGATGTGGGGCTCAAACTCACCAACTATGAGATCATGACCTGAGCTGAAGTTGGACCCTTAATTAAATGAGCCATCCAGGCAGCCTGTAATCTCTTCTTCTTATAAGAACACCGGCCATATTGGATTAGGGCCCACCAATGGCCTTACTTAACCATAACCAGTTCTGTAGAGACCCTATCTCCAAATACAGTCACATTCTGAAGTGTTGGGGGTTAGGACTTCAACATATGAATTTTTCTTGGTGGGGAGGACCCAATTCAGCCTATAACAGAGAGTAATGATACTGTGTCCATTAGATAATGGGGAGGAAAATCCAGAAAGGGAAATAAGATCACTACCCTCTGGCCCCCAGACCCAGGCACTGGTACCCCAGACACAAAGCTGACAATGTACATACTGCTTTGCCATATCACTGTGTACCCGGAACATCCATGAGGTTTTCATGACTATGTCTTAAGAGTCTCAGCACCACTGGGAGGTATATCCTGAAACTTGGAATGTGCAGAATGGAGCAAGTTCAGACATGCCATGTTCAGCACAAGAAGGCATCCAACCACTTTGGGCACTTCAGATCATGGTTCCTGAAAAGTTTGTAGGATAGTGCAGCTTTTCTCTGTGGGGTCAGTATCTGAATGCCAGGGGGTGGCTCCAATATCCTGATGTTCCAGAACTCCCCATAAATGAGTGCATGTTCCATATTGTAGATACAAACCCCTCTCCTGCTTGTTTCTCTGTCAGACTAGGCATGCATATCATGTGCAAACTCATTTCCTTCCACAGCTCCACCCCTTGTGGGGATACTTAGGTCCCCCTCCAGTCCAAATCTCCCCTTGAGCTTCAGATGCCATATTTCCAGTACCTTCAGGAGATTCATACCCAGGTGCCACATTGATATCTGCAGTTAAATGTCATATCCCATTTAACTAACTTCTGTCCAAATTTTCAGTGTCAGCAATAACATTCTCACAGCAGCTCGGCATTATAACCTGAGCGGTCTTCTAGCTCTTTCCCCATCCTTTGTACCCAGGGTGTTATCAAGTGCAAGCATTTTGTCTTTATTGCCATTTGTTAGAGCTCCAGCTCTTGCTCTTTCTTCAATCTCTCCTATATTCAGCAGCTTGCATAATAGTTTCTAAACAGCATTTTCATTTTTCTTAAATCCCTTGCTCCAAAATCCTAAGGTAAAGGCAAAGAGTGATAGGGTTAGAAGATAGTGGAGATTCACTACAGAGCCCATTGGACTTGAACTCTAAAGACCTAGGTTTGAGTCTCAGCCCCTTTCCTGCCATGTGACTTTGGCCAGGTCACACCTGCTTCTAGGACCTCGTACTCTTATAGTTTTTCTTAAAAATGTTTTAACATTTATTTACTTTGAGACAGAGAGAGACAACATCAGTGGGAGGGGGCAGAGAGAGGGAGACTCAGAATCCAAACCATGCTCGAGGCTCTGACCTGTCAGCACAGAGCCTGACGTGGGGCTCGAACTCACGAGCTATAAGATCATGACCTGAGCTGAAGTCAGACGCTCGCTCAACTGAGCCACCCAGGGGCCCTAGAACTTGTACTCTTACTCTTTAAAATGGACATAGTGGGGCGCCTGGGTGGCTTAGTCGGTTAAGCGTCGGACTTTCGCTTAGGTCATGATCTCGCGGTTTGTGGGTTCGAGCCCCGCATCGGGCTCTGTGCTGACTGCCAGCTCAGAGCCTGGAGCCTGTTTCAGCCTGTGACTCCCTCTCTCTCTGACCCTCCCCTGCTCACGCTATCTCTCTCTCTCTCTCCTAGAAATGAATAAAACATTAAAAAAAATAAAAAAAATAAAAAAAATAAATAAATAAAATGGACATAGTAATACCTAAAAATAGTGGTGTAAAATGTATACAGTTAATGTAAATAGACGGGCTTTGAAAACTCTGAGGTACCTCACAGATACAAAATACAATGATTATCTCTCAATACCATCTCAAGTACCACTACCTCTTATTACAAATTAAAACTTGGCCTTTTCCTTTGTTGAATTTCCATAGCACTTTTCTGGACAGTGTTTTGTATTCAGATTTGCAGTTTGGTTTGGATAGCGTGCCCCTGCTGTTCTCTGTGTGCTGGTGGTGGTGGTGGTGGTAGTTGACATCTTGCCTAGCCAGGAAGACTGTAAACCACCTAAGGGAAGCAATTTATATTCTCTCCTATTTCTCTCCAATGAGCACAGAGCCAACCACACTGAAGTCAACTAATCCCACATGCATTTGTTGAACACCAATTATTTGCTGATACGTGCAGGGAATATATTAATAGGCAAGAGAGTGAATGAAATATAATAAAAATTCCAGCACTCAAAGAGCTTGAAAGATAAGCTGCAAGAACTAAAAAGAATGTACAGTTGACCATAGAACAATGTGGAGGATAGGGGTACCAACTGGCCCCCACGACCATGGAAATGAAAATACATGGTGGGGTGCCTGGGTGGCTCAGTTAGGTGAACATCCATCCAACTTCGGCTCAGGTCATGATCTCGTGGTTTGTGAGTTCAAGCCCTGCATTGGACTCTGTGCGAACAGTTCACAGCCTGGAGCCTGCTTCACATTCCGTGTCTCCCTCTGTCTCTGCCTTCCCCTGCTTGTGCTCTGTTTCTCTCTCTCTCAAAAATAAAGAAACATTAAAACAATTGTTTTATAAAAGAAAAAAAAAGAAAATATATGTGTAATTTTGACTCCTTCAAATATTCAACTATTCAACTCCTTCAACTCGCCTATTGTTGACCAGAAGCCTTACTGATAGCATAAACAACACATATTATATATGTTATATGTATTACATGCAGTATTCTTTTTCATAAAGTAAGCCATAGAAAAAGGAAATGTTTTTAAGAAAATTATAAAGAGAAAAAATATATTTATGGCACTGTACTGTAAAAAATCCATGTGTAAGTGGATCCGTGTCTGAGTGGACCTGCACAATTCAAATCTGCATTGTTCAAGGGTGAACTGTATAAGGCTGTTACAGTGTTAGCAAAAGATAGGCGGGCATTTAAGGGTGATGGACTCCCCCTCTGGCTGGGATGGTAGGAAAGGCTCGGCCAAAAAGTAAGAGTTGAGCTGGGACTTGAAAGATGGATGATATCTGGATAGGTAGAGATGGGAGAATGTAGAAGACAGTGGACAGGACAGGTGAACTGAAGCAGAGGAGCCTTTGCAGGGAGTGGTAAGAGAAGGGACTGGACAGCAGTCTGTGTGAGAAGTAGAAGTCCTTGAATGGTGGCCTCAATAATTGGTACCCTGGCAATCAGAAGAGATTGAAGACTTCTGCACAAGGGGTGAGATATTCAAGGTGGTCTTTTGGGGGTGTGACACTGGGGCTGACACTAAATACTTATTGATGGGAGAAAGCAGGAGAGAATCTATCAGTGTAGGTGTTCATCAGTTTCTATGTGGCTGATTCTGTAGGGATGACTGAAGCCTCAAACTCCCACAAGAAATAGACAGTCAAACAACTGCACTGAAAGCTTCCTATTTTTTTCTCCAGCAAATAATGTCACACTAAAATCTCCTAATTTCTTGACATTCCTGGTTTCGAGACCACCCCCATCTCTCTTCACCACCATGATCAGAGCCCTAACAGCCAGAGACAGTCTGAACCTGTGCCTACCAGAGCAGGGCCCCTCCTTTCTCCCTCTCTCCAAATAGTGGCTGGCTTAAATCGTAGAATGACATTTCATGAAATTGTGTTGTTGTTCATGCAAGATGACTGTCTTCCCAAAGCCATTTCGTGGTTCTGGAAGAGGAAAATATAGAGGTTTTTTTTGTTTTTGTTGTTTTGTTTTTTGAGAAAGAATATTGTTTTAGTCCTTTGCAAAGTAAAAATAATAGATCTCTAAGTCCAATTTCTCTGCTTCAATTGAAAGATGTTTCCTAAGAAATTTGTTGTAACCTTCTTCCCTCCTGCATGTCCTCTGCCCACCCTGAGTCTCTACAGGCCACACACACACACACACACACACACACACACACACACACACACAGCTGGTACTTCCAGCTCTGTCTACCATCATCACAACCAAAGAGCTTTTTACCAGCATCCACATGACCTGGTGCCATGAGAATTAGTTGCAAAATGTATCTTGTTGAATCATAAGAGCACAGTGCTTAAAAAAAAAAAAAATCCAAAGCCACTTGGCTGGTTAGGATAATGAAATTGTTTCTCTGAGGGAAAGCTAGGTGATTAACCTCTCATGTCAGATAATAACAAAACTGAGAGCAGACTGCCAGGAAAGGAACTTTTCAGAAACGAACTGGTGCTTGCCAAAACTGCCTTTTTTTTTTTTTTTTTTTTGGTCCCTTTGCCCACCAATGTGGAAGAGTTATCCAGGCCTAGGCCACAGGAGTTCAGGCTTCTATCCTAATGACAGATAAGACTAAATGAGAATGGGACTCCCCCCCGAGGTAGTACATCTGTATTCTGGGCTGCCACGCGGCCTCCATGGGGCTGCATCCAGGACCTGAATGTTTTATTGAAGCGTTAATAGTGAATTTTCTGCTTGGATTCCTTGCTGCTTGGAGACAAAAGGCACCAGAGGGCTCTGAGTCAGGGCTCAGGGGTGGGGTGAAAACATTCTTATTTGCATTCCATGGCTTCGTGTGTGTGCACAGCCTAAAGGCACACCGACCATCCCCTCCCTGCCAGCATAACTACATATTCTGGTTAATTCATTCAGCATACACAGACCGAGGGGCTCCTCGGTGGCAGGCACTGTGCTAGGGGCAGGGTGCACAGATGACAGTGAGACAGGATCCCCGCTGCTGCGCACCGTAGCCCTTGAAGCTTGAAAAATGCATTTAGGATTAACGCAAAGCAGTATATCTGCCAAACATGAATGGATTGCAGGGGATTTTAAATTAATGAACAGAAGATTCAGAAGAGAGAAGTAAAAGGAAGGCCAGATGATTACAACTGGATAAATGATATGGATACAGATTGGTAGGAAACAGGAAAGGAGAAATCGACATGGTGATTTTTCCTTCTTTTCAAAATTTTGTTTCATCTGTTCCTGTAATATTTATATGGTAAAATAGGGAGAAAACACTTAAGATTAGATGAGAAGACATTCAAGATATACCTAGAGTCTTTGCAAGCAACTCAGTATTCTTTCATATGGAAATATTTGCTAGATAAATGTTTCATCACACAAATAATTATCTCCACCATTTCCAGATATGGAAAGACAACTTTTGGAATAGAAAATGGCGTTTTCCTCCAAAATGAAAATAGCTATTTTTCTGACTCTATAAGCAATGTGGGCTCATTGTAACAAACAAAAAAAAAGACTATATCACCCAAAAAAGCATAAAAATGAAAGTCAAAATACATCTGGAAACCCACAGAAATATAGTCAACTGATCTTTGACAAAGAAGCAAAGGCAATGCAATGGAACAAAGATAGTCTTTTCAACAAATGGTGCTAGAAAAACTTGACATCCACATGTAAAAAAAATAAGTGTAGACAAAGACCTTGCACCCTTTACAAAAATTAACTCAAAATCCATCGTACACCTAAATGTAAAATACAAAACTATAAAACTCTAAGAAATAACAGAAAACTTAGATGACCTTGATTATGGAGATGACATTTCAGAAATGGTACCAAAAGAACAGTCCATGAAAGAAAGAATTGATAAGCTGGATTTTATTAAAGTTAAAAATTTCAAACCCATAGAAAAGTTGAAAGAACAAAACTATAAACCTTTCATCAAATTAATCAATTGTTAACATTTTTTCATGTTCATGTGCTTTCTCTCTCTCCATACACACTCCATACATTGTTTTTCTTGCTTAGCTATTTGAGAGTAATGGTAGTTGAATCCTTCAGCATGATCTCCTAAGGTAGAGACAGTCTTTTGAACCACTATACCCTTATCACACCTAAAAAAATTAACCACAATTCAACAATATCATCTAATGTCCAGCATATAGTGGGTGCCTGGCTGGTTCAGTCAGTTAAGCATCTAACTTTGCTCAGGTCATGATCTCCCTGTTCTGGAGTTTGAACCCTGCATCAGGCTCTGTGCTGACAGCTCAGACCCTGGAGCCTGTTTCAGATTCTGCATCTTCCTCTTTCTCTTTGCCCCTTCCTTCCCCACTTGTGTGTGTGCTCTCTCTTGCTCTCTCTCTCTCTTTCTCAAAAATAAATAAACACTAACAAAATGTTAATGTCTGGTATATATTCAAAATTTCCCAAGTGCCCCACATTTTTCTTTATAATTTTTTAAATCAAGGATCCAATCAAAATTTTTATATTGCATATCTTTGGTCATTTAAAAATCTAGAACAGATTCTGCTTTCTTTTGTGTTTCTTTTTATTTTTTTTATTTTTTGAGAGAAAGAGAGAGTACAAATACATGCAAGTGGGGGAGGGGCAGAGAGAGATAGAGACAGGGAGAGGATCTTAAGCCATTTCCACGACCGGTGTGGAGCCTGATGCAGGGCTTGATCTCATGACTGTGAGACCATGTGCTGAGCTGAAATCAAGAATTGCTCAACTGACTGAACCATCCAGGCACCCTTGTTGACACTGACTGTTTTGAAACATTCTGGCCAATTGTCATATAGAATGTCCTTCATTCTGGCTTTCACTGGTTTCTTCATGATTAAGTTCAGATGAAACATTTTTTGGTGAATCAATTATCTAGACGATGTTGTGCACTGCTCATCTCATCACATCAGGGTGATGCTGTTTGATTACTTAGTTAGTATAGCAACTACTAAGTCTTTCCACTGTAACGATACATTTTTATTTTCTAGGAGAGAGAGAGAGAGAGAGAGACAGCGTGAGCAGGGGAGGGTCAGAGAGAGAGGGAGATACAGACTCTGAAATAGGCTCCAGGCTCTGAGATGGCAGTCAGCACAGAGCCCGACGCGGGACACGAACCCACGAACCGCGAGACCATGGCCTAAGCGAAAGTCTGACACTTAACTGACTAAGCCACCCAGGTGCCCCTCCACTGTAATGATACATTTTGACTTTGTAATCAATGTGGGGTGATAACTTAGAGATTGTTTCCCTATAAGCTTATCCAATGTTTTTATGATCTTTGCCTGAATTATTATTTTGAAGTTTACAAAATAATAATTTTCTATTATTCCTTCTTTATTTTTAAATGGCATTTTTGGGAAGAAGAGCTTTCCTCCAGCCCTTGCCCCTGCCCCACCCCCTCTTCTTTAGGAGAGCTATAGAATGCATATCTTAAAAATAACAAAACAAAACTCAACCTCAAAGTATTATCAACACTTACTGTAATTTATCTTTTTGCTACTCAGATTGCTCCCAAATTTGTCCAGTGAGAGTCCTTCAAGTTGTCTTTTGTGTCCTGAGCTGATGCTATTAATCATTGAACACTGTTTTTTCTGGCACAACGTGTTCCAGAATTATCTTGCAGTTCCTTGTCCTATTCCTGGAATCACAAAGAGAGAATCTAAATGGCTTAACATGAATCTGTTACCCTTTACCTTTGACCCCAGTGCCTATGGAGAGGCGTAGGACATGGGGTAAGGGCCCCACAGAACAAACCTTTCTACCTATATGTGTGTGAGTGTGTGTGTGTGTGTGTGTGTGTGTGTGTGTATGTCTGGTGGGAAGGGGGATGCCTGTGTGTGCTGGAAAAGTCTGGAAGGTTTAATATTCCAGGACACCAAGACTAGGGCCAGTGCATGCTTTTCTCATGTTACCCTTTTGGTACGTCTCATCCCATATTTCCACTTTAAACCTACTCCTGATATTCATTTGAGCCAAGTTTTACCTGTTTGAAAATGCTGGTGGGAACACAGCAGTTTTATTTGGGCTCCACACTTCTAGAGATCCACATTCAGAAAGACTCTCATAAATTCAGCTAATGTTTACTGATCTTCCACTACATTCCATGATAGCTGATTTCACAGACATCATCACATTTAGACCTGAGAGCAGTCATACAAAATAGATACTATTGTTCTCATTTTACACACAAGGAAAGGAGTGTTAGGTTAAGTGACATGCTTAGGGTCACATACTAGTAAGTGGCAGAGTCCAGACTTGAATCCATTCTTCACACCCCAATGTGTGGATCTTTGATTCCTTGTAACCTTGTATGTGAAAACAACCTGGTTTCCTTATATGGTTAATCAACAAGTATGTCCTGAGTACCTACTATGTTTTCACTACTATATTAGTCATGTTCAAGAATATATCATTTATTAAGCATTGACTGTGTGCAGAGCATTAAATTCATTAATGTAGCAAATGAATAGAAGGCATGATTCCCATTGTTCAGGATGTTATACCTGGGAGTGAGGGAAGACACATACAAAAAGCTCATATAAAGAAATAAGTGTAGGTTAGTTGGGACAATGTGAGAAAAGTGTCATAAGAATGTCTAATGAAAAGATTCTGTAACAACCATGATATGTTATTTCAACTTGGAAGAATTTTGTAAAAAAAAAAAAAAATATTGACCTGGGAGCCAAAAGACTTTAATAATAATTAGATATTCCATCCCGTTTTTAATTGAAGTATAATTAACATACAATGTAATACTAGTTTCATGTGTACAACATATCCATTCAACGATTCTGTACAATACTCAATGCTCACCATAAGCAGTCACCATACAGCATCATTACAATATTATTGACTATATTTGCTATGCTGTACCATTCATCTCTGTGACTTATTTATTTTGAAACTGGAAGTTTGTACCTCTTAATCCAGAATGGAATTTTTGTTTTTTAAGGCATCCAGTCTGTGGTATTTTGTTATAGCAGCCCTTGCAAGCTAATATGCATCCATTCAAGGAAGGCAATAGGCCCTCCACTTTTCAGACAAAGAGAACAAAGTTCCAAGAGGCAAAGAAACTTTTCTAAGTTTCTGCAAATACATAGTAGAGATAGCAGAATTCATATCTAGGTCTGTCACACACTGAAGCTATGGCTTTTTTCATTGCCCTTTCCTTTGATTGCATTCGGGCACTGCTGCAGCTAACATGCCTGCCATAGAGGCAAGATGATGTCTAACTTGCCTACTGTTGTGTCCATATGGCCTGCTACAGCACCAATCACAGCGCTCAAATGTTTGCTGACTAAATATCTTTGCCCAAAAGAGCTTTATGATTTGGTTAAGATAAGAAATGAAGTAAATATATAATTCACATCAAACCCCTGTTATGGAAAAGGGTTTTGGAATAGTAATTATGGGAGGAAAATTCAGGGTGGACTGGAACTGGAGGGAACGTTCTAGAAGGTAGATGGAGCTGCAGCAGGACCTGAACTCTCAGCACACAAAGAAAAATTGTCACTCTCAGGAAGACTCAATGGTTTATTTATTTATCTTTTATATTTAAGTCATTCTGTGAATACAGAAGTGAAAATAAAGGGATAGTGAAAAGCAATTTGATTAGAATTTTAATAAGAATCCAAACATGGTAAATGTCTTTGTATCAAGTAAAATTTGAGGCACAAATACCATAAAAAATGAAACAATGCTGTCACATGTCCTTTCAGCAAAATGGGGTAGGTCATGTTCTTGTCACAACCTGTTGCATGAGGAAGTCCTTCTTTGACTAACTGGATGAAAATACTATATTCCCTTTCTGTCCCTGATAATACATTATTCATATGTTGATTCTTAAATTTGAGAAAAGTCATGAGAATAGTGTCATTTGAGGATTCACTGTCTGAGATTTCACTTATGGGATACATTTTAGCATCATTATTCGGGTCTAGTGTGCTGCTGTCTGTCTCTTTTCATTTCATTTTCTGGTTATCTAATAATTTGAATGTCTTCCCCCGTTCATTTTCTTTTCTTTGCCTTTAAGAGTAGAAAGTGAAACTGAGTATTATGTGGAAACTAATTTGACAATAAACTATTTGTAAAAAAAATAAATAAATAAAAGTGATTATACTTAAAAAAAAAAAGAGTAGAAAGTGAAAAATTCTGAATTGTCATTTGTTTCCAATGAAGGCTGAACACAGACTACAGAGACGGTGTGTACTGCCTTCTGTTATCTGTTCATTTCTGGGTCATCTTTCTAGACAATTCCATCATTCTTCCACTTAAAAACTATAATAATTATTATTTTTCAGTATAGTTGGGACAGTTGATGAGTAATGATGAGGGATGATGAGCAAAATAACTCCAGGTAAAGGAATAGTTTGAAGATACAGAAAAAATAAGATCATTAAGATCCCACGTTACATCTTAGACACATTGCCCTTAGGTAAAATGGTTCATACCATTGCAATGGTTCATACCATGCAAGTAGGTAATTGTAAGCTAAAATAAGTTTTGTGAAATCAAAACTATGCAAGGAGCACCTGGGTGGCTCAGTTGGTTAAGTGTCCAACTTTAGCTCGGGTCATGATTTATAGTTTGTGAATTCAAGTCCCGCTTTGGGCTCTGTGCTGACAGCTCAAAGTCTGGAGCCTGCTTTGGATTCTGTGTCTCCCTCTCTCCCTGCCCCTTCCCTGCTCACACTCTGTCTCTCTCTCTCAAAAATAAATAAACATATTAAGAAATGCAAATTGTCTTTTTGTTCTTTGGAAGACCTCTAGGAAAGAAGGAAGTCATAACATATCAATCTTTATAAATAGTTGGAATTCAGAAAAGAAACACAAAAGGGGAATTCCAGCTGTGTGGGGCAGTGTTGGCGAAACATACAACTAACAGAGGCAATATAGCACTGTGTGTATGGGAGTCCATTAGTAGATCAGACTGATCACAGCTGATGTTTTATTGGAAAGTGGGAGGCTGATGATGGCTGCCATCCACTTGAGCAACGTGGACTCTATTCTGCGAGGCACGGCACAGTAATTCTGAAATTCTGAAAAAACAAAAAGCTCTTGAATAGGGGTGGCATGACGTGTGCAAACATTATCTGGCTGTTTTCTACTATCATTGTGAAGCTTTATTCCCAAGGACAAAATTTAACTTTGATCATGTAATAAAAATCATACATAAGAATCTTAATATTCAGTTCAGAGCCTTACGTATTTATTTTCTAGTCCTTCAACATGGATTTCATTCTTTTAAACAAAGTAAAAACCCACATGCTGTCTTCCAATTAAAAGCCAATTAAAACCATACACATATGAACAAATAAATTATTCAGTTATGCCCCATTTCGTTGGGAGTTTGCGCTCCCTCCATAAGCCTTGAATGTTTTAGGTGCCGAACTGGTTGGCCAGTAGGGGATGTGATAAGAAATTCTAGGCTTCTCAGCTTGAAAAGGTTAAGTTTGAGGGAATATGATTGTAAGTTCTGAAATGGTAAGTGCAGTACATGAATTGAACACACATTTGTTTTTCCAGTTCTGCAAGTTTCATAGGGAAGAAGCTTATGGAACCATTATCCTAAGAGGTGGTCGTGCCTGAAAAAGTAATTTCACAGATTAAGATAAATGTGGGGGATGACAATCATAATTGGCTATTAAAGAAACCCGAGTGCCCTGAGTGCTACTCCCCTAGAAGCTATTGTCAGGGCCATAATTTCTAGCTGCTTAGGCTGAATCACACATGGTATGGCCCTTCTTACTTTCTTAAGAGGCAGTCTGCATGAAGAGGAGAAACTCAGAACACATGCCTATTTGTTTCTCCCTCCCTCCCTCCCTCCATCCCCCCGCTCTGTCCCTTCTCTCCCTTCTTTCCTCCTCCCTCCCTCCCTCCCCTTTCCTTCCTTCCTTCCTTCCTCCCTCTTAACAAAACATTCATTTATTTTTTTTAATGTTTTTATTTATTTCTAGGAGAGAGAGAGAGAGAGACAGAGTGAGCAGGGGAGGGTCAGAGAGAGAGGGAGTCACAGACTGAAACAGGCTCCAGGCTCTGAGCTGGCAGTCAGCACAGAGCCCGACGCGGGGCTCGAACCCACGAACCGCGAGATCATGACCTAAGCGAAAGTCGGACGCTTAACCGACTAAGCCACCCAGGCGCCCCAACATTCATTTATTTTTAACTGGGCTTAGGAGGTGGTTCTCACTTGGGGTTTCTCATGAGGCTGCAATCAGATAATGACTGGAGCTTGAGTCCTCACAAAGGCTGTTAGTGCTCTCTGTTTGTTAGGACTTAGATTGGCGCTGAGGATCTGGCCTCTCCACTTTTGTCTGGGCTTTCCCACATTACGGTGGCCCGGACTGAAGAGCATCCCAAGAGAGGAGGAGCATCTTTTATGACCTAGCCTTGGAAGTCACACAATGCCACTGCTGCCCATTCTCTCTATTAGAAGTGAGTCCCTAAGTCCAGCCCAGTTCACGGATAGGGGAATTAGATTGTAGCTCTTCATAGGAGGCTCATTGACTTAAATATCATTACCACATATTGATAATAATTATACCTAACATTTCTCTCTTGCCATCCAATCAATCATTTATTCAGCAAATATTTATTATGTTGGTATTTTGTCTATATTTGACATCTCAGTTGGACCTTATTGTTTCAAAGCATTATTTCCTTTTTTACTTGATATTGTCAGTAGCCATATATAATAGACTGAGCATATTTTATTACTTCAGTTTTTTGTTTTTGTTTTTGTTTTTTGTTTTTTTTTTTTTCAGATAAAGCAAGAAACAAAGGAATTCATCCATAGACCCTAGCTGGTGCCTGGTGCTGAGGTCATTCAAACCCAAGTCTGTTCTGGGACCATATTCTTACTACTCACCATCCACAGCACCACCATATCTTGTTCTTTCAGCATGTCTAAGATTTGGGAGGCTGATGGACAGCTAGACAGATTTGCTCTGAAGTCACATGTCCTATATACTGGGTGACCACATTATCACCAAACAGGGACACTTGAGAGTGAAAGGCAATGCTACTAATAATTATAGTGATGACAGACATAGATCAGAAATGTTCCAGGTAAACAGGACATATGGTTACCCTAGCCACATAATCTAACTTCATTGGAACTCATGTCCTGTGTATTTCCACCAAATTCCTATCATAATTATTCAACTTCTCATTTCCTAAAGCAAATCCTACAACTGCTAAGAGAGCCATCAGCATATGAGTGATTTACAGCTTCCCCAGATAAGTCACAGGGGCACCTTCACACTTACATGCAACTGTTCAATCAGTTCCCGGGACCTGGCTCACCCCATGTGAGTGGAGACCCCAGCACAGGTTTAGGTTGATGGACAGAGGCCTATGGGAAGACTGTTCAGCTGACCTAGGCTTCTCTTTTGTTGTGCTGCATTGTTGGCTAGGAAGACAGGAAGACCACAATCTTGAGAACTGGACTTGAGGGTAAAGGGGGTGACTTGGGGTAAGGGTGAGAAAAGAAGGCTACCCTGAATGGGGTGGTCTACAATTAGGGCTCAAGCCTAGAATTAGGGTGGGCAAGTCAAAGAGGAACAAAATTGAGGATAAGGTGGTTGCCAACTGGGTGTGGGTGTGGTATAGCCCAGAGAGGCAAGTGTGGCATGTTGGGCGCTCCAGAAGTAGATGCTGAGGAGTCTGGGGTGTGAGATGTTTATTAGGAGCCAGAATCTGTGAAATAAAAAGGAAGGAAACCAGACTGGGCACAGTAAGAATTCACAGTGTGATGCAGGTCTGACAAAACCCCGGCTAGCCCAGTGGGAAGCTCTAGAGTGAATATTGCCCGCCAGCATTGCCCCTATTAGGCAGAAATGTCTGGGTCTTTATACCCTGCCTCATTTAGACAATGGATACAAGCTCCCTTGGGAAGGATGTGCTCTTGGGTGACATTTCTACAAGTCCACTTCTACAATTGAGGCAGACCCTGAAAGCATGGAGAGCTGTAGGCTATGTGCAGACCAGTCTTCCACAGTGGACCACAGTCCTTCCTGAAAGGGAATCTGGGTAGTACATGTCCATGTCCACTCTGGGCTCTTATAGGAGGAACAGAAAAATAGGGAGAAATTTTTATTTTAAATTAGGTGCAATCTCAGATTTAAGAGACCCAGAACGGCTGCAGATCCTGGTGCAGGTTTGCTACTAATTAGTTGGTGACCCAGGGCATATCTTTGCCTCTCCCCAGACTCACCATTCCCACCTGTAAAAGTGAGAGAGCCTGATTAGAGTTGGAGCCAGCCTCCAAGCAAGGCACTTCCCAGCTCAAAGTTACCTGGGCTAGGCAGACTTTTCTGCCTCCTACAGTGGGTTGAATCAAGCATTTTTGCTGTTGGTTTGGGATATTTGTCACAGGCTGCTCAAAGTAAACTAAAATACCCCCTGGAGAATAATGTTTTAAATGGAAGTACCGAAAATTTATTGTGACTGTTAAGTGGCTAAAGAACAGAGAATCCCTAAGGAGTGATCAGATGCCACTTGTCACATTTGGAAAAGATTTAGCCTTTCCATTAACGCAAAAGAGTATAGAGTTGTGGTTAATAACTGCAGTGTGCCATCCTTAGCATTTATGGAGAAGATTTTTGTGTCTTTTCCTGTTTTTTGGATTTTACGTCCTTCCTGAAAACCCATCACTGGCCTCTTTTGTGTCTTGTAAGCATCAACTTTAAATTGCACACTTGATGTGAAAGGTTTCTTTTGAAACTAATGGATTATCTGTAGCTTTCCATTATTCTTATCTCCTGTTCCCAAGGTAATTAAAAGAAGGCTGTACCATTGAGTGATTTCAAACACTTCATCCAGTTATCTACAGTTTTTATCTTTCTCTGTGTGGCTGAATATCCTCTTTCGTCTAGTTGAAAAAATGTTGGCATCTTCATTGTTTCTGGCAGATTGCTGGTAGGAAGGATGGCAGGTCATTCTGGGACCTGTGAGTTCTCTGGGCAGTCAGGTTTAAATGAGGTTGAGGTGGCATTCAGCCCCCTGACTCTCCTGAGGACAGCTGGAAGATAAAGGAGAAACGGGGGACTTTGGGAAGTGGAAGTCTCTGCAGCATGTGCAGCTCTGTTGGGGGAGGGGTTCAGGGGGCTGTGATTCCTGCCTGGTTGGGGAGAGTAGAAAGGGTCCCTTTTGGCTGAGAACCACCTCTGATGCTGCCAGTCTTCAGCAATGAGAGTGGAGATAGGGAACTGAAATTGGGGGGCTTGTCCAATTGATAATGGTCATCTGTGTGCTAATTACAGGATTCCTGGAGAAGAGTTGCAGGCTGGATCTTGAAGAAGAGGGATATGGATGAGTGGAGGGGAATCAGGCAAATGACATAGAGATGCCAGCAGTAGGACCAAGCCAGTCACTCATACATGTCTGAAAACAGACCTTGGCTGACAGCAAGGCTCAAGGGGGCACACAATGTAGCTGAAATAGGATGTTAGCAATCAGAAGTCCTTCCTTTCCATTTTCTGCCAGGAATCTGAGAGGGTGAAGTGGGAACCACTTCAGGTTCTTGAGCCAATGGGAGCATACGTTGGCAGCACAATTCTAGTAGCCTCTTGGGAATGAATCACTGTGTGGAAAAGATGGACATTCAGGGGAGCAGCACCCAAGAGAGACTGGTGTAACCCAGCTATGAGAAAAGGGAAGGGAAAGTGGCCTGGAAACTCCAAAGTGCTGCTCCACAAATGTGTCCTCTCTTGCTTAATGTCATCAATGCCTCCAGAAACATGGACCTTAAACCCTGATAATATCCCAAAGAGCTCCACAATGAATCATTTCCAATTTCACTGCCTTGCCCCTAATCGAGCCCATTAATAATGGGAATTTGGACTATTATAAGACCTCCTACCTGAGATTCCTTCCTCTATCTCTTCTTCTGATTATGACTCCTTCACTGTGTCTGGAGCAGTCTTACTGAAACACAGCTGTGATCCTCTCCTCTGGCTGAAAACCTCTTTGCATCCCCCCAACCCCTCCAAGTGTGGCTGATTTCGTAAGCACTAAGCCCTCCAGCTTGCTTTTTTATTCTTGTGTCCTGTCTCCCTACTCCCCCTGATCTTATAGAAAGTCAATTTTATTTTGCTGCTTTTGTGTCCTTCTTTATAGCTTGTCCTCCAGCTTAAACCTCCTTTTTCCTCTCCCCCACCCCAACCTCAGCTATAGAACTCTTACCATCCCTAAGGCCTCTTTCTGATGCCACTTTGACCATAAAGCTGAGCAGCTTCTCTGGGCAGAATCTGTCTTTTTTTCCTCCCTTGCTGCCATAGCACTATTATTGCATGTAACCCAGTTTGCCTTATTTATCGGTTCTTTTTGTCTTCCTTGTGAACTGCTAGTAATCGAGGGCAGGGGTGGCACTTGATTGATCTGTACCACATGGTACCTGGAGACTCAGGGACAAATTTTTATAACTGTTACTACTCTCTCCCTTGAACCATGAGCATCATTTATTCTCCTCCTATATGCTATTACTCTTGGGGACCAAGATGCCTTCCCCAAAGTCCTGGTTTTGGTTCTCCATTCGGTCAAGGCTATTCTGCTTCCAATGTTTCCTTGGATGTATAATAGCAGGTTATATTTTCAGCCCCCCTCCTGTGGCAGAAGCTGTGACCTCACATAAGATTCATTTTCACTGTCCTGGAACCCAACATGGTAACCCACCAAGGTCAGAGGACTGAATCACTGGGCAAGGTCCCTAGCCTTATTTTGCAGATGTTAAAAATAGTAGTCAATAATTACTTCTCAAGGGATATGAAGGCTAACGATCAAATGTGGGCAAACATGCACTTGTAAATAAAAGTTTAAACCTCAAGATAAAGCACTTAGGTGATCTTTTGTTCATTATTTGATTTTTGGACGTTGTTGAAAGTATTAGTTCACTCCATTTATCATCTATAATGTTAGAATTCGGGGTCCTCTCAAGAATTGTCTGACCTCCTGGAAGTGTGAGTGATGGACAGAAGTTTAGTGACAGGCCCAAGGTCACACAGCTAGTGGGTGCTGCATTATGTACATGACACAGCATTAACCCAAATATAGAGAGAAGGAAGTTCTGATTGAAGCTAGCTAAAGGCAAGATTTCCTTCCTGAACCGACAGACCTGGCATCTTCTCAACACATTATTAAGTTGATTGCCAAGGCCATGGCTATTGACTAAATGGGTCACCTGACTCATCTATATCTCTTTCCAAACTTAGACTCTGCCTTTGGGGTATCATGCTGCAGCTAGCTTACAAATGTTGTCATTATGGATGAGAGCAGTGTGAAAATTCGTGGCCAGGAAGACATTAGCTTTCTTGTTGAGCCAGCTTGAAGAGCTGGTGCAAAGGTTAAGAGATAACAGGTGCGAAACTCACTCCCCAGCTTGCAACACAGAGTAAGCATTTAATGAATGTCACCCACTGTTATGTTTATTCATTCCACATTCCAGAACTGTATCGTGAACTACTTTTATGTCATTTCAGAATATTCAGCTGGAAGAAACTTTCAAGATCTAGTTTAATCTCTTCAAAGAGGAATTCCTGACAGATGCTGTAGACTCAAGTCTTGCTATCCATTGAATCAGACCTATTGCACTTTAATAGGATTTATAAAAATAGGAGATCCTCTTAAAATTATCTATATACCTTAAGTATCACTAGGGCAACAGTACTAACTACTCCCCTATTGGTTGGCTCTCTTAGCTCTTCCTTATACTGAATCTAAGTCTTGCTCTAGTGATGTGCACTTATTGGTTGGAGTTTGGCATCTTGGTGCCACAAACAAGATTTTCCCTTCTTTCTCAAGGGCAACCTTTCAGTTATTTGAAGGCAACCATCATTTCTCCCCTGAGTCATCTTTCTGCCTAAAGGAGCGTAATCCCTTTAATTGTTCATTCTGACCCATGACATCCCAAGCTTTCACAATCTTGCTTCCCTGCCTTTGGACAATTTTCAGGTCTATAATTAATGTGGAGAATCCTTCCCAAAGGATTATAGGTGGTTTATGAGGACAAGAACAAAAATGCAACAAGGTTAGGCTATATTCCTTATATTAAAGAGCAATCAGGATAAGGGAAAATGAAGAAAACAATATGAGAACTCTAAGGATTAATGAAGTTGACATAATCCAGCATAGCACTGGACTCTGAGCATCTGAACAGCAAAAGTAAAAAGAAAACTACAATAAGTTGTGGGTACTTATTGTTAAGAAAGAAGAAAGCACATACATAACTCTCTTGGAAGAGATATTTTTTTTTTAACAGTAAGCTTCTCACACAAGCCTTTCCTTTCTAAATGAACTTAATTTTGGAATAATCTTTGATTCATAGAAAAGTTGCAGAGATAGTACAGATTCATCACTCAGTTTCTCCTAATGGTAACATTTTATACAACCATGGCATGTATGCCCAAAGTAAAGAATTAACATTGGTACTGTTGACCTTAAAAATAAAACAGCTAGTTATTTTACCAGGAAAATGAGTTGAGTTGGGAATAGCAGAGGAATTATGATTTGAGACAATCAAACTATAGCAAAAGCATGGAGTTTGGAGGGGCTATTATAAACAAAAAGTCTGTTGGTACAAACCAGAAGTTTGAAGTGTAGTGGCTTTTCATTGGCTGAGTTATGATAGTCTCTCATTGACTGGGATGTTGTTGGGCAAGGAGAAAATCTTCTTTCCCCCTGCTGAGGTGGGAAAGTATCAGCTGAGCATTGGTTGAAGATTTCACCCTTAAAGAGGATAGTAGCTGATCCAATAGGAACAAATGATCAGTACCCTTAGACTCAGTCATAGTGCTGTCACAGGTGGAGCAAACAAAAGATGTCCAGGGATCATTTAATTCACTTGCTTGACTATTTTGATTATTGCTGTCAAATTCTAGAATTGTTACCCTCCTTTTGAGAGAAAGAAATTCCAGCATAATATTTTTCTAAGAAATCTGGACCCAGTAAATGAATAGCGGCAGAGGAGGAACTAAGGAGAAAAAGATGGGTATCTCTCAAAGGGCCTAAACCAAAGGGAATAGGTTCAGAGACAGGAACCAGTTGAAGTTTATTAGAGACCCCCACTATTTGGACCATTTTAGTACTCCAAGGCAGGGGCTGCTTTAAAGAAGCTGGACTGAACACCAAAAGTATAGCTCCAGTGTCAATAAGACATCAAGAAATAAGAGAGAGAGTGGGGCACCTGGGTGGCTTAGTCGGTTAAGCGTCCGACTTTCGCTTGGGTCATGATCTCACGGTTCGTGGGTTCGAGCCCCGCGTCGGGCTCTGTGCTGACTGCCAGTTCGGAGCCTGGAGCCTGTTTCAGAGTCTGTGACTCCCTCTCTCTCTGACCCTCCCCTGCTCACGCTCTCTCTCTCTCTCTCTTCTATAAATAAATAAAACATTAAAAAAAAGAAAAAGAAAAAAAAGAAATAAGAGAGAGAGTAATTCCCAGTCTGGAGAGCTGTTTTTCTAAGCTGACTAAGGAGAGAAGATAGGGAAAAGTCCTTGTTCCTCAAAGCCCCATCATTGAGAATTAGAAGGATACTGGAAAGGCTGGTTAGAGGGCTAAAGGCTTCTGGAGCACTTAAGTTTATAAAAAATATTTTTCTCAATGTCCTAACTTTTTACAATAGTAGTGGAGACTATGAGATTTTTGGTCTTATTTTGGGACCTCCATTTTCCAGAGTTGAAAATTAAGAATTGTGGTAGTCTTCCTTTTAGCTGAATCATCTAGGGTGTGGGTAAGCTGATTTGCCAAATTAACTAAATCTGGAGTGGATGTAGTTTCCCATTCTATCCTTTTAACTAAAAGAGAAATATCCTGAGTTAGTCTCTTAATAAACATAGAGTTAAATGCTACTAGAGTGGATTCAACATCTAAAGAAAGAAAGATTTGTAATAGTCATGAACAGGTTCATCAGGCTATGCTAGCCTGAATTTTGTTTCAATCAACAGGCTTAGGAAAAGCTATGGTAATTGCTTGGTGGAGAATTCCAGTGAGTATTCTAGCATCTTGCCAAATTTAGGGGTCTATTTCTCTAAATCTCTTTGTGAAGATATTCCAAGTGAGGAAAGTTTTATCCAGTGTTTGGCATGACTCTCACAAACAAGCATGTGGACTAATTAATATAATCTAAGAAACCTTGTTGGTAAATTTTAATGACTATGTTGAATTCTTCAGCAAACCTGTGGGTGTCTTCGGTTACTTTAGGATACTCTTTAAAAAAAAATTTTTTTTTTTTTTAGTTTATTTATTTTTGAGAGAGAGAGAGAGAAAGAGGCAGAGCATGAGCAGGGGAAGGGCAGAGAGAGAGGGAGACACCGAATCTGAAACAGGCTTTACGCTCTGAGCTGCCAGCACTAGCCCAACATGGTGCTCGAAACCACTAACCGTGAGATCATGACCTGAGCCAAAGTCGGATGCTTAACCCACTGAGCCGCCAACGCATCTCTAGGATACTCTAACTATGGCTTTCAGTTGAACTTGAGTCCAGGGAACATAGGAAGTTTAGGATTTATTTAGACCCTCAGAAGACTGAACTTTAAAGGGACGGGTTTTAATAGGTTCAAGAAAGGTGGGAGCAGGGAGAGTTTGGGAGGAAAAGGGAAGTTGAGAAAAAGGATTAGAATGAGGGAGTATAGTTAGAGAGGAAGTGGGGCCCTGCAAAGGGAACAGAGGAAATGGCAACAGGTGGGGCCCAAGCACAGGATGGCTGCTGCTCGGGAGGCGAGTGGGGGTTGGGAGGGGCTTGGAGGGAGGGAGGCCTCAGAAGCCATTTTGACTTCTTTCAATTATTTGCCTCAGTTAATTTAGAAATAGTATCTTGCAAAGAGGCAATTTGGCAATTTTAAAATTCTGAAAACATTTGGAAGCCTCAATGTACCAATTAAAATAGGCGTCCCACTCTGTTTTGTTTTTTTTTTTTAATTTAAATTTTGGAACTTTCTAATTTAATTTTGGGAAAAATAAGTTTTGGGAGATCAAAAGTTCCCCATAATGGCCATTGAAGTTCTAAATTATCATTAGCCAAGTCAGTCCATTTAGGTAAGAATGAACATGAGGAAAGACCATAGTTTTTTAAACAGAAAGCCAGACAGTGTTCCTGAAAGGGGTTGCCCTTAGATTATTTAGATGACTGGGATTTTCTCTAGGGTTTTCCAGGGTTTTTCTCTAGAACAAAAGAAAAACTAAACAGCCTGGCTGCAAAGGAGTGAAGCCAAATATGAGCACAGTTCCAATAGGAACAGTCTGATTCCAAAGCAGTTGGGCCAAATGCATAGTTCCAGTGAGAACAGCCTGATTCCAAAGGAGTCAGCCAATGCCAAACGAGTACTCACAAAAAGGACAAAACCTTTAAATACCACCCTCCCCAAATAGGTCCCAAATAAAGCCTGGAGAGCTTGAATCTAGGACAAAATTTACCTTCAAACTCAAGAGTCTGTGAGAAAGAAGTGAGCTCCATGGGATCAGTGGGTACTGGCACCTGTTTGCTCATCAGCCTCAGAGATGTTGGGGAGTCTTCTCTGGATTCTCCCTCTGACACCAAGTAATGTTGACCTTAAAAGCAATACAGCTAGGTATTTTACCATTAAAATGGGTTTATTTGGAAACAGCAGAGGAATTGCAATTCAGGACAAGCAAGATACAGGAGAAGCCATTAGGCAAGTCAGAGAGCAGAGGATGAATGCTCCTCCACAGAGGAAAGGGGAAGTTTGGAAAGGACTGTTATAAACAAAAAATCCATGGGACTAAACTAGGAGCTTGAAGTATAGTGGCTTCTCATTGGCTGAGTTGTGAGAGTTTCTTATTGGTTGGACTGTGGCTGAGCAAGGAGAAAATCTTCCTTCCTCCTGCTGGGGTGTATGTAAGCTTCTTTCTACTGGGTCTGCAAAGGGCAGCAACATGTGGAAAGGTGTGAGAACTCCCCTTCCTCACTCCTGAGTCTGTTTTAAATGAGGTTTTCTATATTAATTTTCACAGTACACAATTCTTAATTAAACTCCAGAGTTTATTTGGATTTCACCAGTTTCCCCACTAATATCTTTTTTCCCTGTTCTAAGGTTCAGTCCTGAATACCACATTGAATTTGGTCATCTGGTTTCTCTTGTCTCCTCTGGTTTGTGCACAGGCTTTACACAGGATTTTTATTGTTTGCCTCTTATTATTGGAAATGTTGGATAATTTTCTTAATCACAAGAGTTTTAGCAAAAGCAGAATCACATTTTATATACCACCTCTTGTAGTGGTGCGCAGTAAGAGTTGGTGTTAAAACATTTAAGTGCACTTCAGTGAAGATGTTTCTGTAGCTCCGGCTAATGGGGGTCAAGTATAAATCCTTTTGGTGGTTTGACCTGAAAAATATGTATATTGAAGTTAGCAGTGGATGACTCTAGGCTTTAAACCTCACAACACTTTTTTTTTTTTTAATGTTTTATTTATTTGTAGGAGAGAGAGAGAGAGAGACAGCGTGAACAGGGGAGGGTCAGAGAGAGAGGGAGACACAGACTCTGAAACAGGCTCCAGGCTCTGAGCTGGCAGTCAGCACAGAGCCCGACGCGGGGCTCGAACCCACGAACCGCGAGATCATGACCTAAGCGAAAGTCGGACGCTTAGCCGACTAAGCCACCCAGGCGCCCCTAAACCTCACAACTCTTTTTTTTTTTTTTTAATTTTTTTTAATGATTTATTTCTAGGAGAGAGAGAGAGAGAGACAGCACGAGCAGGGGAGGGTCAGAGAGAGTGGGAGTCACAGACTGAAACAGGCTCCAGGCTCCGAGCTGGCAGTCAGCACAGAGCCCGACGCGGGGCTCGAACCCACGAACCGCGAGATCATGACCCAAGCGAAAGTCGGACGCTTAACCGACTAAGCCACCCAGGCGCCCCTAAACCTCACAACTCTTAACAAGGCTTTCTAAAAGAGCCAGAGTATGTGATTCAAGGTTATATTCTTTGACAGTGGCCTACGGTGGTGGTGTCTATATTGCTGATTAAAGTGGTGTCTATATTGCTAAATTCTCATCTTTTGAAACCCAGTAATCATGAGGTGGCTCTTTGTCATGCTGATGAAAAAATCTACCTTCTTGTCAAGTTTTAAAATTTAGTCTATGCTGTTTTTCTTTCTTTCTTTCTTCTTTCTTTCTTTCTTTCTTTCTTTCTTTCTTTCTTTCTTTCTTTCTTTCTTTCCTTCTTTCTTCTTTCTCTCTCTCTCTCTCTCTCTCCTCTCCTCTCCTCTCCCCTCCCCTCCCCTCCCCTCCCCTCTCCTCTCCTTTCTTTCCCTTCCCTTCCCTTCCCTTCAAACTTAGGAAATGAGTATTCTCTCCAAAAGTGTTTTTTTCCCCCAAGTTGCTTTCATCTCAGCATGATGAACAGTGAGAATTAATGCCAAATCTAATTCCCTATATGTTGTAGTTCATGGAAACTATATGGCAGTGATATGGCAATTGTCAATCAGGCCAGATAAAAAGGAGTTTCAAAAAGAATGTATTGTAATGGACTGGGAAATGTGGAATATTCAAAGAGAAACTGACACTGGTCTGGTTGAAGGAATCCTCTGGCAAAGCAGCCAAGTCTTTTTTCAGAGTGAGAATCATACATTCACTTCTGATAGCACATGTTGGTGTACTTCACATGGTTTATTATAGAATTTTGTGACATTGTCAATATGAATGAATCCTTCTGGTCTAGATGAACATGAGTGTCAAGTTTGGATATATAGTGTGGTAGCATTTTGGCCAAAATATTCATGTGCAGAACCTAAGTAATATTCTAATCTCAAATGGCTCTTAAAATCCAATATTACATGTAAAATAATAGAAAATTCTTTATTATCGTATGAGTTGCACATTAAATACTTTAATTCACTAAGTAGTTGTCTTAGTCCTGCAAGGCTGCTATAACAGAACACCATAGACTGGATGGCTTATAAACAACAGAAATTTATTTTTCACAGTCTTGAAGCTAGAAGTTCAAGGTCAAGTCACAGCAGATTCAGTGTCTGGTGAGAGCCAATTTCCTGATTAATAGGTGACCATCTTCTTTCTGTGTCCCCATATGGCAAACGGGGCAAGGAAACTCATTGAGATCTCACTAATAAGGGTGCTAATCCCATTCATGAGGATTCTAGCCTCATGACCTTATCATCTCCCAAAGGTCCTACTTCCTAATGCTATTATATTGGGAATCAGGTTTCAAGTATATGAATTTTGGGGAATGCATTCGATCTATAACAGTAATCATGGAACATTTGTGGAAGGATTTTAAAAAACAAACAAAAAAGAAATTTCAGTTCAGTTGGAAACTGTTTAACTCAAACAAATAATATTTTGTGGATATGCCAAGTGTCCAGCTCTATGCTAGGCTTTAGAAACACATAAATGAATAAGACAAAGTCCTTCACCTTGAGGAGGAGCTAACACTTAGAAGGAAGCAACACAACCATGCAATAAATGTGTGGTGAATATTATGAAAAGAGGCATTCACAAAGTGCTATGAGAGTACTGATGAAGAGTATTCAACCCATCTAGGGGTTTAGGATAGCTTCTTAGAGGCAGTGACACATGAGCCTATCTGAGAAACCTTGGGAGTGAGATGTAGCAGCATCAGCAAGCATACATAGGTGTTGGAACTATAAACAGTTCTGTCCTATTCAGGGGTAAAATGTGCATCCGTGATTGGCAGAATAAAACTAATAAACTCTGGTAAAGAGCTTGCACCTTGTCTTTGTGTGAAGGAATATCATGGAGGGTTCTCATCGGGGTATGTTTTTATGTGTTAGATAAATTGCTCTGGAGACTATTTGAAAGATAAATTCCATGGATATAGAACTGGATGCAGGGGACTCTGGAAAGATGTTGGATGGAGAGCACAATTTTATGATCCCCTATCCCCTTCTCTGCTGGGATCATCAACTAATAAGAATGTTGTGTTTCACTGCTGGAGCCTAGAGGGGAATCCCAAACACATCTGGAGCTCTGAATATGAGAAGAAGTGTGGGTGTGGACCAGTAGAACATTGCATTTTTGCACCATTATTTGCAATTTTGGGGAAAAGCTGAAGGACTTGGGAGGAAACCAGACTTTCTGGCCAAGGCTAAGCTAGAGCCCACTGATCCAAAGGGCATGGAGTACTGGTTTCACCAGTCCTTGGGAACTTCTTTGCTGGTTGAACTGCTTTCTTTCCATGTGGTTGTCAGAGGACTCTTCCTCCTGTAGTTCCTGTGAAATTGGATGTCTCTTTAGATGCCTCAATTAAGGGGTCCCAGCATGCCAGGCCATTTGACTCTGACACATAGAAGAGATTCCTTCCTAAGCAGCCATGTCCCCACTGACTGTTAAGAGCCCAGTATCCTAACCTGTATTAAGTGATGCAGTTAGGCAAAGAAAGTAGCTTGAAGGCAAATCTAACCAAAACCTGATGTGGTTCTGATTAAGACTCAGGAAGAAACAATAGATTTAAAAAAATTATACAAATCTTACAGAGATATTAGACTATATTGTGAAGGGATGGTCAGAGAGCCAAAAATGTTTCTAGAAGTATAAAATTCTTTCTCAGCTGAAAAAAGTGAACAGAATACCTAAAAAAATGGAACAAAAATGATGATTTAGTAATCTGGAAGATCAAATGAAGAACTAAATCTATAGAGTATTGTGACCTCTACTCAGTTATCAAGGGATTAACAGGGATTTTCAAAGGGAGAAACAATGGAACCATATTATGCATAAGAATTTTACAAATTTATAAGCCCAATTATGATTTTAACTAAAACTTCACTGCATTGTTGTTCACCTTCTCAAAGGTTGTGTGTAGGTTGTATTTTGTGATGTCATCTCCTGTAACATTTCAGTAAATAGATTTCAGTTCTTCAGTTCAGTTCTTCACTTTTTCCATCTACATATTTACATGTCACTTTTATGTTATTTTACACATTTGTTGAATTTTGCATCCATCATAGTTATTTTGTATTGTAAAGCAAAGCCAGTGGAATGGAGAACAGAACATTTTATATCAAAACCAATTAAAAACAGTGAAAGCAACATGTAAGGGAATATTTATACCTTAAAATGTAGTGTAGTATTTTCCTAGTTTACAAAGAAGGATGGATGGTTTGGAAGTGGTTCAATGAAGCATAAAAATAGAAGTAAAAACAGTAATGTAAATACTACAATTCAAATGGAGAATGTGCTGGAACAAGTAAAGCTGCACAATTTGTCAAAAGAAGTGCAAATAAGAAGTATGACAATAAATTAGGAATTGGATTTTGTTGGACAGGTAATCCATTTCCCCCTAGTCTCTAATATGCTGTCTGCTATGAAACTTTGTCAAGTAGTGGTATAGAGCCACCAAAATTCTTGCAAATGAAGCACAGAAACCTCTTCAGTAAACCTCCAGCTGATTGTTTTGATGCAAAAGGCAAAAGAGAGACCAAATCTAGAGGTGTCTTTCAGAGTTGCAATCCACATAGCAATAAAAAGGTATTAGTTATATTATTGATAAGAAGTTTGTAAAACCAGCCAAAGGGTGACGATAAATATGCTTGGAGAGGAAAGCATAACAAGTTATTGAAAAATTCACTTTAAGAATGATGCTGTTGGACATCATAGGCAAAACGAAAGAACAATTACCATCATGTACTTTTAGAGGAAACTACTGTTGAGTATGAAGTAGCTCTTGGTATAGGTGTGCTATATACATAAGGGAGAAGTGCTTTGAGATTTTTGTCTTGTTTATCATTTGAAAAGCACATGCTGCAGAAGAGATTTTTTTATTTTGTTGCTAATTAGCTCATGAGTGTTGGTTCAGATTGGAAATTAAGTGTTAAGATCTTCTTTAAACTTAACTAGGTATAAAACAAGAAGGGGCATTCATTGCTCTACAAAGAAAAGAATTTGCTCGATCATGTCTTCCACATTGCCTTACTCACTGAGAACAGTTGGTGGCCAGCAGTATGAATGCTGTATTAAGCATGTCTTTTATTTTCTGTTGATGCTTTGACATCTAAGGGCTTACAAACACTGGAGGGACTAGCCCCTCCCAGGGTTAGCCAATTCCTAAAGATAGAATATGACCTCCATGTGAGCATGACTTTCAATATGCAAACCAGCCAACCCCCAGACCATAACCCAACTACCTATTTTATCAGGCTCTCCTACCCTGTGGCCACTATCCGTCTGCTAATCACTCCAGGACCAAATAGCTGACTAGGGAGAGTCCCTGTGCCCCAGAACCTGATGAAATTATTCAAACCAGCTAATCCTTATCTGGTTTACCCTGCTTCACCTCTTCCTTCCCATACAAACACAATAACGGCTCTTGTCCACATTTCTACCCCTTCACCTTTGCCTCAGGACCAACTCTGGTGCCTCCTCACGTGCTCTCCCACCCTTATGGCGTGCTCCTACCTCCTGGTATTTTTATATTCTGTATAACAATCTGTCTTTTCAATGGCAAATTGAAATTTCTCCTGATCTGCTGGCTTACCATACCTGAATAATAATAAAGCCTACATTTTCAAACACAACCTGACCTTGATTCAAGGTTAATAGAAATAGTGAAAGTTGTAAACCCATCCAAATTATGCCCACTGGCAGTGTATCTTTTCAATGTGCTATGTCAAGAAATGGACATCTAGTACAAGTCGTTTTACACACTGAAGTACCCTAGCTGTCAGAGAGAAGGCAGCTCTCAAGAGTTTTTGAAATCAAGAATAAAATAAAAACATTTCTTCAGGACACTGATAATGTCATAAACTCCATTTCTAAGACTTCAAGTGTTTTGCTCAACTGTGTATCTTAGCAATGTATTTATTGTCTTTAGAGCCTGAGCCTATTGCCTAAGGGCTGAATGATCATGAATTTTAATATGGAGGATAAGATATCAGAATTTGTCCATGGTACAAATAGCTCAGTTGCAGAAAGTTTGTCTTTTTTCTAGCACTTGCTGATTTTCTTCTCAGGGAGAAAGAAATCAATGATATATTATTGGGCATATTTTAAAATTACCTCCAAGGGCTGCGATGGAGCATGAAAAGCTACTTTGCAAAGAGTAGATTAGGAATCCATTCAGCACCAATTCCCAAGCTCAGAGTCAACCCTCCAGCTTTTCAGTATGATATGCTTATTGACTTAGCATCTGATGGAGAGCTGAAAGACTTCAGTGAGTCATCTCTTCATGATTTCTGTGTCCCTGTTCAACCCAAATACCTAGCACTACGTGCCAGAGCCAAACTCTTGCTGCCCTGCTCAATAGTATCATCGAGACTTAGTATTTTTTTTTTAATTTTTTTTAATGTTTTATTTATGTCTAAGAGAGAGAGAGAGAGACAGCGTGAGCAGGGGAGGGTCAGAGAGAGAGGGAGTCACAGACTCTGAAACAGGCTCCAGGCTCTGAGCTGGCAGTCAGCACAGAGCCCGACACGGGGCTCGAACCCACGAATCGCGAGATCATGACCTAAGCGAAAGTTGGATGCTCAACCGACTAAGCCACCCAGGCGCCCCGAGACTTAGTATTTTATAATTAGATGGAAATAAAAGAAACCAAATAGATGTAGAATCTGGTGGCACAAACTATGTCATTAAGCCAAAAAGTAGAAGATTTCAAATTGTCATCCCTTTTAATTGATCTGAAATAAATAGTATTGACTTTAAATGATTTAATTTTTGTTCCTAAAATTATGATGACTCCCTTTAGAAGTGACCTAAAATTTGGCCCATTAAGTAGTCTGTGAATACTTAAAGTCAGAGAAATTCCCGTTTTAATATAACAGATCCTAAAGAATTGTCCTTCCATTCCTTACTAGGTTAAGTACATTTTTTTATTCTACTATCATTTCTCTGGCAAGTGATTGTGTATTAGGGATCTTCAGAGAAACAGAACAAATAGAATATTTATTTATTTATGAATTGGCTCACATGATTTTGGAGGCTGAGAAGTCCCTAGATCTACAGCTGAAGACCTGAGAACCAGGAGAGTCAGTGGTGTAAATTCCAATTTGAGTCCAAAGGCATGAGAAGACTGATGTTCCTGTAGCAGAAAGACTATCAGATAGAAAGCAAATTCTATCTTACTCAGACTTTTGTTCCATTCAGGCCCTCAGTGGATTAGATGAGGCCAATCATATTGGGGAGGGCCATCTGCTTTACTCAGTCTGATGATGCAGATGCTAATTTTACCCCTAAATACCCACACTGACAAACTTAAAATAATATTTAACAAAATATCAGGATACCCTATGACTCAGTCAGGCTGACACATAAAATTGAGCATCACAAGGTCTTCAGCCCTCCTGAACAGAGCATTATGTGTGGTCATTCCATTAACCTACGATAAAAGATATGATGAAGAACAGCAAAGAATAGAGCTTAAATTTTCTTTCCAAGAGGCACCACAGCCCATATCATTCCTGTTCTAATAGGTTTCTGGTGTGACTGTGCCATCAGCTTCCAAATGTGCTTAGTGCCTAGTGCCTAGACGCTTGTGGATCTCTCGTCCTCACGAAAGGACGTATATGACAAAGTTCTTAACTGCAAGCAACAGAAATTGATTCTCATTGATGTTAGTGGCAAAGTCACTTATTAAAAAGATATTGGGAAGGAAACCCTTGTGTACTATTGGTAGGAATGTAAATTGGTGCAGCCACTATGGAAAGCAGTATGGATGTTTCTCCAAAAATTAAAAAAAGATCTAACATATTATTCAGCAATTCTCCTTCTGGATATTTATCCAAAGAAAACAGTCACTAGCTCAAAAAGATCCTTACACTTCCATGTTCCTTGCAGTATTATATATGATAGCCAAGACACGGAAGCAAACTAAGTCTATCAATGGATGAAAGGATAAAGAAGATGTGGTATATATATATATAAATGGAGTATTATTCAACCATAAAAAAAGGAGGTCCTGTCATTTGTGAAAGCATGGATGGACTTTGAATTATGCTAAGTGAAATAATTCAGACAGAGCAAGACAATACTAAATGATCTCATTCGTATGTGAAATCTGAAAAACAAAATAACCAGAACTAAAAGATAGGGAACAGATTGGTAGTTGCCAGAGGCAATGGGTAGGAGTGGGGGTGAGGAAATGTATAAAGGTTGTCCAAAGGTACAAACTTCCAGTTATATAAGATAAATAAGTCCTGGGGATACAATTTCCTGCACAGTGACTATAATTGTATTATATAGTGACTATATTGTACTGTATATTTGAATATATGCTAAGACAGTAGGTTTTTCTTTTCTTTTTTTTCTTAGTTTATTGTCAAGATGGTTTCCATATAACACCCAGTGCTCATTCCAAGAAGTGCCCTCCTCCATGCCCATCACCCCCCTTCCCCTCTCCCCTACTCCCATCAGCCCTCAGTTTGTTCTCAGCATTCAAGGGTCTCTCATGGTTTGCTTCCCTCCCTCTCCCCAACTATTTTTCCCCTTCTTCTCACCCATGGTCCTCCATTAAGTTCCTCTGAATCCACTTATATGTGCAAATATATGGTATCTGTCCTTCTCTGCCTAACTTAATTTGCTCAGCATAACACCCTCAAGTTCCATCCATGTTGCTACAAATGGCCAGATTTCATTCTTTCTCATTGCCATGTAGTATTTCAGTGTATGTAGATAAACCATATCTTTTTGATCCATTCCTCAGTTGATGGACACTTAGGCTCTTTCCATGTTTTGGCTATTGTTGAGAGTGCTAATATGAACATTGGGGTACATATGCCCCTATGCATCAGTACTGCTGTATCCCTTGAGTAAATTCCTAGCAGTGCTATTGCTGGGTCCTAGGGGAGTTCTACTGTTAATTTTTTGAGGAACCTTCACACTGTTTTCCAGAGGGGCTGCACCAGTTTACATTCCCACCAACAGTGTAGGAGGGTGCCCGTTTCTCCACATCGTCACCAGCATCTAGAGTTCTCTGATTTGCTCATTTTAGCCACTCTGACCAGTATGAGGTGGTATCTCAGTGTGGTTTTGATTTGTATTTCCCTGATGAGGAGGGATGCTGAGCATCATTTCATGTGTCTGTTGGCCATCTGGATGTCCTCTTTGGAGAAGTGTCTGTTGATGTTTTCTCCCCATTTCTTCACTGGATTATTTGTTTTTCAGGTGTGGAGTTTGTGAGTTCCTTATAGATTTTGGATACTAGCCCTTTATCTGATACGTCATTTGCAACTATCTTTTCCCATTCCATCAGTTGTCTATTAGTTTTATTGATTGTTTCCTTTGTCGTGCAGAAGCTTTTTTATCTTGATCAGGTCTCAGTAGTTCATTTTTGCTCTTGATTCCCTTGCCTTTGAGGATGTGTCAAGTAAGAAATTGCTGCGCTTTAGGTCAAGGTGGTTGTTTCCTGCTTTCTCCTCTAGGGTTTTGATGGTTTCCTGTCTCACAGTCAAGTCCTTTAACCACTTTGAGTTTATTTTTGTGTATGGTGTGAGAAAATGACCTAGTTTCATTCTTCTGCATGTTACTGTCCAGTTCCCCCAGCACCGTCTGTTATTAAAGAGGCTGTTTTTTTTTTCCATTGGATACTCTTTCCGGCTTTGTCAAAGATTAGTTGGCCATACATTTGTGGGTCCAATTCTGAGTTCTCTATTCTGTTCCATTGGTCTATGTGTCTGTTTTTGTGCCAATACCATACTATCTTGATGATCACAGCTTTGTAGGAGAGGCTAAAGTCTGGGAGCGTAATGCCTCCCATTTTGGTTTTCTTCTTCAATATTACTTTGGCTATTTGAGGTCTTGTGTGGTTCCATACAAATTTTAGGATGGTTTGTTCTAGTTTTGAGAAGAATGCTGGTGCAATTTTGATTGGGATTGCATTGAATGTGTAGATTGCTTTGGGTAGTAATGACATTTTAACAACATTTATTCCTCTGATCCATGAGCATGGAATGTTTTTCCATTTCTTTGTGTCTTCTTCAATTTCCTTCATAAGTTTTCTATAGTTTTCATCATACAGATCTCTTATTTCTTTGGTTAGATTTATTCCTAGGTATTTTATGGTTTTTTGTGCCATTGTGAATGAGATCAGTTTCTTGATTTCTCTTTTTGTTTCTTCATTAATGGTGTATAAAATGCAGTGATTTCTGTATGTTGATTTTGTACCCTGCAACTTTGCTGAATTCATGGATCAGTTCCAGTAGGCTTCTGGTGGAGTCTGTTGGGTTTTCTATGTAGAGTATCATGTCGTCTGTGAAAAGTGAAAGTTTGACTTCTTCTTTGCCAATTCTGATGCCTTTTGTTTCCTTTTTTTGTCTTGTTTCTGATGCTAGGACTTCCAGCACTATGTTAAACCACAGTGGTGAGGGTAGACATCCCTTTCATGTTCCTGATCTCAGGGAGAAAGCTCTCAGTTTTTCCCCATTGAGGATGATCTTAGCTGAGGGCTTCTCATAGATGGCCTCATAAGTAAGTTCCCTCTATCCTGGCTTTCTTGAGGGTCTTTATTAAGAAGGGATGCTGTATTTTGTCAAATGCTTTTTCTGCATCTATCGACAGAATTTATGGTTTTTATCTTTTCTTTTGTTAATGTGATGTATCACATTGATTGATTTGTGAATATTGAACCTGCCCTATAACCCCAGAATGAATCTTATTTGATCATGGTGGATAATTCTTCTTATGTGCTGTTGAATTCGATTGGCAAGCATTTTGCTGAGGAGTTTTGCATATGTATTCATCAAGGATATTGGCCTGAAGTTCTCTTTTTTTGCTGGGTCTCTGTCTGGCTTGAGAATCAAAGTGATGCTGGCTTTGTAAAATGAGTCTGAGAGTTTTCCTTCGATTTCTATTTTTTGGAATAGCTTGAGAAGAATGAGTATTAATTCTGTTTTAAATGTCTGGTAGAATTTCCCAGGGAAGCCATCTGGCTCAAGGCTTTTATTTGTTAGGAGATTTTTGATAACTGATTCAATTTCTTCGCTAGTTATGATCTAATCATTGCTGTACGTGGAGTATTAAAGTCTCCTGCTATTAGCATATTTTATCCATAAGATTGTTTCTGATTGTGATTGTTGTATGTATTTGGGTGCTCCCACATTTGGTGCATAGACATAATTGTTAGCTCTTTCTGATGGATAGACACTAATTATTATATAATGCCCTTCTTCATCGCTTGTTACTGCCTTTACTTTGAAGTCCAGTTCGTCTGCTATAAGTATAGCTACTCCAGCTTTCTTTTGACTTCCAGTAGCATGATATATATTTCTCCATTCCCTTACTTTCAATCTGAAGGTGACTTCAGGTCTAAAATGAGTTTCTTGTAGACAGAAAATAGATGGATTTTGGTTTTTGGTCCATTCTGCTACCTTATGTCTTTTGATTGGAGCATTTAGTCCATTTACATTCAGTGTTATTATTGAAAAATATGGGTTTAGAGTCATTGTGTTCTTTGTAGGATTCATGCTTGTGATGGTGTCTCTGGTACCTTGTGTTCCTTGCAACATTTCCCTTATAGAGTCTCCGTTAGGATTTCTTGTAGGGCTGGTTTAGTGGTGACAGATTCTTTCAATTTTTTTTATTTGGGAAGACTTCTATCTCTCCTTCTATTCTGAATGAAAGGCTTGCTGGACAGAGGATTCTTGGCTGCATATTTTTTCTGTTCATCACATTGAAGATTTCCTGCCATACCTTTCTGGCCTGCTGAATTTCAGTGGATAGGTCTGTCACCACTCTGATAGGTTTCCCTTTGTGTGTTAGGGCCATTTTATCCCTAGCTGCTTTAGGAATTCTCCCTTTGTCCTTATATTTTGCCAGTTTCACTATGATATGTCGTGCAGAAGATCGATCCAAGTTACGTCTGAGGGGAGCTCTCTGTGCATCTTGGATTTCAATGTCTGTTTCCTTCCCCATATTGGGGAAGTTCTCTGCTATAATTTGTTCAAAGACTCCTTTAGTGCCTTTCCCTGTCTCTTTCTCTTCTGGAATTCCTATGATATGGATATTGTTCCATTTGATTGTATCGCTCAGCTCTAGAACTTTCCTTTTGTGTTCCTGGATCAGTTTGTCTCTCTTTTTCTCAGCTTCCTCTTTTTCTATAATTGTGTCTTCTAATTCACCTATTCTCCTGTCTCTTAAGTCTGTGCATTAGATACCTCCATTTTATTCTGCATCTCATTTATAGCATTTTTTTGATTCATCACAACTATTTTTAAGCTCCATAGTCTTTGTAGCAATAGTTTCTCTGATGTCTTCCATGCCTTTTTCAAGTTAAGCTATTAATTTTATGACTATTGTTCTAAATTCTTGTTCAAGTATGTTGCTTATATCTGTTTTGAGCAGTTCTTTAGCTGTTATTTCTTCCTGGATTTTCTTTAGAGGAAAGTTCTTCCATTTCATCATTTTGGCTAGCCTTCTGTCTTTTGTTAGTTTTTAAAAAAATTTTTTTAATGTCTTTTTTATTTATTTCTGAGAGACAGCGAGAAAGGGGGGGGGGGTCAGAGAGAGAGGGAGATACAGGCTCCAGGCTCTGAGCTGGCTGTCAGCACAGAGCCTGACATGGGGCTCGAACACATGAACTGGGAAATCATGACCTGAGCCGAAGTTGGACGCTTAACTGACTGAGCCACCCAGGTGTCCCTCTTGTTAGTTTTAAAACCTTGTTATGCACTCTGCACCTGCGAGTACTGCTGTATTAAAGAAGGCTCTTTGACTGTCCAGGGTCTGTTCTTTCAGGAAGTGTTCTTTGAATGGTGTCTCTTGGTCTCTCTTGTTGAGACTTTGGTTATTTTGTTTCCCTACTTATAGGGGTATCTGGGACTCTTCACCATGTGTACTTTGGCTTGTTTCTTAGGTAGCCCTGGAAAAGAAAACAGACAGACAGACATAGGGAACAAAGGCACACAAATGTACAGACAAATCTAACAAACATGCAAACTGAAAGGGAAAAAGAAAAAGAAAAAAAAATAAGGGGAAAAAAGAGGAAGGAGGAAAAACAAATAATAAATATTTAAAAAATAAAAACGAAGAAAAGCAAAGAAAAAAGAAAAAAAACCCCAAAAGACAAAGAACAGTCTAAAAGCATAAAACCAGAATTCCCAACTACAAATAAAGAACCGGGTGTATGAAGTGTTGATCGAAGAGCCTATACAAGGAGAGAAATGACAGGGCAGGGAGAAAGCAAAATTGGAAGAGAAATGACCAGGCAGAGAGACTAAGAGGCTTAATTCAGAGAAAGAGGAGAATATGGTAACAGATGAGGAGAAAGAAACGAAGATAATGTTACTTAGAGAAACTATATAGTCTGATTACTCCAGAGGGAGAAAGAGATAGAAAGGTAGTGGTGGAGGTATAGAATATACATCTAGAGAATGGATTAAATGTGACTGTTTAAGCAAACAAGTGACCAGAGTGCCCAGTCCAGCAGAGGAGAGGAATACAAATGACATAAGGGAAAATATATCTGAATAGAAAGAATTGATCTAGAATTAATCACGGTAGTGCATCCATGTTGGTCTTCCCCAGGGCTCCAGTAAAAATCCCCACTCTCTAGTGGGGATGGGCATGGTTTGGTGTAGGCGGGTATTAGCCTCCACTGCGTCCTGTGGGCTGCTCCCTGAGGTCCAGCCTTGGTGATTGTGGGGAGAAAAATGGTGGCGCCCCAGTTCCCTCTCGAACCAAGCATTGCAACTCACTCTTTTGGGTCCGATCTCCCTACGCTGCAGGCGTAGCTGGGCCGTGCTCTATGTCCCAAGCCACGCCTCCTTTCCAGATCTTAGTCTGCACGCCCCATGAATACAGCCAGAAATATAAACCTGCAGGTCCAGTCCCTCCGAGCAGTTTCAAGCTGGTCACCTCCCCACTGGGAATCGAACAAAGCCAGAAGAGCGGCAGAGGGGCTTCAGGAGGGCCACTTCCCCTCCAGGTTAAGCTGGTGAACAGAGGAGCGGTTTCTCCTGCGTCGCCTGGAACCAGTGCGTCCCGCTCAAGGTCAGCTGCACAGCTGAAAACCGGATCCCGCTATGTCCCCAGCCGGTTTTCTCTTCTCCAGGGACAGGGACAGTTCCTTGAGCAGTTTCAGCTGCTCTTTCTTTTCCCCTCAACTCACCATGGCTCCCCACATAGGGGCTCCCTCCCCTCTCTCCGTGTCTCTGGTCCCGGCCCATTTTTATCTTCCCCAGTTCGCACTCACACTCTACAGTTTTCTCAGTGGACTCTATCTCCTTTTCCTCCCAAACTCCTGGATTCTGTAAGGGTTCCTATGGCATCAGGCCTTCTCCATTTGAGAGATGGCAGTAAGTGAAATGTACAGAGCTCCCTACTTCTCTGTCATCTAGCCTCCTCTAAGACAGTAGGTCTTAAAAGTTCTTATCACAAGGAAAAAAATTGTAACTATGTATGGTGATGGATGTTAATTAAACTTATTATAGTGATCATTATGCCGTACATACATATATCAAATTATTATGTTGCACACCAAAAACTAATATAATGTAATATGTCAATTATATCTCAATAAAAAAGAAAATAGAAATAAAATTATGATAATTAAAAAAAAGATATTCAGTAGCTCACAGAAACCATGGTTGAGGAAGGGTTTGGAAACCTAGGCTTGGAGGCCATCCAACCAGTAGTCATGATCAAAATTATGCCTTTGATCTATCTGTGACTCCCACTGCTGACTCCACCATCAAGCACTCATGCGTAGGTAGAATCATTGACACTTTTGACATTGGACAGAGCAATAACATGGCTGCCATGTGGCTCAGGAGCTCAGGTGGTGCAATGCCATTGCCTCCAGACAAATTCTCTGTGGTTTTCGCTTCTTTGCAAAATATCCCTGGCTTAAAGTCTGGAGCAGGTGCTTCAGATTGGTAGAGTCTAGATTCTCTGCCCATGACTGCAGGGGGGTCCTGGAAAGTAAATTTCTGGAATTTTCTAAATGCTTCTAAAATGGCAGCTGGGTTCTTCCTTCCACCTGAAACCACGATGGTAGATGTTCTGAATATAGTTAATATAGTGAGGACATTATAGAGTAGCAGTTAAAAGTGTGGACTCAGGTCAAATCTCTAGGCACAAATTCAGGGTCTGCGACTTACTGTTAAGTTAAATTATGTAACATTCCTGTGGCTGAATTTACTCATCTGTAGAAGGTGGAGAGTGATAGTACCTATCTCATAGGGTTGTCATGAGGCTTTTATTAGTTAATATATGTAAAATGTTTGAAACAGTACCTGACACATGATAAGCATTCAATAAATGTTAGCCATAAAGAGGGGGAGTTCAGATGCTGTGCGGCCAAAAAATTGGATGTCCATCAAAGTCTACACTTCTGATTGTCCAGTGTCACATACACACCCTTCTTCCCATATTTATATTTCCAAATGTAAATTTAAGAGCTCTAGCCTCACATAATACAGCATTAATACAATAGAAAGTGCATCCATCAAAGAAGATTGACTCAAATACTCATCATCTAGGTCCATTTTACGATCTTGGGATAAGAGCCATTCTGGTAGTCCACCAACTAATAATACTATATAGTTGATGAGGGAAAGGGAGAGAGAGAGAGACCAGGGTAAAATTAGTTAAGACACAGAAATGTTTATTTGACATGTTAGAAAAGAAGATATGGAGAGGTGTTAATAGTTCTTGTTTCTAAGTTACTCATAAAGCTGTGGTTGACAGTTATGACTACCCTTCTATAGCACCATCCATTCCTTCTCTTTGTTGTCAGCTAGCATCTCAGTTAATTAGAGTTTGTCACTCAGTAGGGTGACCCAAATCTTTATTCTTGAGAGCCCAAAGTTTTGATGACCCTGCCTGTTTAGGGCAGTTCTGACCCTCCGTTAACTTAAATGACTGTACACGTGCATTAGGATGTTTTTGTCTGCAAATAATAGAAAACCCATTGAAATGGCTTAAAAGAAGATGCCATTCATCATTCACTCATTTGAAAAATGTTTATTGGGTGCTAATGGTATACTAGGTACCCATCTAGGTGCTGAGGATTCAACAGTAAGCAAAATGTTCTGCCTTCTTGAAAAATTCTGGTTGGAAGAAGTAGGGAAGAAGAAAATAAACCAATAAGCTATATACAGGGTATTAGTGATAAACTATATATAGGGTATAAGTGCCAAGGAGAAAAACAAAGCAGGTTAGAGTAACTGGGTGAGGTAGGGTCTACTATTTGCAATAGTGTGGTAAGGGAAAGATTCCTCAATTAGGTCACATTTGAGCAGAGACCTGAAGGCAATGAGGGAATCAATTATGCGAATATCTTGGGGAAGGGTTTCCATTTTCAAATTAACGTGAGTTAGACTATTCTGACAAACTCTTTTTCTGAGAATAGCTAAAAATGTTGGATTGATTTTTTAAGTAAACTTTTTATTTTGAAATAGTTTTAGGCTTACAGAAAAGTTGCCAAACTAATACAGAGAGTTCCCATTTACCCCACATCCAGTTACCTTTATTGTTAACATCTTACATAAGAATGATACTTTTGTCGAAACTAGGAAACTGGCATTGGCATATTAGTGTTAAATAAAGTCTATATATTATTCAGATCTCATTAGTCTTAAACAAATATCCTTTTTTATGTTCCAAGATCCAATCCAGGATACCACATTGCATTTAATTCTTATGTCTCCTTCTGATCTTGTCTCAGTCTGTTCACGCTGCTTTAACAGATTACTGTAGTCTGGGTAACATAATGTAAATAACAGAAATTTCTTTCTCACAGTTCTGGAGGTTGGAAATTCCAGGGTCAAGATACTGGCATATTTGATGTCTGGTTAGGACCCAGTTCCTCATTCATAGATGACTGTCTTTTTGCTGTGTCCTCACATCATAGAAGGACAAGAAAGCTCTGTGAGGTCTCTTTTATAAGGGTGCTAATCCTATTCATGAGGGCTGTACTCATGACCTAGTCACCTCCCATACACCCCATCCTCTAGTACCCTCTCCATGGGGGTTAGGATTTCAACATATGAATTTGGGGGGACATAAACAGTCAGTCTATAGCAGATCTGTATAAGCTTTTCTGTATTTTTCATCACCTTGACAGTTTTGAGGAATACTGATTAGGTATTTTGTAGAATGACTTTCTTTCTTTTTTTTTTTTTTTCTAGGGGAGAGAGAGAGAGAGAGCAGGGGAGGGTCAGAGAGAGAGGGAGACACAGACTTCGAAATAGGCTCCAGGCTCTGAGCTGGCAGTCAGCACAGAGCCCGACACGGGGCTCGAACCCACGAACCGCGAGATCATGACCTAAGCGAAAGTCGGTCGCTTAACCGACTAAGCCACCCAGGCGCCCCTGTAGAATGACTTTCAGCTTGATTCTGTCTGATGTTTTTCTTATGATCAGTTTGGGCTATTGGTTTGGAGGAAAAATACCAAAGAGGCGAAACATTCTGCTTGTCACAGCATATCACAGGGTACACAATATCAACATGACTCATCACGGGTGGTGTTAACCTTGACCAAGGTAGTGTCTGCCTCGTTTCTTCAGTATTGAGTTGCTTCTCCACCCCGCCTGCCCCTTTCCACAGTCTGATCTTTGGAATCAAGTCATAAATACAGTCCACACGGGGGTCTGGTGGGGGGATAGGTGAGAATGGTTGATTAAACTCCACCTCCTGGAGGGGGTATCATCTACATAAATTATTTTGAATTCTTCTGTAAGGAATGTTTGCTTCTTCTTTCCCATTTACTTATTTATGAAATGATTTACTTTAGATTATAATCCAGTACTATGAAATTTATCTCACTGTTCATATTGCTCCAACTTTGGTCATTGGAAGCTCCTTCAGTTGGACTCTTGTGCCCCTTTGACATGTTCTCTTATTTTTTGAACACTTTCTTACTCTCTGGCACTACAAGATACTCCAGATTCATTTTGTTTTTTCTTTGCCTCAGCCTTACAGTAAGACTGTTCTCTACAGAATCCTGGTTCCTTTTATTGGAGAATGGTATATAGGAAACCAAATTTGGGTGCTGGGTGATTTTGTTCCTAGTTGGGTGTTACTGTTGTTGGTCACTTCCACAGACTGAGCCAGGACATACATGTATATATACTAACCCATGTGTGCATATATACTTGTTTCTGTATCTGTAATAAATATCTGTATCTGTAATAAGGCTGACATGAGTTCATACTGATGTCTTCAACTCTAATCCAGTATCTTCATTCTAGGCTTCCTTTTTTATTTGTAACTTCCCTATCGAACATAGAGAAACATGGCTCCCAGTGGCTCTGTCCAGTCCCATATTTACTGCTTTCCTCTGGTGGTGCTAGGCTCACCCAACATCACAGCTATGTGGTTCAGAGAATATCTAGTTCATAGGACTTCAGCTGTCATGGCCTCCTGGAGCACCACGTCAGGTGTTTCATTCCTCAAAATGAAAAGTGTTATGTACTAAGGAAGTAATATGGTTTTGTCCCCACAACTTTTGGACTGCTGCTAAGATTATCCTTCTTGAGTTTAATGTGGCTCCAAAGAGCATCTCAACATGGCATAAGCACATGGAACGTCACTGAAAGCCCTGGGTCATGAGATACGGCAAGTGGTATTGCTGTTTCCACAAAATATGGGCAGCTCTTCCTCTAAACACTGGGGCGAATATCAGGAGAAAATCAAGATAACATAGTATGTTAGTTTGCATATAGATTTCAGCAAACTCCCATAAGAGAAGGAATAATTTGGAGGAGAGGTTGAGAAAAGAAAATATGACCGTTAGAGATATTCATGTCCAGCGACTTACAAGCTATCTTAATTGAAACTTCTACAATTCGTCACCTTGAAGGATTGGGAAAGCCAACTTCTCTAGGCCAAAATGAAGCTAGTTGCAGAAGCAGCCTTACCAGTAAGTGATAAGACTAAAAGTTTTTTTATATCCCTGGGAGGTGCCAGGGTAGCTCGGTTGGTTAAGCATCCAACTCTTGATTACGGCTCAGGTCATGATCTCATGGCTTCTGAGATGGAACCCTGTGTCAGTCTCTGTGCTGACAGTGCAGAGGCTACCTGGGATTTTCTCTCTCCTTCTCTCTCTGCCCCTCCCCTGCTCATGTTTGTTTGTTTGTTTTCTCTCTCTCTCTCAAAATAAATAAGTTAATAAAAAGTTATTTATTCCCAAATCCATTTTGCCCCTGTCTTTAATATTATGCTGCAGAGCATATTCCTTTTTGGAATAAAGGACTGGGGTGGGTGGGGGGGAGTAGAACATAATAAGTATTATATAAAAGGCATGAATTTTCAGTCTTACACGTTCTGTTTAAACAACATCTTTGTGGTTAGTTACATGTGAAGTTGATCAGAAACAAATGACTTGGAAGCCTCTGTTTTAAAAACTGATTTTATTGAGATATAATTCATAAACCATAGAGTTTACCCATTTAAAGTTTGTTTGTTTATTTATTTATTGAGAGAGACAGACAGACAGACAGAGAGCACTAGTGGGGGAGGGGCAAAGGGAGAGCGAGACACAGAACTGGAAGCAGGCTGCAGGCTCCAGGCTCTGAGCTGTCAGCACAAAACCTGACACGGGGCTCGAATCCATGAAACATGAATTCATGACCTGAGTTGAAGTCTGAAGCTTAACCAACTGAGCCAACCAGGAGCTCCCATTTTACCCGTTTAAAGTGTATATCTCAATGGATTTTAGTATGGCCTACCGAGTTAAAATTTTTTCATTGTGATAAAATATACATAACATAGAACTGCAAGTTTTAACTGTTTTAGTATGCAGTTCAGTGGCATTAAGTACATTTCACATTTTCACATTGTGGTGCAACCATCACCACCATCCATCTCCAGAAATTTTTCATTTTCCCAGGCTGAAACTTTGTCCCCAGTGAAGAGGAACATCCCATTAACCTTCCTCCCAGTCTCTGGTAACCTCCATTCTAATTTCTGTTTTTATAAATTTAACTACCCAGGTACCTTGTGTAAATGGAGTCATACAGTGTTCATCCTTTTGTGACTAGCTTATTTCACTTAGCATCCTGTCCCCAAGATTCACCCATGTGGTAGCCTGTGTCAGAATCTCCTTCTTTTTCAAGGCTGAATAACATCCCATTGTATGTATATGTCACATTTTCTTTATTCATTCATTGGGAAATTTGGGTAATTTCCATTTTTTGGCAATTTGAATAATTCTGCTGTAAACATTGGCCTATCAAGTGCTTAATTTAAATTTTAAATAGCTAAAGTATTCGTATGGCTCCAATACAAAAGAATGGGCACACAGTGAAAAGTTTTGCTCCCACTCATAGTTACAGCCACCCAATTCCCTTCCTCACTGTATCTTTGTTACCAGTTTCTTGAGTGTCTTCCAGAGATAGATGACTTCCTTTCTGACAGAAATGACACTATGCGTTATGCACATATGCACTGTTTTGCACCTGGTTTTAAAATTTTGCATTTCTTGGAATCCTAAATTAAGAGCCTTTTCATCCCTTTTTAAAATAGCTGCATAGGATATCATTGTATGGGTATATCATACTTTATTTAACTAATCTTTATTGATTGTCACTTAGGTGGTTTCCAATCTTGTGCTTCAGAAACACAGCTGCAATGAATAATCTTGTATCAATGTCATTTTGTGTGTATGAATACATTTGTATGATAAATTCCTAGAAGTGGAATTAGTCAAAAGATATTGCATGAGTAATGTATATGTATATAGCCAAATGCATTTAGTTAGATATCTATATATATCTCAAAATTACTCATATGTATATGAGTAATATATACATATGAGTAATATATTTAGTCAAATTGCCCTCCAGGGAAGTAATTCGAGTTTATGCTCCCATCAGCATATATATGAGAGTGCCTGCCTGCATAGCCTTGCCAGCACAGTGTGTTTGTTATAAAAGTTTTTGATCTCTTTTAACGTGCTGGGCAAAAAATGGTTTCTGATAACCATTTTGATTTGTATAACAATATACATAGTAGTCTTGCTCGTAATGATAAAAACCACATGTATCAATTTTAAAAGGCTGTGAAAGCCATGCAGCTCCCAGAACGCCATCTTCCTCAGTGTCCATGTCCACCTCAGAGGGGCTGCAGAGGACAATGGGCAAGGCAGTTTCTCTCAGAGGCCAGGACAAGGGGTCACAGAGGCCAATGGACAAAAAGAACCATTCTAAGAGCAGCACCAGTGATTTCTATGTTAGCCAATTAAAGAACTAACTCTTCTGCCAATGAATGTGCACTCTGCACATCTTCAGTGGAATATGGCACATGTGATGGATCAGTGAACAATGGAAAACTCCATTCTCTTCTTTTCAAGAAGTTATACACCTATCTTATTCCTTCCTGTATATTGGGTATATTGAACTGGGTGAATTTAAATACTTTTTTAATAGGTTATAGGTCATTAACTTTGAGAAGGCACATTTGGTCTAAGATCCTGGACTTGGAACTGGTAACTAGATTAGATATTAGGGTGTGACAGATGTTGTTGGATCCTTCATAAACATTTATCCCACTTTCCTTTGGCTTTTGGGGCAGAACATGATAAAGAACCCTAGGTCTTTGGTCTCACTGGACTTCAACACCAGCCCTGTTCTTCTTATTTCCAGAGTTCTTTTTATAGATTATAATTAAAACCTTTATTGTTTAAGCTACTATTAACATGAATATTCTATGACTTCCAGCTGAAAGTGAAGAGCCAAAAATTAAGTCCTCCATTAGGAGAAAACTCGGGCTGCTTGTAGCCCCAGTCCTAGATAAACTAAACCTAAAACTTAACCAGCTTTTCCGCTTCTGAACAAATGCCTGCGCTAAGGGAAGCTAATACCTAACCAGCTCTTTCTGCTTCTGTAACAATGCTTAAGGCTTGCTTTCCCGCCACCGGATTGCCCAAGCGACTAGCTTCATGTTCCCTCCGTCACCCCCCTGCCCCACCTTGGCGGCAGCCAATCCGAACAGGCCAGCAGCTACTCCCTACCTTGCTGAGGGAAGGGCCTGGAGAGAGAGATGTTAACCTGTTAGTCGCCAAACAAGACTTTAAACTCGCTCTATGATAGGCTGAATTCAAAGGTATCCCAAATGTTGTAATTGGATCCCGCCAAAAACCTGATGGCGGGAGCCAATCAGATACGGTATATGTTCACATTTAAATGTTAACCAATGGCAAACTTGTAACCATGGAAATCTCCTGTCCCTCCCCATGACTTGTTTACTTTTGTCTATAAAAAGGCTGCAGAGGCTTTGTTCAGGGCCTCTCAGCGTCACCGGCAACGAGTGCGCGGAGGTCCGGGTTCGAACCTGCAAATAAGGTTCCTTGCCGCTTGGCTTTGACTCTGGTCTCTGGTGGTCTGTTTTTGGGGTTCATCCGAACTCTGGGCGTTTCAAAAGCATTCCTAATTGGATACATGTGAAACTGCCAAAGTCCCATTTGTTAAACTGGTGGGGTTTTTTTGTTTGTTTGTTTGTTTGTTTGTTTTTGTTTTTTTTACTCTTAAAGTCTGACTATTTCAGATAACCAACTTTCCAGATCCCTCTTGTGGTTTCCCTGATGGCCTATTGCCCAAACCACCATACTTCTTATGTCAGTTGTCAAGAACTGTGAAAGGTAGTTGATTTTGCCTAATTACAAGCTTAAGTTAGTTTGCCCAAGTTTCATAGATGCTGGAGGAAGACATGAAACTCTTGGGTCAGAGACAAAGGACTACTACTCATTGCAATGGCAATATCCAGATTATCAACAATTGACACTAGTTTGCTGAGCCTCAATTCTCATGGGTAATGTAAAGAGGTCTAGGTGATATCTCCCCACATAGTGGGGTGCACTTTAAAAAAGGAACCCCAACTTTAAGTAAACTGAATCTTTTATAATGGATGTAAGCCTGCCTGACTTTTGCCCTAGAAGGAGACATTGTCTTCATTATACCAGACAGTAACAAACGTGCCCTGCCATCTGCTATTGAGGAAGACCCTATGTTTTCCAAGGCTGTTCACTATACAAACATCCTGGAACAGATAGAGTGGAATAAAGAGTCAGAATCTCTGCTCTGATATGCAGAAATATGGGAGACCCATGGATAATTGTTTCTTAGCATCATTCTACATTCTTAGTTACAAGTTGACTCTAGCTGGTGTCAGCAGCAGAATAAACTTGTTAAAATGATATAAGATGCAACCACTTTAGAGGACTAGATATATGACTATATCTAGTAGACCTGAAAATGCTCATATGGTATGACCCAGCAATTTTACTCCTAAAAACATACTCCCTGGGGACTCCTGCACACACAAACCGGGAGACATATACACGGGGGTCTATAGCAATATTATTTACATTAGCATGTAATTGAATAACTTAAATGTCTGCCTATAGGGGAATATATAAATTATGGTATATTTATTCACTGGAATACTATAGAGTCACAGGAGTAAAAAGGAATGAATAGCCAGATATATCATACTGGAAAATTCCATAGTTATAACATTGAGTGAAAGCCAGTTGCAGAAAGATATATACAGTAAGACACCATTTATATAAAGTTAAAGAATATACAAGATGATTACTATCTAGTGCTTAGGATTATACTCATATATGGTAAAGTATTAAAGATGCAAGAGAATGCAAATACCAATTGAGAGCAGTGTGGTTGACTCACTGGAGAAGGGCAAGTGGGACTTGACTGATTTGCCAAAATTTTACTTTTATAGTTTCTTACCTTTATACCCTTTATGCCTTACAGTTTGCTCTCTAAGTTAAAATTTTATAAGAAATATATTGGCAGGGCCCTAGGTGGCTCAGTCAGTTAAGCATCAGACTTTAGCTCCGGTCATATTATCATCATTTGTGAGTTCAAGGCCTGTTGTCCACACAGAGTTCACAGCAGGTCCTCTGTCCCCCTCTCTCTGCCCTTCCCCTGCTCATGCTCTTTCTCAAAAATAAATAAAAACATTAAAAAAGAGAGAGAAATATAGTGGCTAGTCCATTGGAGTGCTATAGGGATATAGATGTGGGCTCAGAGGCCACCAGGCCAAGATAGGGATAAAACCCCAGTACATTGCAATACAGAGCTTGTTTGGGGAGGGCACCACTGCTGGCCTGCTGAGCACAGGGCCATCTGTTGCAGCACCAGAACCACTGGCAGCCACCACTAGCACTGCACCATTCTAGAACTCTAGAACTTCAATCTTGTTTAGCTTCCAGACAGAATCATCTGTGGTTCTTGAGTCTTTACCTCACTTGCCCCTGTTTCAAAGTCTAGAGTGAGTATATCTGATTGTCAGAACTTGGCTGTATGGCCATGTTCTAGTTGCAGGGGAGGCTAGAAAGATAACCAGTTGGTACTTTCAACCTGTATAGTGGGAGGTGGGCTCTGCTTCTCACTAAAATTTGTGAAGTTGGTAATTCCCCAAATGTTGGATGGAGGTTCTGATTCTAGGTGGTCCAAAAGTGAAAATATCCATGAAAAACCTTTAAAATATGTGGTCAGGTAGAGTTAGTTAAAAGAAAAAAAAAAGCATCTTAGGCAGAGGAAAATGGAAGAAATGAAAATGTTAAAGGGTGTTTTTCTAGAATGTAGAAAAAACTAGTAGGAGAAAATTAATAGGCTAAACTTCACCTGGTTATAAGGAGTACTGAAATCTCAATCTCTCTGTCCATGTTACTTTTCTATTTAGTCATTATAATATATATCTTTTTTTATTAAACCAAAATGATCCTTTATTATTGCTTAATCTTCTCAAAGTCAAGGACCATTTCTTACCTTGGAGAGACACCATGTTTGCTATGGAAAGTCCATTGGCATTCAGATCAGGTGGAACTGAGCTTGAATCCTGGGTCTGATTAGCTAAGTAATAGTGGTTGTGTAAGGCAGCCTCTCTGAGACTTGGTATCCTTGTGAGTAAAATGGAGATTGCACTCCTTTTCTGTTTGGTAAATGTTATATCCAGTATAGGTAAGATTAGAGAGTAGACGTTCAGTAAAGATTTCCTTCATTACCTCATGTTTAGGCCCTTTCTGTTCCTCCTGCACTGGGCTTAGAAAGCACTCGACTGGTGCTTGCAGAATGAATGAACTTTGCTTCATCACATCTGTAAATATGCTTCTACCCCTTCCTGCTATATTTGAACTGATTTCTGTAACAATTTAGGTAGCTTACTGTAGTTCCTTTTTACATGACAGCCTTGAGGAGATTTTTACATAGTAAAAGACTTCACTTGTGCTACTTTTTCTTCATTTACTAAACAGTTCATTTGACAAATGGAACACCTGATATGTGCCAGGCTCTAGGGATGAATTAGATGAATTTCACCAACATGGAATGTGCAGTGTAATAGGAGAGATGAGCTTGTAAATTACTATTGTATAACAGTAAGTACTGTAGTAGAGTTAAACACAGACAATGAGTGGCTCTCATGACTGTCTATCTTAGGAGTTCAACATACACCATTTTATTCCATTGTTATGCTATATAATTCTTAGAGTTTTCCCAAAAATATGAGCGATCAGATAATGATGTCCAAGTATTTTATCATAATATCTTTAGAAGATGACATCCCTATACATGCCTTATCAACATGCTCAAACCACAACTTCCACTTTACTTTTACTTACCCATCTCATGGTCTTCTTGAGTAGGAGTTAGTCAGGTCCCATCTCAAATTTCCTGCTTCATATAGTTTCAAAAAGCTCTATTCCCAGAGTATCATCTCAGCTTCTTCCTACTGAGAAGGATCATGCTATAACAATTTCCACTGAGAACTAATTATGAGGATAGCAGTGAAATTACTATATCAACAGTCTCATTAATGCAATCACTCGAGATAAATCGGATGGAAATCAGTGAAGTCTGTAAGGTAGCAGGGGATTGGCCCACCGGAAGCACAGGAGTGATTGCTGAACCCATTTGGCTACAAAATCTTACACTCAGTCCTGAGGAGGACGATGGAAAGAAGGCAGACAGTGGACTTTCAGTGAGTCTTTAGCTGTTGAAAAGAGGTAAGGTCATGGAATACTAAATGGTTTAAATGAATGAATTAAAGTTAATACATGGGCAAAGCTCAAGGCCATTCTGGAAAGGAAAAAGTATTGTGGAATAATATAAAAGATTCTCAAATCTGCAGAACAATGCTTTATGATATTTATGTGTAGATACCCAAGTAATAAAACTATCAAATATATGTGGAAATGACAATAGAGTGATTCAAGAGAGTGGTTATTTCTGGGAGGAAGGATGATGAGATCTAGGTAGGGACTCAAGTATTATCATGATTTAATTAAAATTAACAAAGATTTGGGGCACCTGGGTGGCTCAGTCGGTAGGGTGTCCGACTTCAGCTCAGGTCATGATCTCGTGGTTCATGGGTTTGAGCCCTGCATCTGGCTCTGGGCTGACAGCTCAGAGCCTCTCTCTCTGTTCCTCCCCCACTCACTCTCTGTCTCTGTCTCTGAAAAATGAATAAACATTAAAAAATTTTTTTTTAAATAACAAAGATTTGAAGCAAATGGAAGGAAAATATGTGAAATATGTGAGGATTGAAGCTCTGTCCCCCCCTCCCCCCACAATGGATACAGCCAAGGTGACATAGTGAAAAGTAAATGGAACTGGATGGGGAGAGGGGACATAAATCCGAGTCTTATCTCTGCTATGCTGGGTTCTGAGACCTCAGATGAGTTTCTTCAATGAATTTCTTCTGAGCTTCTTTTTGTAGAATGAGGAAAATCAGATTTAGCCAAACCTTCTTTAAAGTGTTTCTGTGAACATCCCTTATTCAATTGTGTATGAATACATTATGAAGACTGTTGAGTATTCTCCAAATGAGGGATTTTTAGCAACCAATTAGAACTTTAGAGTATATTATGATTAAGCCAGGAAAAGATTGAGGTTAGCAACAAGGCTATAGTAGGCAACCTCTGTATTTATCAGCAATACAGAGCTTAGACATAGAAAACAAAGTGTTTTAAAAATCTCTGATAATCACTGAGGAAAAATATCCCTAAAACTCTGGTTAAGTTCCACATTCCCAACCACACACCATCTTTGCGGTTGTTACATCTCTATCCTTAATAGTGCTTATTGGAACCTTTTAAGGGTATGTGTTTACTGGGTGCAAAGGGCAGAGGATAAGTGGGAAAGAACATCTGACATTACCTTGAAGTACAAGAGTCTGAAGTTACCTGTAGCTAATTACCTGCTCTTTCTCAAGGATGTGAATACTTGTGCAAGATTCATTTGAATGCATGAGGCCAAGGGCTCTCCATCCAGACTTTCCAACAGAGGAAAGTCTCCAGGATAGCTTACTGGAGACCCAGGGTGGATGCAATTATACCTTAGAGACTTTCACCTGCAGTCTTTCTTTGAATGAATGGTCACTTCAATGACATACTTATCACCAAGGTTTTGACTAATGATTTTGGGCTAAGACAGAGAACCTCTGCCAGTAGTTGTTTTGGCCTCTTGGTTTTTGTGTGTTTTTGCATTTGTCTCCACATGTCTGCCTGTATTAGCTGTCTCTGGCTGACCCTTACTGCTCTTTTTATTTCCTCCCATCTTACCTGTCACTCATTCCCTCACACACACCCTCCATTTCTCCTCCAAGCCTTCTGCTACTGCTGTGTGTACTATACCTTGCTTTTTTGGATGTAGTCTCTCTTTTCTCTGTCTTTATTTTTCTTGTGTTTGTGGCTCTTTCTCCCTTTTGTCTCCTTATTTTGTGTTTTCCTGAATGTTAACTGATGCCTATTGTTTGGGGGCCCCAGACTACTCTTTAGATTTGATGGGTTGGTAATCTTTTCTCTGCTGAAATGGTTACTCATATTAAAACCAATTAATACTTTTTCCCTATTGTTCTTTAGGAATACATTTTGTCTGAGTAGAGTGTGACAGGAGAAAGCAAATGTGAGTCACCATTCTTTTTCTTCTGTGCATGCCATGGTTCTCCTAACTTTTATAAGACACCAAAAGTGAGAGAAGGCTATTATTGTACTAAATACCTTTTCCCTTGAGATTATGCTGAGTCATGGTTGAGAGAGTTACTTTTAGGAAGCAGACTCCAAGGAGTTACTGGGTGAGCAATATGTCCTTGCTGTTCAGATATGATTATATGTTGGGAATTCAGAGAGCAGTTCAGTAGAGAGAAGAATCCTCATTTCAGGGAGTCATAACTTTTCACGGTAGCATGTCCCCGCAGATGGTATCAGAAAGAAAAATAAACAACTGAAAAAAAAAAGGTTTAATTTCTCCAAGATCCTGTGTGGTCTCTTGTCCAGCCCATACTTACTACATTGGGACTGTGAAATGAAGATGGAATTTTCTTGGGTTTGTGGAACTAATTAGCCCCCCAAACCGACAAAAACAAGGACCGAGGCATTGAAGAATGATATAGAGGTAACTTAAGCCAGCTTTCAACGAGCAGAGTGTGGAATTCAAGGTAGCAAAGAAGAGTTCCTGCCTCTTCAACAGGTCTCAAATTCTTTTTGTCAGTGTTTACAAAGGCTGTTGGCTCAAGGCACAGAAGCTTCAGCTGTCAATTCACACACAGATGTTTCTCTAGGTTTTAATGTTAGAGTTGTGTCTAAGGCAGCTGTAAATCTTATTCTTAAAAAAATTTTTTAAATATTTATTTATTTTGAGAGAGACAGAGTGCAAGTGGAGGAGGGGCAGAGAGCAGGGGAGACACAGAATCCAAAGCAGGCTCCAGGTTCTGAACCATCAGCACAGAGCCCGACATGGGCCTTGAACTCATGAACCATGAGATCATGACCTGAGCTGAGTTGGCAGCTTAACGGACTGAACCACCCAGGTGCCCCTGTAAACTTTATTCTGATCAGTTCACACACACCTCCTCCCCCTACGTACACACAGTATGCATCATTTAGCCATGAGCATAGATGCAGCCTCACGCACATACCTTGTGCAGAGTGTAGGCAGATTTCCCCTCTCTTTGGAAGTGACCTTGCCCTCATACCATGTCCTACGGGCTTTGATTTGGTGCTTGTTGCATCTTGCCAATGTGCCTAGTGAGGCCAAGTGTCTTGATATCACCTCCAGATCCTTTTACTACTCCTCTCTCCTCAGGCCCCAGTTCTATAGCTTTCAACCTATTCTTCTGGTTCCTGCCTTGCTCTTTCTGCTGCTTTCATACTGCTTTAAAAAAGTGAGCTTGGGGCGCCTGGGTGGCTTAGTCGGTTAAGCGTCCGACTTTCACTTAGGTCATGATCTCGCGGTTCGTGGGTTTGAGCCCCGCGTAGGGCTCTGTGCTGACTGCCAGCTCAGAGCCTGGAGCCCATTTCAGTCTGTGACTCCCTCTCTCTCTGACTGTCTCTCTCTCTCCTAAAAATAAAAAATAAAACATAAAAAAAAAAGTGAGCTTGCCCCTTCCCACTCAAATCAAAGAACAACTTTATTGTTTCAAACATAGAGATAGGAATACAAAATAATATAATGAAAACCCACATACTCATTATCCAGCTTCATCAAATCTTTATATTAAGCCATATTTGCAGGAGATTTCTTTAAAAGAAATTACATGTTATAGATATAATGGAGGCCCCCTGTGTACCCTTCTCAGATATATTCTCTCTCCCTCCTTCTCTCCCCAGAGGGGATCATACTCATTAATTCAGCCTTTATCATTTCCATCTATGTTTTTATATTTTTGCCACATATGCTATGTACCCATAAAAATTATAAAGCATTGTTATGCTCATTGAAAAAGTTTATATAAATGATATCTTGTTGGAAATGTCACACTGTATCTTGGTTCTTTTGCACGAAATTGTTTCTGGGATTTATTCACGTTGATAGACATAGCTCTGGTGCTTTCATTTTTAAATGCCAGATGGTGCTATAATGTCTGAATATAACGTAATTTACCCATTCATTCAATAACCATTAGGTTATTTCCATTTTTTTTGGAGATGTTTTGATTCTGTCACATACAACCAACATTCTTGTATGTGTCCTTTTGTTCACATATGTTAGAGTTTCTTTAGGGCATTTGTAGATTTTAAACTTCAAGATCAGAGAGCATGCACAATTTCAGCTGGGCTAGATAATGCCAGATAGCTCCCCAAAGTCATAACAATATGTACTCCTCTGTGAATGTATGGTGTTTGCTGGCCTTCTTCATCTTTTCTTTCTCTTCATCATTAGATTTTACATGTTTTGCCAATCTGATGGGTGAGGGCATCTCGTTGTTTTACTTTGCATATTCCTCATTGCTACAGACATTAATGCATCTTTTTGTGTGTCTGTTGGCTACTTGGGTTTTCTCTATTGGAAATTGCCCATCATAACACTGCTTATTTTTCCTCTTGGATGTGATCAGCACCTTCCCTCTGAGAAAGTGAAAAGTAGCCTCTGATATCCAGGAGCTGGTATTGTATTATTAGTGAGGCCTGGGCGTTCGCCTGTTGGGCATATTAATTTCATACAGTATTGATTTCAGACACAGCCACTCTGGGATGGATCTTACACTCTGGGATGGATCGAGATGAAACCAAAAGCACTCTGTACTCATGTCTGAACACAGACAGCACAGCCACAAAATACAAACCCCATCCTTGCTGGTGGTAGGCAGAAATCCAAGCTCCCTTAGAGGCAGAATTCCCAGCCCCTGCTGTGCACACACTTTCCTGCAATATTCAGCAAACACTAACCTAGGTACTGTTGTGAAGGGATATTTACAGATGTGATTAAAGTCCCAAATCAGTTGACCTTAAAATGGAGATCTTCTGTAGTACTGACCTAATTCCATGAGCCTTTCGAAAGCAGGGAGTTTTCTCTGTCTGAATATAAAAGAAAAAGCCAGGGACACACTCTGGCCAGCCTGGAAGAAAGCTGACAGTCATGTTGGGTTCTGTCTTATGAAAACTGCACCTAGAAGAGGCTCCAGGGAGCCTCAGGATCTGGAAGCCATTCCCACCAACAGCTAGATGGAAACTGATGACCTGAGTCCTCTTGTTGCAAGGAAATGGATTCTGCCAATAGCCAGTGAGTTGGAAAGAAGATCCTGAGCCTTAAAGAGAATGGCAGCCCTCACCTGGTGAGACCCTCCCCTGTTGCTCTGACCCTGACATACAGAAACTGTGATAATACGTGTATGTTATTCTATACCACGAAGTTTATGGTCATTTTTTACAAATCAATAGAAGACTAATGCTACCATCTTCCAACTACTGTGAGTGCCTGCTATATTCTTACCACTTAGAGCTTTAGCCTCGGTCTACCTTTCCTTTTCTTAGGTAAGATTTATTAAAATACTTATAGAATTACCCATACTTCCTGACAGCATTCAGTCTAGGGTGGAATCTTGTTTACTTACACTTACTCCAAATCACCTAACACAAACCCCAGTCCTATGATTTCTTACACCTTCTCATGGAGATGCCCCCACAGTTTCCCATGGTATATGTTTCCACTTGCTGCAAGGTGTGATAAACCCAATTCCTTCTATAGGTGTGTTTCTGCCGTCCTTGGCTGGAGGACACTGATGCCCTAAATAGGAAAGACATCTGCACTTTTGAACCACCTTGGGTACTCACTGGCCATGTTGCCTTCCTGAGTCATCTATTTTGAGAGATCTTAGATTTTTCTTCTGTAGAATGAGAAGGTGGGGCTAGTTGATCAGGAAGGAAATCGTATGATGGAGTGAAAAGAACTTTGGAGTTTGCCAGTCCTAGGTTTAATCTCTATTCTGCTTTTACTAGCTATGTGGCTTGGGCTACACATTCATCTTCTTGAGCCTCAGTTTCTTCATCTCTAAATTGGGACCAACAAACCAAACAAGCTTGGTGTGAGGATTAAATTAAATGTAAATTTCTTGGACTACACGGATGGTCCCTCCAATATCTCTACTCAATTTTAAAAATTATTTTTAATGTTTATTTTTGAGAGAGAGAGTGAGAGACAGAGCATGAGCGGAGGAGGGGCAGAGAGAGAGGGAGACACAGAATCTGAAGCAGGTTCCAGGCTTTGAGCTGTTATCTCGAATTGCAAGATCATTATCTGTGCCAAAGTTGTATGCTTAACTGGAATGAGCCACCCAAGTGCCCCCATCTCTACTCAATTTTAAATGCACACAAACTTTATAGCAATAAAAAGTATTTTCACAATAAACAATGCTGATGTTAACTAATGCTTGTTTTGATTTCCTTAACGTTTCAACTGTTCAAAATGCCTGATGCCAGCAAGATGTTAACAAGGGTGTGGTACAGGCAATGACACGTGCGTTTATTGCCACCTCAAAGAAGAATACATATTTTTCTTTTTTTTAATTAAAAAAATGTTTATTTATTTTTGTGAGAGAGACAGAGCATGAGTGTGGAGGGGCAGAGAGAGAGGGAGACACAGAATCCAAAGCAGGCTCCAGTCTCTGAGCTGTCAGCACAGAGCCTGACACGGAGCTCAAACCCACAAACTGTGAAATCATGATCTGAGCTGAAGTTGTATGCTTAACCGACTGAGCTACCCAGGCGTCCCAGGAATACATATTTTTCTGTCAAGAGATTTCCACTGAATTTCGTTTTCCCTTTCTCCCAAAAGATTCCAGCTTTTATGTTTTATGATTATATGCTATAACCTTTGCTGGTATGTATTAAAGTGGTGGTTCAATTTTATATATCAACACCACTCACACACATAGAATCTCACCAGGCTTTGACTCTCCAGGGGATTTCATCAGCATTAATAGCTATTCCTCACCAATCCTGCCTCTGTAGTGCTCCTTCAGGAGTCCCCTTCCCTTCGTCTTCCTGGGAAGCCCCAAAAAGTGACTTGAAGCCCTCAAATATCTGGGCACCCTATGATCCAGTCAAGGTGATGCCTAATATTAACCCTCACAAAGCTCTTCAGAGATGACACCCATGTGTGGACCTGAATCTCTACTTCCCTGAAGGCTGTCTTCTGCTGAGCCATACTAGTTTTCTAGATGTATTTTGTCTCTTTTTGAATCTAAATAACCAACAATTCCTTATTTTGACACATGTTTAGGGAGCACCCCTCTGGGTCAGGCATTACTCCAGGTGCTGGGGATGTAAGGGGGGACAAGAGAAGTAAGATTGCTGCTGTCAGGTGGCCTACACAGTGACAGAGCCAATGGGCAAGTACAAGAATAAATCAAGGTAATTATAGAGTATGATCAATGCCAAGGAGGACATAAATAGAGGGTATAGAGGGTGAGATACTTATAGTGGCCAGCTGTCTTCGTTTGCTCGGGCTGCTGTAACAAAAACCATTACCAGGTGGCTTAAACAAACAGTTCTCACAGTTCTGGAAGTCTGAGGTCAATGCCATCATGTTTGGGTTCTGGTGAGGGCTCTCTTCCCGGCTTGCAGAGGGATGTCTTTTTGTTTTTAATGTTTCATTTATTTTTGAGAGAGAACTTGAGCAGGAGAGGGGCAGAGAGAGGGAGGGACAGAGGATCCAAAGTAGGCTCTGAGCTCACAGCGGTGAGCCCAATGCAAGACTCGAACTCATGAACCGTAAGATCATGACCTGAGCCAAAGCCAAACGCTCAAACAACTGAGCCACCCAGGAGCCCCCAGAAAGATGCCTTCTTGCTGTGTTCTCACATGGAAGAGAGAGAGAGACCTTTGGTCTCTTCATTTTCTTACAAATACACTAATTCCATCTTGGAGGCTTCAGCTCCATGACCTCATCCAAATCCAATTACTCCCAAGGAATTCATCTCTAAATACAACTACATTGGGGATTAGGGACACAACATATGAATTTTGGGGGGACACATACATTCAGTCTACAGAAGCAGGTGAGACCTTCTGGGGAGGAGTCAGAGGGAGGCAGATGCAGAATAAACAGGGAATCATGTTTGCAGAGTCAGAGAGGGGTCGCTGGTCCTGCCAGATCCTAAAGGCCTTGGTCAAGGCATTTGAATTTCATTCTAGTAAGCAATATGAGGCAAATGAGTTACATGAACTTTGTCATAGTTAAAATAAAGGCTAGGCTGACGTAACAAAGCCACCCAAGAACATTTAGTGGCTTCAAGAACACAGAAATTTAGTCTTCTCTCATATTAAGGTCCAAGATATGTAGGTGGCCTCTGCACCATGACGTCATCTGAGAGCCCATGCTGGCAGGTGCCATTCTCAACAAGTGACGTGGAAGTTGCACGCATCACTTTCAACTACAACCCACGGGCTAGAACTAGCCGCATGGGCACATCTGGCAGTAAGGGAAACTGGAAGTCCTATCTCTAGCTGTCTACCCATGTGTCCTGGAGAGAGGGGAGAAAAAACTGGGGAGGGGGCTGTACAATAGTCCTGGTGGAACCTGTCACATCTTGTTTGGTGATGCTAGAGCAAAGTATATCTTTATTAGGTTTTATATGATTTCTCTGTTAATTGATTAATTTTTTCGTTTGCTCCAGGAGTCATGTGGGAAAGGAAGATGTATTCTATTCTTGGAGTGAAGCCTTAGAGCAAGATTCAAGGTTGGTGGTGGGGGGGGGGGAGGTGTTGTCAGGAAACCGAAGCTCAGAACAATACCCGGGGCTGTTAGTTAATTGAGCGGAAACAATGATTTAGTCAATTGTCATTCGAGTCAGACCATATGTCTGACACACTGTATCATCAAAGCCAAGGCATTTTGGGAGAGAATGATTATTCCCATTCATTATATGTGGAGATTTTAGACACTTCAAAACCATTGGATTACAAAGTTGCTCGGGCAGAGCCTGCAAGAGATAAAGTTTTAATTGAAAGTTACTTACGTGATATATTTAAAATGAGTTCAGCCTTCTATTGCTAGGCATGTTAAGAAATCTCAAGTAATTGTTTTTGGCCAGAGCTAAATTTTGAACCCCTAAGACAGATGGTTCTGACATGCTCTCACTCAAATAATGTTAATGGTTTCTGTTGTTTAGTAAGTGCTATCACCAAGTACCTTCTGCAGGTGTGAGGATGACAGGCCCTTGTAATCATTTTATTTAAACCTCCCAAGACCCCTGGATCAGTTCTGGAATTTAGCAAATAAAATAGGGGATGCCTGGTGAAATTTGAATTTCATATAAATAATAAATAATTTTTCATAGTAGAAGTACATATCCAATATTGCACAGAACATACTTATAGTAAAAAATGTTATCAGGGCACCTGGGTGGCTCAGTTGGTTGAGTGTTCAACTCTTGATTTTGGTTCAGGTCATGATCTCATGGGTCATGAGTTAGAACCCCACATTGGGCTCTGTGCTGACAGTGTGGAGCCTGCATAGAATTCTCTCTCTCATTCTCTCTCTGTCCCTCCCATGCACTCTCTCTCTCTCTCAAAAATAAATAAACTTAAAAAACAATGAAAATATGAAATTCAAATTTAACCAGACATCCTGCATTGTGTCTGGCAACCACACCTGAAAAGTAAGTGGTACCATCCTCTTTTTTCACATGAAGAAATGGGAGATTCAGGGAAGCTTAAGTGACCTCCTTGGGTCATAGAGCCAGTAGTGATGAATACAGGCTTTAGAACCAGAGTTTTGGATTTTTAAGTTTATGATCTTGCCAGCACATTGTGTTTAGATCCTTTAGAATGCTCCTTGATACCTTGCCGACCTGGCCCTAACTTCCCCCGAGTCTTATCTCACCTCTCCTGTGCTCAGCTTTGACACAACTCTGCTGGCTGCCACAGCATCCCTGTCCTCAAGAAGCCCCCATCCAGTGGAGGCCAGAACCCACAGATAAGAATCCAGCTTATTATAGTACAAAGTGATAAGTGAGGGGGACCACTTGGGGAAATTATTTATTCTGTAGTAAAAATACCATTGCTTGGATGATTTAAACAACGGAAATTTGTTTTCTCTCTGTTATGGAAGTTGGAAAGTTCGAGATCAACGTGCTGGCAAGGTAAACTTGTTCTGAGGCCTCTTTTCTTGGCTTGCAGATGGCCACCATCTCACGATGTGCTCGTATGACCAATTCTTTGTATACATGTTACGGGGGAGAGAGAAAACCCTTTGGTGTCTTTTCCCATAAGGACCCGAATCCTATCAGATTAGGGGCTCATCCTTATGACCTCATTTAACCTTAGCTACTTCCTTAGAGGCCCCCTCCCTAAATACAGCCACACTGGGGTTTATAGCTTTAACATACAAATTTTGGGGGGACATAAACATTCAGTCCATCTCAGAGGGACAGTGAAGTCTTCATGGAACAGGTGACATTTAAGCTAGGTTTAGAAAAATAAGTAGGCATCAGCAAAGGAGGAGTAAAAAGTGTTTTAGGTGAGACCACACAACTGTGTGCTATGTTCGAGGAACAGTGCGCAGTCTCCTTGCTTTCGGCCATTGACTTTCAAGCTTTTGTGGACCAGAATATCACCTGGGAAACTTGTTTCCAATTTTGCATCAGTACATGGGCTTAGCAGTCTGCAACGTGACCAGCAACCAGGTTGATTCTGTTACAGATGGTCTACTAGTCACAGTGAGAAACCTAGTTCCAGAAAGTACCCAGATATGAAGCTGAATGGGCAAATCGCACCAGGTGGTGAAGAATTTTTATGCTAGATTGAGAAGTTAAGATCTTATTTGAATGACAGCTTTAGACTCTCGTAAGTACAGAGAGCAAGATGAAGGCTCCTCAAAAAAGAATAAAGGTATTTCTTGAAGTTTCATTTTGAAAATATTCCAAATGATAAAACTAGAGACACGCTGATAATTCATCTGGATGGGATGTGATGGGAGAATTCATCCATAAATCTAGGGTTAATCCCAAGGATCAGCTTGAGAGAAGGAAGCTGACCAGCTGTGCTGGGGGTTGACTGACTTAAAAAAATATTTTTAAAATGTTTATTATTTTTTGAAAGAGAGAGAGACAGAGACAGAGCATGAGCATGAGCAGGGGAGGGGCATAGAGAGAGGGAGACACAGAATCCCAGGCAGGCTCCAGGTTCTGAGCTGTAGGCACAGAGCTTGATGCAGGGCTCAAACTCATGAACCACAAGATCATGACCTGAGCTGAAGTTGGACACTTAACCAAGGCACCCCAACTGACGTTTAGATGTTTGGTTTCTTGTCTGTCAGAGCTTCACCAAACATATTTTTCACTCTGGTAGAATTTTCAGCCAGATTAGCCAGAAAACTGGTGAATGATTTTTTTCAGTCTGGAGAAACAGTGTATTTGTTTTAATATTATTTTGAAAAAGAGCATCTAGTGGATTAAACATAAATGGTAATATAATTTCTGTTTTCTGATTTACTCATTTAAAAGTTAATTTTTGTTATGAAGTAAATAAGTAAATTAAGAAAATATGAAAACGTAGAAGAAAAAATTCACTCTTATTATTTCTTCCCAAAAAAAATCCATTACTTTTTTGGTTTTTAAATTTTAAAAAGTTTTTATTTTAAGTAGTTTCTTATATGATGTTGCTTCCCATTTGGACTGGCTCAGTTTGCAAATGTCCCCGGCTTACCTCAGTAAATGTGACTTTTTAAAAAATTGGATCTGAATTGATGACCTAGTTTAAATTATATTCAATTTGACAATATCTAGTGAATGCTTGCCATGTGCATGGTATTGAGTTGAAACTTATGGTGGTTACAAAGATTAACAAGACATAGCATTTGACTCAAGTAGGTTATAAGCTAGTGAGACAGCCAGACCTGTGTAGAATGCCATAGAGAGATAATATGGTGGTCAACAAAGAAACAAGCTAAATCCAGTTGAGCTGTTTATGTGCAGGGTGGAAGTGAAGTACATGAACAGAGGTTTTTGAGAAGTTCCATTGTGCTGGAGCTGAAAGGGTCCCTTGGCATTCAACTTTAACCTGAAGAAAGGAGAGCAAATATGTGAGACCACATGGTACTGGTCTTGGCAAGGGTGGCCATCATGCTTGAGTAAGTCATGAAGTAGAGAATGGGTCCATCTGAATTCCAAGTGTTCCCTCCCTGCAAAAAAAGAAGAGTCTGTGAAGGAGAAGAGGTTATGTTTCCCATGGGGCATTGGAAAGCAGTGAGGCTCTCTGGGCACAGAGATGATGGCCAGTGATGGAAGAGGATGCACAGGGAGAGTGATGTGGCAGGGAGATAGGGAATGTATGTGTGTGGTCATGTGTACATGTGTGTGCAGTGTGTGTGCACATGTGTATGTGTGTGAGCAGAAAGAGGGAGGATGAGAGATTGATTTTTGGCAGTTGCTGTTGTGAAAAACATTTGATAGAGATTCTAAAGAGGATTCTAGAAAGCTTTCTGTATTATATACCTTATAAACTCCATAAGCCACTTTTTCTCACCTTAAAAGTATCCTTCAAGAATATGGTGTCAGATAATTGCTGTTTTTGGATGAGTTGACATGCAGAGTCAGATGGCCCATTATAGCCTGACTTCCTGTATGCTTTCTCTGATTGGGCCCTGAAAACTTCTCATGAATTGATAGGTATTTTCATTTTCTTGTTCTCTCATGCTGGGTCAGTTATCTATTGCTGTAGCAGAGCACCCCTGATCTCTGTGGGTAAAAACAACCATTTTGTTGCTTGTGAATCTGTGGGTCAGGAATTTGGGCAGAGCTCTGTGAGACCAGCTCATTTGTTTCATGTGGTGTCCTTTGGGATCCAGTATACCTCTCTCACATGGATGGAGTCTCAGTGTGGTTGTCAGCCCAGGGATCTTGGCTCTCTTTCCTGTGTCCTCTCCTTCCCTATAATCTCTCATTCTTGAGTACCTCTTGCTCTATGTGGTCTCTTTCTCTGGCAGGAGAGCCTGGACTTCCTTATGTGGTGGTTGTGTCAAAAGAAATAGAAAGTGGAAGCTGCAGGTCTCTTAAGATTTAGAACCCCACAGGGGCACCTGGGTGGCTTAGTCGGTTAAGCGTCCGACTTTCGCTTAGGTCATGATCTCGCGGTTCATGGGCTCGGGCCCCGCGTCGGGCTCTGTGCTGACTGCCAGCTCAGAGCCTGAGCCTGTTTCAGTCTGTGACTCCCTCTCTCTCTGACCCTCCCCTGCTCACGCTGTCTCTCTCTCTCTCTAGAAATTAAAAAAAAAAAAAAAAAAGATTTAGAACCCCACAATGCCCCTTCTACTACATTCAGTTGACCAAAGCAAGTATCAAGGCCAGTCCAGATTCAAGGGGTGAACAGCTTAGACACCATCTCTTGGAGGGAGATGCTGAAACACATGGTGGCCATGATTTCCAATCTCCCAAACTTCCCAACAGCATTCCCAGGGGCTTCTTTTTACCACCCATGGCCCTGCCTTCTTAGCAAAAGTGTCCAGTTTCTGAAGCAGGCAATCTCAACCTGGGCTCCCACTCTTGCTCTATGGCCACCCCAAACCCTCCGCAGATGGGACGGGTTATATACAGAATAGACTCTGTATATTGCGTCTTCAAGGATCTCCTCTCCCCTTTAAGGGAAGAATTCAGTTTCCTGGAGAATTAGGACATCCACTGGGGCAAATGTAATACCAACTTCCTTCCAATCTTGGATTTCATAAAGGGATGTCTTAGACTTTTCACTCTACTAAGTTTCACCATGCAGCTTATTTAGGTCTGGCTTTCCATCCAAAAAAAAATCTCAGTGTGTGCAGGACACTTCTTTTCTGTCATGCTGACCTCAGACTTGTTCCAGGTTCTTTCTGAAGACCACTGGGGTTCATGCCAGGAGGGTGTCCACTCTGCCAGACCTGACACTTTCCAGCTAGCCATCCTGTTGAGGGACACTCTTGCCTTAGTTCTAGAGTGATTATATAATCCATGGTGTGTCTGAGCCCATAGAAGCACACTTTGGAATTGAACTCACTTAAAAAAAATTTTTTTTAATCTTTATTTTTGAGAGAGAGAGAGAGAGAGAGAGCAGGAGAGGAACAGAGAGAGAGGGAAACACAGAATCAAAAGCAGGCTCCAGGCTGTGAGCTGTCAGCACAGAGCCTGACATGGGGCTGGAACTCACGAACACAAGATTATGACCTGAGCCGAAGTTGGATTTTTAACCAACTGAACCTCCCAGGTGCCCCTGAGCCCCTTTAAAAAAGAAGCTCCTTTAAAAATGAGCTCCTTTGTTGCATTTCTCAAGTCAATTCTAATTCCACAAAACATTAGTAAAAAATGTAAATTTTACTCAAATCATCCTGGAGAAATGGAGGAGAGGGTTATAGCATTTGCTGTGTGCTGAAATTTAACTTAGAAAATCCCACATGTTCACTTCATTCCGCCTCCCACTCCCCCACTGTTGGTTCTTAAACTATCAAGCTATTCATCTCCACCTTGTCCCTTCCCTTTTAAGCTCCTTTACCCCAGCTCCTCCTGCTCTAGAGTCTTCCCGGGGCTTCTCCAGGTTCTCCTCTCAAGTAAAACACCTCTGCTTCTCCAGGCTGCATCCTCGAACTATCATCCTGTGCAAATTGGTGAGGGATTGTAGACATGAAACAGCTTTTCCCCGTCTCAAATAAGTGTTCCCCCCATGTCATTCTCACACATATTGTATGAATTTCCTGTTGGGGCTGTCATGGATTGCCATAAGTGTAATGGCTTAAAACAACACAGATTTATTCTCTTAGTGTCCTGAATGTCAGAAATCTGAAATGGATCTCCCTGGGCTAAAACCAGAAAAGCCTACATTGTTTCTAGAGGCTCTAGGGAGAATCTCTTTCCTTCCTTTCCAATTTCCAGAGGCTGTCTGCAGACCTTGGTTCCTTTATCCTTTTTTATTATTTATTTATATAAATAAATAATAAATAAACAATTTATAAATTTATTTTGAGAAAGAGAGAAAAAAGCAGCGAGAGAAGGAGAGAACCCCAAGTAAGCTCTGCACCGTCAGAACCATGAGATCATGACTGAGCTGAAACCAAGAGTTGGATGCTTAACTGATTGAGCCACCCAGTGGTCCCCCCATCTTGGCTCCTTTATCTTGAAAGTGTGGCATGTCCAAGTCTTCCTCTGACCCTGATGCTCCTGTTTTACTCTTATAAGAAACCTTGTGAGTCTATTGGGTGCACAGGGATAATCCAAGACAATCTCCCCAACTCAACACCCTTAATTCAGTGACACCTGCAAAGTCCATTTTACCATGTGACATAACATAGTCTCAGATTCTGAATGTTAGGAAATGGCACATAGACATCTTTTGGGGGTCATTATCCTGCCAAACTCACCCATACAATAATACAATACATATACTAATATATGCATAAGATATTTTTGAAAAAAATATCAGAAGAGTACTATTAGCAGTAGTTATCTATGGGGCTGAGGACTGAGAAGGGAAGGAGATTTTTACTTATTTTGTACATTTATGTAATGCTTGAACTTTTCCCAGATGTGTGTGTGTGTGTGTGTGTGTGTGTGTGTGTGTGTGTGTGTATAGTACTATATATTATGTCTTTTTACTGGTGGCTTCTCCCTACGCTAATTCCAGCTCCTTGCCTCCTCACCATCACCCCCAAGAGGCAGTTGTCATCATGAATGTTGTGTTTATTAGTCTCTGGCTTTTTTTTTTATTTTAATGTTTATTTAGTTTTGAGAGAGAGAGAAAGAGCAGGCCACAAGTGGGTTGGGAGGCAGAGAGGGAGACACATAATCAAAAGTGGGCTCCAGGCTCTGAGCCGTCAGCACAGAGCCCCTGCGGGGCTCAAACCCACGAACCATGAGATCATGTCCTAAGCTGAAGTCGGATGCTTAACTGACTGAGCCAACCTGATGCCCCAGTCCCTGGCTTTTTAAAAAGGAATTTACTATATATGTATGTGGTCTAAGCACGATTTTCTTTTGTTTATGCTTAGATTTGGTTGTTTTGAGCTGACTGACAAATTGGCCATAAGTCAGTCTGCCTTTGCTCCAGAAGGAGACATTATCTTTATTATACAGGACAGGGAGCAAAACTGACTGTGATCTGGAAGGAGGCACCCTGAGATTTTCCAAGGCTGCTCACTAGACCAACATCCTTGAGAAAAGTCAAGAACAAAGACCATCATTGCCTTTCTCACAAGACATAACAGGAATGTGAGAAACCCATAGGTAAGTGTCTTCAATGGAAATTTGCCAGCAGACAAGGCAGGAGGCAAGACCTCTGTACACAGGGAGCTGATGTTTTAGTGGGAAGACAGGTCACAAGTAAACAAATGTAACGGATTATCTTTAGTGATCTGAAGGTGATAAACAGGCATGGAGAGAGAGACCAACGCCGGGAATAGTGTATTTAGATGGTATCATCAGGAACGCCTCTTTTAGGAGGCTACATCTAGGCTGAGAAGCAAAGCATATCAGCTGGAGGAAGCACGGTGCAGGCAGAGGTGCTCAGAGGCGGGAAAGGAGTTTGGTGTGGCATAGAGCTGAGAGGCGAGTGTAGCCGGTGAAGAGTGAGCTGGGGAAAAAGAGGCAGAAGGCCTTGAAGCCACGGTGGGAGGATTTTAAGTGCACACAGAAGGGTTTCGAGCAGAGGCATGAGTGGATCTGATTTGCATTTTTACCAGGCTCAACTTGGCTGGGTCGCAGAAGGGCTTAAAGTGACTTCTTCTTCATTGACAAGTCTTTATAATTTCTGATTGAATTTGTAACCTATTAACTCAACCTGACACCAATGGGCTTTGACTTGAACATTCCCAGAATTAAAACTGACTTAAATTTAATCACTGATGTTTTCTGCCGCTTCTGATGCAAGCATATCACTTTGACTTATTTCTCTTCTATACTCAGGCACTTGAGTGTGTTCATTCTGGTTAGTCCAGCAAGACTCAAGAATCCCAGTGCAGGGCTGCAAAGTCCTTTAGGAAGGAAGAAGAAGGTAATGCCGGATGAGCAATTCAGACTTCTCTGCATGCTACAGGGCCTTCATTCCCAAGGAATGCACTATGATATTCAACTTGAGAGCTGTATCAAGCAGGTACCTGTGGCAAAAATGGCCATTGATTTAGTTCTTTGAAATAAAGCTTTTGAAGTTGACATGCTTGAATCCCACACATTTGTGTTGAGGGCTTTGTTTGGATTTGGTCCATAGGATTTGCAACTCCCAACAGTATGGACAAGGGTGAATAGGTAGTCACTAGGGACCAGTTCAGAAAGCTGAGGATTTCTTTGAAGACTCCATGAATTCCAAACATGTACAGATTTTCACACTTTGTGCCATAACATACGCTCATTTTGTTTTATTTATTTCTTTATGTACAGTTTATTTATTTTGAGAGAGAGAGGTACACACGTGCACATGAGCAAGTGGAGGAGGGAGAGAGAGGGAGAGCACAGAGCTCTGACATGCGGCTTGATCTCATGAACTTGTGAGATTATGACCTGAGCTGAAATCAAGAGCTGGACGCTTAGCCAACTGAGCCACCCAGGCTCCTTGTTTTGTTTTAATATAAACATGCTGTAAGCTGGGTCTCTATACTAAGACTGGCCCTGTTAGGGTTTGGCTGCGTGTACCTGGCTGGCCACATGGGTGGTATGAGGTGTTCATTCCTCAGTGTGAACTTCTTTCTGCTCTATGTAGGTGACACCTCTTCCATCCTACGGGGCCATCTTCAGTATCTTTTCTTTTTTTTATTTTTATTTTTTTAATGTTTTATTTATTTCTAGGAGAGAGAGAGAGAGAGAGACAGCATGAGCAGGGGAGGGTCAGAGAGAGAGGGAGTCACAGACTCTGAAACAGGCTCCAGGCTCTTAGCTGGCAGTCAGCACAGAGCCCGACGTGGGGCTCGAACCCACGAACCGCGAGATCATGACCTAAGCGAAAGTTGGACGCTTAACCGACTAAGCCACCCAGGAGCCCCCCTCAGTATCTTTTCTAGAAGCTGGAATACAAACCCACCCCTCGCCCACCCTAACCTTGTCCATACAAGCCCTATGCATCTCTCAGCCTCAGCTTAATCTTGCCTCTTTCCAGAAGCCTTTGCTTCACCCCAAAACACTCCCACCTACTATGTGTACCCAAACATCCTGCCCTTCGCCTTTGTAAAGCTCAACACACCTGCACTTGTTTAATGTCTGTCTTCCTTGTTATGCAAAAATTCCACAAGTGTGGGATGTTTTGTTCATTATTGATCATTCTCTGAAAGAATTGCTTTGTTGGAAAAATAGTTTCCCTGTGTGTTATTGTGTGTGGGTCTTGGGACCTGTCCACCTTGTTTATCATTGTACCGCGGCACCTAACAGGGCCCCGACACAGAGTAGGCTGTCCCTGAAGTTGTGAATGAGAACACAGGTGTTGTGGAAATGGGGTGGGGGTGGAATCACTCTTTCACTCCTGCCTGTGTGCTGGTCCCAGGTCACCGCTTACAACCTCTTACACCTCTTAGCTTGGCCAAGTCTCAACCTCTTGGAGCCTTAATTTCTTCATCTCTCAAAGAAAAAAATTAAGATGGTCTAATTATGCTTCAGAGGCTCTCTGTGAGAATCAAATGAGGTAGTAATTGTAAAGCGGCTTGTTGTTCTCTTAGAGGCTGCTGAGTTCCCCTTACGTCCCCCTTTGAAGGACCGTGGGGTTCCCAGTGGGGAGGGTGCTATGGCAACACTCCTGCCCTAGCCCTGCTGAGATGCTTCACCTCCCAGGATCCAATTTCCTCTTCCTCAAAGACTTTACCGACGGTCATTGTCTCTTGGCCAATTTCCCCCCTAAGGGGTCTGCTCTCTGAGATGTGAAAATTAGCTCCTTTGCACTGTTTGGGGGAGCCTGACATTGGACCCTGGTGGACACAACCTAAGGGGATTTTCCCCCCATGTGAAGGATCCTAGGAGTTGTTGTGCAAACAGCACTAAATTATGGTGAGTGGCCAGCATCAGTTTCGTTTATCCAGCCCTCCAGTCACCCTGTAAATCTGGTGATTATCTTCATTTCACAAATGACAACACAGGTTTTCCCTTGTCCCTTCTCAAGGCCAGAAAGTGGTGGCACCAGGTTCTCCAGCTCTGGAGCCTTTGCTCTCACCCTAAACCAGAGGGCTGATAATAAAGCACTTACCTGATGGTCCTGGGTGCTTGACCCTAGGAGGGAGTATGGAAATATCTTAGAGGATCTTGTAGTGACAGGATATCAAGGTGAATTAGCCTCATTTCCAAATTCCTCTGGTTGACTTGTAATAAATGTCCATGGTTTTGTTCTGGGTTTTTGAGTCCTGCATGATTTTGATGATGGACTCCTAAGGCTGTGATTCTGAATTGAAAGCTCCTACTTTTAAAAGGTGTGGTGTCCAGGGCCATCCAATAACCTCTGAAGATTCTTTGTTTTTGGAAAAGTGATCTATGGATATAGTGAACTGGCTTTCTTGGCCATAGTTTTCCTCATTTGTTACAGCTTCTCTGCTGTCCAAGCCCCTCTTTGCACAACTTGTTCCCATCTTGGGCTCACTGGTGCTAAAAGAGTGTATTAGTCAAGGTTCTCCAGAGAAACAGAAACAGAATACACATCTCTCTCTCTCTCTGTCATCTTTTTATCATATCATATCATATCATCTATATACCCATCTATCCATTCAACGATCTATCTATTTAGATTTATTCTAAGGAATTGGCTGATGTGATTGTGGTGGCTGGCAAGTCTGAAATCTGTAGGTAGGCTGGCAGGCAGGAGATTCAGTAAGACTTGATGTTGCAGTCTTGAATCTGAATCCCACAGGGGAGCAGGCTGGAAACTTGAGCAGAATTTCTATGCTGCAATCTTGAGAAGAATTGCTCTGGAAAAGCTGTCTTTGCTCTTAAGACCTTCAACTGATTGCACGAGGCCCACCTATGTTATGGAGGATAATCTGTTTTATGTAAAGTCTACTGACTTAAATGCAATCGTATCTCAGAAATAACTACACAGAAACATCTAGACTAGTGTTTGGCCAAACAACTGGGCACTAGAGCCTACAAAATTAACACATAAAGTTAACCAACAAAAGGAGACTGTGGTGCACTGTGACCCCAGTGTCTGTTGCTGCTATTCATATTGGTTCTCCTCTCCCCCAACTACTACCAACAATTTTGCCAAAGTTTGGAAGACTCCTTACTTTATTTTCTCCTTCCAAAATAATTATGTGGCACTCTCTTTGGCTTTCACAGTTGCCTGTCACCCCACCTGCTCAACTTACCACCTACAAAGCTCTGAGGGTGCTCTAAGGTAAATCAGGTCATTTTGAATACTTCTATTTGCTATACATGTTCAAACTTTTCCAAATAACCCTTTAGGAAACCTTGACTGTCCAAACCATCTTTTCAACGTTTGTCCAGATACCAAAATAGGCAAGGAAAGTTAGTGCTAATTGTTTATAGTTATGATTAATATGTTGTGGATAAAAAATTACGGTAAATAGAATTATACATTCATGTGTGTTTATGAGTGTTCTATGGATCCCCTATTTTAATCAGTATGCATAGAATATTTATAATATATTTATGCCAATTCTTACATACATTTTTCTCATAAATAATTAGAGGACTATTTTATAGAGGGTACATCTTTGCTTTCATGATATCTTAATGGTACTCAATCAACTTCAAGTTATAACATGGTTTTTACATGGAAAATGTAGTCTGCTTTATGATCTTTATGACATTTTCTCAGAATTCATTTTAGCCATCATGTGGGTATCTAGTGCACTTTTCACTCTGACCTTTAACTTCTCTTCCTTATTTTACCAGAGGCTTAGCCATCCTCCAACATCGTTGAAGGGCAGCATCCAGTTATCTCTGGTGTTAGCATAAGAGCAGAGTGCACAAATATATATTACTAAGTGTCTTTCCTGAGGATCAGATTTAATCCATAAAAATGGAATGTTTGCCTTCTAAGAAGAAATTAGAATATTTTTCTTGCTTTCAGAAGGAAGCCTCTAGCTAACATCCCTGTACATTTTAAAATGAAAAAGAGTCTTCAAACAAATCCTTGAATTCAGCTTTTAGGAAAAAGCCACAGGTCCTTGTTTACTAATTTATTTTGAAAGGAGCTTTCCATCAAATGGAAGCAGTGTTTGTGAACATTCTAAGTCCTGCGAAGGTAAGGGTGATCCCTGAGCACAGGGAAATGAAATGCAGGTTCAGGCAGTTGTGAGGCATATGGAGATTGGAAACAGAGGTGTAGCAGTATTCCAGGAAGACTTCAGAGAGAAGTAAAACTGGCCTTGAGTAGGTATGCTTGGTGTACATTGAGAGAGGAGAGGGGAAGAAAAGGAAGAGCAAAGTCTTGAGTGTGGCTGAAGAGAGACAGCTGGGAAAGGGGCTGTACAACCCAGAGGGGGCTCACGGAAAACCTTGAACAAAGGTGGTGAGACTGGCCACAGAGCCAGATGAAGGACATGATTTCTTTTACACATCAGGGGAGAGGAGTTGAGAAAGGTTCTCAGAAGAGACCAAACGAACTGTGTGTTTTGGAAGAATGAGTCTGGATGACTTTGAGGGGCAGAGATATATTTGAGTTATGCTAATATGACAATGAAGGCTTAGTTTTGTTGGCAATCTGCCCAAAGACTCTACCTACACCAGAATCAGGACTTGAACTCATGTCCCTGGAACTCCAAGTCTAGGTTCTCCTGGTGGGAAGGTTGGTAGAAAGACACCAGTCGTCAGGTACCTGACAGACACTTCCTCTAAGCAAAGCATGTGTGAGAGGGAAAGCCTCTTTTATTTCCTTTATTTATTTTCTTTATTTATTCCTTTATTTCCTTCCTCATTCTGGAAAAAACTTGTTATTTGTTCCTTGTTCTAAGATATGGTTCCCTTCACATTGGGCTTTTAAAGTATTAGAGATGTTTCTGGGAGGCAGCCCATTCCCAGATTCTTTATCCTGCTAGTGAATAAAAAATCTCTATGGAATGCAACACAGTTGAGGAGCTACTGAAAACTGAATTAGGAACTGTGGAGCACAAGAAGAAAAGGGTGTGGGGGTGCAGGATTTACTGATTGTTCTTTTTCATGGTGCTCAATCCTTTATATGTTTATACTCATATCACTCCATCAGGTTGGTGGTTGCATCCTCATTTTGCAGATGAAGAAATTAAGGCTTACACATCTTGGTCCAGAGCCAACTTGGAATTCTTGGCCATGAGTCAAGCCAAGTAAAAATTCAGAGTCAGAATTCAAATTCTCAAGATTCCTTTACCTTTACACAAGGAAACCAAATATCTGGGAAAACTCTCCCTCTTATAGTTAGGTATCGTATTTATGTTCCTTCTTTTCAAAAAAGAAAAAATATATATGCATTTTTTTCCATGGGAGAGGAGAAGGTTCTGTGAAATAGAAGTAAAGGAGAGACTCAGTCCAGAATGTTGGGCTTTAGAGAATGGGGTTGTGTTTGCTCAGGGCTCCTGAGACAGTGCCCACTGAAGTCTTGGCCAGAAGACCAACAGAGGGAGAGCAGGATTCCAAAAGCATCCAGAGGGAAAAACACAGAGCTTTAGGATTGGGAAATACACCTCCTGTATTGTTGCCTGTGTTCTACTTTTATGAAGATTGGTAAATCTACTATTCAAAAGATGAAGAGAAATTCTTTACACTTAGAGCTACGGCAAGGAAGTGGTTAAAATAGTGGCTATTCCCCTGTGTGTGTTGGGAGAACTCCTTTACTTTTACATTTAAAATTTTAAGCAAGTTTACAGATAAAGAACCTCATAAATGGAACATTTTCTTTCCATTGTTCCAGTTTCATCATGGGTCTGTCAGTGCTGGTTGATTAATGTTTGCAGAGACACAACCTCTGTGGGTGCAATCATGTGTCCTGCTTTTATCACTTGGTATTTTTCAAACACATTCCCAGTGTTAAAATCATTTATCTATTTGACATTATTTGCAGCTTCAGAATAGTCCAGCATATTGATTTATTATCCTTTACAATTTCTCTAGTTTTGGTGGGGGTGGTGGGTCGGGTGGGGAATGGTGGTACATGTCGAGGTGGGTATTTGAATTATTTCCAAACTTCCAGTTTTTGTATGAAACAACTGTAAACCTCTTTGTACAAATTACCCTTTTTCTTTCAGATTTCCCTGGAAGCTGTTCCTCAAAGTAGAATTACTAAGTCAAAGAATACAAACACTATTTTAACTGAAAATCAAGTAAAATTCAGATGAAAATGTATGTAAAAGTACCAAGAAATCTACAAGTGAAGGTCATAATCTTTAAGATCAGGAAAAGCAAGCGATTATATGCCTTGCAGGGGTCACTTCTTAAACTTCACCTTACTTAATCCAGTCTCATTGGATTCCTATTTGGCCTTGTGAGGTAGGAGTCCACCTTTAACGCATGAAGAAACTAAGATCCAGAGACAGTAGGTAATTTTCCCAAGTCACACAGCTAGGAAATAGCAGACACAGAACACTAATCCAGGCTGGTTTGATTCGGAGTCCAGGCTACATCCAAGTTAGAGTCCCCTGGGACCATTTGCTGTATCTCACTACCTAACAATAAATTGAATACTTTTTATTGATATTTTTTCATTTTTAAAATACAATTTATTGTCAAATTGGCTGACATACAGTGTGTATAGTGTGCTTTTGGTTTTGGGGGTAGATTCCCATGATTCATCACTTACATACAACATCCAGTGCTCTTCTCAACAAGTGCCCTCCTCAATGCCCATCACCCATTTTCCCCTCTCCCTCACCCCCATCAGTCCCCAGTTTGTTCTCTGTATTTAAGAGTCTCTTATAGTTTGCCTCCCTCCCTCTCTATTTGTAACAATTTTTCCCCTTCCCTTCCCCCATGGTCTTCTGTTAAGTTTTTCAAGTTCCACATATGAGTGAAAACATATGATATCTGTCTTTCTCTGACTGACTTGTTTCACTTAGCATAATACCCTCCAGTTCTATCCACATTGGTGCAAATGGCATGATTTCATTCTTTTTCATTGCCAAGTAGTATTCCATTGTATATATAAACCACATCTTCTCTATCCATAAATCAGTTGATGGACATTTAGGCTCGTTCCATAATTTGGCTATTGTTGAAAGTCCTGCTATAAACATTAGGGTACATGCACCCCTTTGCATGAGCACTCCTGAATGCTTTGGATAAATTTCTAGTAGCGCTATTGTTGGGTCTTTGGGTGATTTTATTTTTAATTTTTTGAGGAACCTTCGCACTATTTTCCAGAGTGTTTGCACCAATGTGCATTCCCACCAACAGTGCAAGAGGGCTCCCATTTCTCTATATCCATACCAGCATCTGTTGTTTCCTGAGTGGTTAGTTTTAGCCACTCTGACCGGCATGAGGTGGTATCTCAGTGTGGTTTTGATTTATATTTTCCTGATGATGAATGATGTTGAGCATCTTTTCATGTGTCTGCTGGCCATCTGGATGTCTAAATTGAAGAGTTTTTAATGGCGGGGGATTCAAGGTAGATGTATTAGTTTGCTAGGGCTGCCATTACAAAATACCATAGACTGGGTGGATTAAACAACAGAAATTTATTTTCTCACTGTCTGGAAGCTGGGAGTCTGGGATCAAGGTGTTGGCAGGGTTCCTTTCTTTGGAGGCCTCTCTCCTTGGCTTGTAGATGGTTGTCTTCTCCTGTGTCCTCACATGGTCTTTCTTCTGTGTGTCTGTGTCCTAATGTCCTCTTTTTATAAGGACACTAGTCATATGGGAACAGGGCCCACTCTAATGACCTCATTTTAATTTAGGTTACATCTCTAAAAACCCTATCTCCAAATATTGTCCTATTCGGATGTCCTGGGGATTAGGATTTCAACATAGGAATTTGAGGGGACAAAATTAATCTTATAACAGTGGATAGAATTAATTAATTTCTTGTTTCATTCAATTTTAGTCAATGAAATTGTGTGCACTGAATTTATCTGAAACAGGACTACTTTATAATTGCATACTACCTTAGATTTACAGTGGATTACAGATTGGACACACCTTGCCATTTCAAGCCTTATTTAACAAAGCTGTGAGGCATATAGGAGAGATGTTATTAATGTTCTGAAGAAATTGAGGCTTGGAGCTTTTATATGACTCATTCATGGACAGATTAAATTGGGTGTAGTTGCTGCTATTCTTGCAATGAAAAGTAAAACCTGGTGTTTGCATATACAAGTAAAATATATTGAGCCATTCTCCAGAATGCTGTTCTATATACCTTAGACAAATTACTAAAGATAGGGTGGAATAATAACAGTTTTATAGTTTTAGGAAAAATATTCTCTGCAATTCTACTCTGAATACCACTATTCCCAGTTTTGTGTATTCTTTCTAATCTTTGCACATATGTTTACATAGTTGCAATTATTGTGTATATCATCTGTATTCTGTTTGCACTGCATTTTTTGGTTTTACTTTCTATTTGAGATCATTATAATTCACATGCACTTGTAAATAATACAGAGAGAGATTCCATATTCCCTTTATTCAGTCTCCCCCAATGGTCAAATCTTATAAAAATCTGGTACAATATAACAACCAGGATATTGGCATTGATATAATCCAGGTACAGAACATTTTCATAGCCACAAGGGTCCCTCATGTTGCTCTTTGATAGCCACTGCCATCTCCACTAATCTGTTCTATAATTTTTATTCTGTACTTTGATCCAATTCTCTAATTTTGTCATTTCAAGAATGCTATATAAATTGGCTTATGCAGTATATAACCTTTTGATATTACCTTTTTTGTTGCACATGTACATGTGTTTCTCTGGCATATATACACAGGAGTGGAATTTATAGAGAATGTGTATCTTTACTTATACTATATAATAGCAAATTGTTTTTTGAGTTGATGACACCAATTTATACTCCTACTGGCAGTCTAATTTTCTACTTCTCCATATTTTTTTAATAACGTTTTACATTTATCCTCTGAATTCTAATTTTTGTCTATCTTCTGGGGGTGCAAAGGGTTCCCATTGTGATTTAATTAAATTTTCTCTGGTTGTTAATGAAACTCAGCATCTCTTTTCATATGATTATTAGCCTTTTGTATTTCCTGTTTTTGTGTGAAAAGTTTATGTAATTCTTTTTAATAGTTCCTCCCACCCAGCTTTGTCTGTCTTTTCAAGTATCACTTTTTAACCTGAGGTTGTCCAGTTGCTCCAGCATAAATTGTTAAAAGTGATATCATTCCTCCCTTGGATTCCTAGATGATCTATGTTGATATATGTTGTGTAGGTACTTGAAAAGAATGTGCATTCTGTTTGATAGAGTATTCTACTATTGATTAGATCCTGTTGGTTGATGGTATGTTGAGTTATTTTATTTCCTTGTTGATTTTCTGTGTAGCTGTTCTATCAATTGTTGGAAGTCTCCAACTATAATTGTGGATTTATTTATTTCAGTTTTACTGGTTTTTGCTTTATGTATTTGTTTTGTATGTCTTCTTGGTAGGTTGATCCTTTTATCATTATGTAAAGTCTCTGTCACTACTAATTTTCTTGTTTTGAAGTTTATTTTATCTGATATTAATATAGCCACTCCTGCTTTCTTTTTATTAATGTTTGCATCATATTTGCATCTTTTTACTTTCAACCTGCTTGCTTCATTATATTTAAAATGTTTCCTGTAGTCATCATATAGTTGGGTCACGTTTTCTAATTTCCTCTGCCAGTCCCTGTCCTTTGATTGGTTATCTGGACCATTTACATTTAAAGTAATTATTCACATGTTAGGCCTGAAGTTTTTCATTTTATTTTTTGTTTGTTCTCTTCATCCCCCCCCCCCCAATTTTCTTTATCCTTCCTTTATGTGGACCACTTGAACATTAAAAAAAAAATTTTTTTTAATGTTTATTTATTTTTGAGAGAGAGAGAGTAAGTGGGGGAGAGGCAGAGAGAGAGGGAGACACAGAATCAGAAGCAGACTCCAGGCTCTGAGCTGATAGCACAAAGCCTGATGAGGGGCTCATACCCACCAATGGTGAGACCTGAGTCAAGGTTGGATGCTTAACCAACTGAACCACCCAGGCGCCCTACCACTCAGACAAGAGTCAGATGCTCAACCTACTGAGCCACCCAGGTGCCCCAGACTGGGGAATTTCTATTGTTCTTTATTCAAGTTCACTGATTCTTTTCTGTTTCTCTATTCTGTGTTGAATCCAACTGTTGAGTTGTTCTTGCCCAGCCTTACTGAGTTGACAATTTAAAATTACCAATATGTAATGTGTACAACTTGATGATTTTATATATATATATACATACATATACATATACATATATATATGTATATCATGAATATCATGAAATACTCACCACAATCAGGGTACTTAACATATCCTTTATCTCATATTGTTATCACCTCCTTTCTTTTGTTTTGGTAATGAGAACACTTAAGATATACCCTAACAAATTTAAAATATAAATACTATATTATATATAGTTACATTGTTGTTCATTAACTTTCCAGGATTTATCTTGCAAAGCTGAAACTTTGTACCTCTTGACTAATATCTCCCCATTTCTCCCAACCCTCACCTCCTTATAATCACCACTTTATTCTCTGTTTCTATGGACTTGGCTATTTTAGATTCCACCTCTAAGTGAGACCATTAGTTTCAGATATACAACATAGCAATTCAATAACTCTATATATTATGCTATACTCACCAAAACTATAGCTACCATCTGTCATCATACAATGCTATTACAAAACCATTGACTGTATTTCCTGTGCTGTAAATTTTGTACTCATGACTTACTCATTCTACAATTGTATTTCCCACTTTCTTTACCCATTTTGCCCATCTCTCAATCCCCCTCCACTCTGGCAACTATTAGTTTGTTCTCTGTGTTTATAAGTCCAATTTTGATTTTTTTTTTTTGTTTATTCATTTGTTTTGCTTTTTAGATTCCACATGTAAGTGGAAGATGAGGTGACAGTAGATGTATGGATCTATTTTTGGGCTCTCCATTCTGTTCCATCAGACAATATGCCACCCTCCCCCAACCCCCGCTTTTTTAACACTAGTACCCATACTCTTTTGATTACTATAGCTTTGTAATATATTGTTAAATCAGGAAGTGTAACATATCCAGCTTTGTTCTTTTTACTCAAGATTTCTTTGGTTATTCAGGGTCTTTTGTGGTTCCATATATATCAGTATTATTTTTTCTATTTCTCTAAAAATGCCATTGGGATTTTGATAAGGATTACATTGAATCTGTAGGTCATTTTGGATAGCATGGATGTTTTAACAGTATTGATTCTTCCAGTCCATGAACATAGATTTCTTTCCATTTATTCATGTCTTCTTTAATTTCCTTCATTAATGGTTTCTAATTTTTAGGGTATAAGTCTTTTACCTCTCTGGTGAATTTATTTAAGTTTATTTGTTGTTGCTGTTGCTATTGTGAATGGTATAATTTTCTTAATTTCTTTTTCTGACAGTTTGTTGTTTGTGTATATGGAAATGTGGTTAACGTTTGTATATTTATTTGTATCTTGTACCGTTACTAAATTTACTGGTTCTAACAATTTTTTGTTCAATCTTATGATTTTCAATGTACATAATCATATCTGCAAAAAAAAGATAATTTAACTTTGCTTCCTTTGGTTTGGATGCCCTTAATTTTTTTTTCTGTCTAATTGCCCTGGCTAAAACTTCTAGGACTGGAAAGAAGTGTTAAGAATGGGCATTTTTGCCTTTAACCAGATGTTAGAGGGATTTCTTTCAGTTTTTCCCTGTTGATTTTGATATAATCTGTGGGTTTTTAACATATGGGTTTTATTGTGTTGACATAGTTTCTTCTGTATTTATTTTGTTGAGACTTTTAATTATACATGAATAATGAAATTTATCAAATGCTTTTTTCTGTGTGATTGAGAGATCATGTGGATTTTCTTCTTTCATTTTGTTAATGTGTTGTATCATATTGATTGATTTCTGAATGTTAAGGAATCCTTGCATCTCGGGGAATTATTCTACTTCATCATGGGAATGATCCGTTAGATGTGCAGCTGAATTTGGTTTGCTAGTATTTTATTAAGAATGTTTACATTTGTACTCATCAGGGATATTGGCCCATAGTTTTCTTTTCTGCTAGTGTTTTTATCTAGCTTTGGTATCAGGGTAAGTCTGGCCTTGTAAAATGAATTTGGAATGTCCCCTCTTCTGGTTTTTTGGAAGAGCTTGAGAAAGATTGGTGTTACTTTTTCTTTCAACATTTGGTAAAAATCCACCGATGAAGCTACTTGGTTCTGGGCTTTTCATTTTAGGAATTTAAAAAAAAATTACTAATTCAATCTCCTTACTAGTACTTGGTCTGTTCAGATTTTCTATTTCTTCATGAGTCAATCTTAGTAGATATTTTGTTTCTAGGAGTTTGTCCATTTCTTCTAGGATTTCCAATTTGTTGCTGTGTAATTGTTCACAGTAGTTTCATGATCCTTTGTATTTCTGTGGTATCAGTTACAGCATCTCTTTCATTTCTAATTTTATGTATTTATGTTCTTTTTCTCTTCTTTATCTCTCTCTGGTAAGTCTAGCTAAAGGTTTGTCATTTTGTTCATGTTTTCAAAGAGCCATCTCTTATTTTTACTGATCTTTTCTATTTTTTTTTTTTTTAGTCTCTATTCATTTATTTCCATTCTGATCTTTGTTATTTCCTTCCTCTGCTAACTTTGGGCTTCATTTGTTCTTTATTTCCTAGCTCCTTGAGGTGCTGAATTATGTACAGATTTTGTTTCTTAATGAGGGCATTTATTGCTATAACCTTCCCTCTTGGAACTGCTTTTGCTGCATCTCATAGGTTTTGGTATTGTATTTCCATTTTTATTTGTCTCAATTTTGATTTCTCTTTTATTTTTAATGTTTTATTTATGTATTTATTTACTTATTTATTTATTTTGAGAAAGAGAGAGGTGGAAAAAGAGAGAGAGAGAGAGAGAGCCGGAGAGAGAGAGAAGGAGAGGGGCACAGAGAGAGGGAGAGAGAGAATCCCAAACAGGGCTCTGTGAGGTCAGCACAGAGCTCAGTTTCACAAACTGAAAGATCATGACTTGAGCTGAAATCAAGAGTTGGATACTTAAACAACTGAGCCACCCATGTACCCTTGATTTCTCTTTTGATTTTTTCTGTGACTCTTTGGTTTTTCACAGCATGTTGTTTAATCTTTACATATTTGTGAACTTTCCAGTTTTTTCTCTGTAATCAATTTTTAGTTTCATTCCATTGTGATTGGAAAAAAATGCTTGATATGATTTTAACCTTCTTAAGTTTATTAGGAGTTGTTTTGTGGCCTAACATGCGACCTATCCTGGAGAATTTTCCGTGTGTGCTTAAGAAAAGTATGTATTACAAAAATAAATTCAAAATACATAAAGGACCTGAAAGTGAGACAGGAAACCACCAAAACCCTAGAGGAGAAAGCAGGAAACAACCTCCTTCACCTCAAATGCAGCAATTTCTTACTTGACACATCCCCAAAGGTAAGGGCATCAAGAGCAAAAATGAACTATTGGGACCTCATCAAGATAAAAAGCCTCTGCACAGCAAAGGAAACAATCAATAAAACTTATAAGCAACTGATGGAATGGGAAAAGATAGTTGCAAATAACATATCAGATAAAGGGCTAGTATCCAAAATCTATAAGGAACTCACCAAACTCCCCACCGGAAAGACAATCCAGTGAAGAAATGGGTAGAAAACGTGAACAGATACTTCTCCAAAGAGGTCAACAGACACATGAAACGATGCTCAGTGTCCCTCATCATCAGGGAAATCAAAACCACACTCAGATACCACCTCAAGCCGGTCAGAGTGGCTAAAATGAGCAAATCAGGAGACTCTAGATGCTGGCGGGATGTGGAGAAATGGGCACCCTCCTACATTATTGGTGGGAATGTAAACTGGTGCAGCCCCTCTGGAAAACAGTGTGGAGATTCCTCAAAAACTTAACAATAGAACTCCCCTAGGACCCAGAAATAGCACTGCTAAGAATTTACCCAAGGGATACAAGAGTGCCGATGCATAGGGGCACATGTACCTCAGTGTTCATAGTGGCACTCAACAATAGCCAAAACATGGAAAGAGCCTAAGTGTCCATCAACTGAGGAATGGATCAAGAAGATGTGGTTTATCTATACAATGGAATACTATATAGCAATGAGAAAGAATGAAATCTGGTCATTTGTAGCAACGTGGATGGAACTCGAGGGTGTTATGCTGAGTGCAATAAGTCAGGCAGAGATAGACAGATACAATATGTTTTCACTTATAAGTGGATCAGGAGGAACTTAACAGAGGACCATGGGGGAGGAGAAGGAGAAAAAATAGTTGGGGAAAGGGAGGGAGGAAAACCATAAGAGACTCTTGAATACTGAGAACAAACTGAGGACTGATGGTGGTAAGGGAGAGGGGAAGGGGGGTGATGGGCATGGAGGAGGGCACTTGTTGGAATGAGCACTGAGTGTTATATGGAAACCAACTTGACAATAAACTATGAAAGAAAAAAATGTATTTTGCTGCTCTTTGATGGATTGTTCTGAACATATTTGTTAAGTTCATTTGATAAGGTATACTTTATATCTAATACTTCTTTTTTGATTTCTGTGTGGATAATCTATCCATTGATGAAAGTCAGGTATTATAATCCTCTCTTACTTTTGTATTGCTATCTATTTCTCTCTTTAGGTTCATTAATATTTGTTCTATATATTTAGGTGCTATATGTTGGGTACATGAATGTTTACAAACATTATATCCTTTTATTGGATTGACCCCTTTATTATATGATGACTTTCTTTGTCTCTTATACAGACTTTGTCTTAAAGTCTATTTTGTCTGATATGAGTATAGCTACCCCAGATTTCTTTTGGTTTCCATTTGTATGAAATATATTTTACCATATCTTCATTTTTAGTCTGTGTATGTCTGTAAAGCTGAAGTGACTTTATATTATAAGTAGCATATAGATGGGTCTTGATTGTTATACATTCAGCCACTTTATTTTGGAGAATTTAATATTGATTGGAGAATTTAGTCTGTTTATACTTAAAGTACTTATTGATAGGCATGAAATTATTGGCAGCTTCTTAGCTCCAGGTCTGTGATATGTGAGGTGAAAAGAAAACTCGGAGAATTCACCACTAGGTTCCTTAGTAACTGAAGTCCTTACATATTTGGCCATAGTCTCACCACCTTTCAGAGTCTTCTTATGTTCCCTGCCCCCCACCCCCCATATATAATGCTCAGAGTTTTAGTGGTACTTAGCAGGAAGGATAGGGAAAAGTCTGTCTTTCCCATCTATCCAGAAGTGGAAATTTCTACTGCAGATTGTATCGCCCAAAAGTTTCAACATTGTCTTCATGACCCAAATTTTTCTATATTCGAGGTCTGTCCCTGGATATATCAAAAGCTGGAGTCTGTTCACTATTTTCATATGGGCTTCTCTCCAAATAATTTCTTACATTTTATACATTTTTAAAGCATTTTCATAACCCATTTACGTTTCTAGCTTCGTGTATGCTTTCTTTAGCACAAAATTTCTTTCCTCATGTGACCAAATTCCTCTGTCTTGGTAGAATGTTACCTCTATCTAAAAGTAACCTCTCCACAGAGAGCTCCTCTCAGACGTAATTTGAATCGCTCTTCTGCACGGCATATCATAGTAAAAATGGCAAAATATATGGACAAAGAGAGAATTCCCAAAACAGCTAGGGATAAAAGGGCCCTAACGCACAAAGGGAAACCTATTAGAGTGGTTACAGACCTATCTACTGAAACTCAGCATACCAGAAAGGAATGGCAGGAGATCTTCAATGTGATGAACAGAAAAAGTATGCAGCCAAGAATTCTCTATCCAGCAAGCCTGTCATTCAAAATAGAAGGAGAGATAAAAGTCTTTCCAAATAAATAGAAATTGAAAGATTTTGTCACCACTAAGCCAGCCCTATAAGAAATCCTGAGGGGGACGCTCTGAGGGAAGTGTTGCAAGGAACGAAGATACCAGAGACACCATCACAAGTATGAATCCCATAAAGGACACGACTCTAAACCCACATATTTCAATAATAACACTGATTGTAAATGGGCTGAATGCTCCAATCAAAAGACATAGAGTAGCAGAATGGATAAAAAACAAAATCCATCTATTTGCTGCCTACAAGAAACTCATTTTAGATTGGAAGATACCTTCAGATTAAAAGTAAGAGGATGGAGAAATATATATCATGCTACTGGAAATCAAAAAGTAGCTATACTTATATTAGAGAAACTGGACTTTAAATAAGACAATAACAAGAGATGAAGAAGGGCATTATATAATAATTACAGGGTCTATCCATCAGGAAGAACTAACAATCATAAATGTCTACGCACCAAATATGGGAGCACCTAAATATTTAAAACAATTAATCACAGGGGCACCTGGGTGGCTTAGTCAGTTAAACGTCCGACTTTCGCTTAAGTCATGATCTTGCGGTTCGTGGGTTTGAGCCCTGCGTCGGGCTTTGTGCTGACTGCCAGCTCAGAGCCTGGAGCCTGTTTCAGAGTCTGTGACTCCCTCTCTGACCCTCCCCTGCTCACGCTGTCTCTCTCTCTCTCTCTCTCTCTCCTAGAAATAAATAAAACATTAGAAAAATTTTTTTAAAAATAAAACAATTAATCACAAACAGAAGCAATCTTATAGATAACAACGTGCTAATAGCAGGGACTTTAATACTCTGCTTACAGCAATGGATAGATCAACCAGACAGAAAATCACTAAAGAAACAATGGATTTGAAAGACACATTGGACCAGATGGATCTGACAGGTATATTTAGAACTCTACATCCTGAGTCCAGGGAATTCACTTTCTTCTCAAGTGTGCATGGCACATTCTCCAAGACAGATCACATACTGGGACATAAAGCAGCCCTCAATAAATATAAAAGAATTGAGATCATACTATGCACACTTTCCGATCATAATGCTTTGAAACTTGAAATCAATCACAGGAAGAAGTCTGGCAAACCTCCAAAAACATGGAGGTTAAAGAACACTCTACTAAAGAATGAATGGGCTAATCAGGCAATTAGAGAAGAAATTTAAAAATACATGGAAATAAATGAAAATGAAAACACAACAATCCAAAATCTATGAGATGCGGCCAAGGCAGTCCTAAGAAGAAAATACATTGCACTCCAGGCCTATTTCAAGAAACTAGAAAAAGCACAAGTGCAAAACTTAACAGCTCACATAAAGGAACTAGAGGCAGAGCAACAAGAATGCCCCAAAGTAGAAGGAGAGAAATAGTAAATATCAGAGCAGAAATAAACAACATAGAGACCAAAGAAACAATTGAGCAGATCAATGAAACCAAGAGTTGGTTTTTTGAAAAAGTAAATTGACAAACCTCTAGCCAGGCTTCTCAAAAAGAAAAGAGAGAGCACCCAAATAGACAAAATCATGAATGAAAATGGACTTATTACAACCAGCCTCTCAGAAATACAAGCAATTATCAGGGAATACTATGAAAAATTATATGCCAACAAATTGGACAATTTAGAAGAAATGGACAAATCCCTAAACACACACTCACTACCAAAATTCACATGAGAAGAGATAGAAAATCTGAATAGACCCATAACCAGTGAAGAAATCGAATCAGTTATCAAAAATCTCCCAACAAATAAGAACCCTGGACCTGATGGCTTCCCGGGGGAATTCTGCCAGACGTTTAAAACAGAATTAATACCAATTCTCCTCAAGCTATTCCAAAAAATAGAAATCAAAGGAAAACTCCTGGACTCATTTTATGAAGCCAGCATCATTCTGATTCCCAAGCCAGACAGAGACGCAGCATAAAAAGAGAACTGCAGACCAATATCCTTGATGAATACAGATGCAAAAATCCTCAACAAGATCCTTGCAAATCGAATCCAACAGCACATAAAAATAATTATCCACCAAGATCAAGTGGGATTCATTCCTGGGTTACAGGGCTGGTTCAACATTCACAAATCAATCAATGTGATACATCACATCAACAAAAGAAAAGATAAAAACCATATGATCCTGTTGAAAGATGCAGAAAAAGCATTTGACAAAATACAGCATCCCTTCTTAATAAAGACCCTAGAGAGAGTCGGGATAGAAGGAAATTACTTAAACATCATTAAAGCCATCTATGAGAAGCCCTCAGCTAAGATCATCCTCAATGGGGAAAAACTGAGAGCTTTCCCCCTGAGATAAGGAACACGACAGGGATGTCCACTCTCACCACTGTGGTTTAACATAGTGCTGGAAGTCCTAACATCAGCCATCAGACAACAAAAGGAAATAAAAGGCTTCAGAATTGGCAAAGAAGAAATCAAACTTTCACTTTTCACAGACGACATGATACTCTACCTAGAAAACCTGACAGACTCCACCAGAAGCCTACTAGAACTGATCCAAGAATTCAGCCAAGTTGCAGGGTACAAAATCAACGTACAGAAATCGGTTGCATTTTATACATCAATAATGAAGCAACATAAAGAGAAATCAAGAAACTGATCTCATTCACAATTGCACAAAAAATTATAAAATACCTAGGAATAAACTTAACCCAGGATACAAGAAGTCTGTATGATGAAAACTATAGAAAACTTACAAAGGAAATTGAAGACACAAAGAAATGGAAAAACATTCCATGCTCATGGATCCGAAGAATAAATATAGTTAAAATGTCATTACTACCCAAAGCAATCTACACATTCAATGCAATTCCAATCAAAATTGCACCAGCATACTTCTCAAAACTAGAACAAACTATCTTAAAATTTGTATGGAACCACAAAAGACCCCAAATAGCCAAAGTAATACTGAAGAATAAAACCAAAATGGGAGGCATCACCATCCCAGACTTTAGCCTCTACTACAAAGCTGTCATCATCAAGACAGTATGGTATTGGCACAAAAACAGACACATAGACCAATGGAACAGAATCGAGAACTCAGAAGTGGACCCAAAAGTATACAGCCAACGAATCTTTGACAAAGCAGGAAAGAATATCCAATGGAAAAAAGACAGCCTCTTTGACAGATGGTGCTGAGAGAACTGGACAGTAACATGCAGAAGAATGAAACTAGATCATTTTCTCACACCATGCACAAAAATAAACTAAAATGGATAAAGAACCTGGACATGAAACAGGAAACTATCAAAACCCTAGGGGAGAAAGCAGGAAACAACCTCCTTGACCTTCACCACAGCAACTGCTTACTTGACACATCCCCAAAAGCAAGGGAATCAAGAGCAAAAATAAACGATTGGGACCTCATCAAGATTAAAAGCTTCTGCACAGCAAAGGAAACAACCCATAAAACTAATAGGCAACCAATGGAATGGGAAAAGATAGTTGCAAATGACATATCAGATAAAGGATTAATATCCAAAATGTATAAGGAACTCACCAAACTCCACACCTGAAAAACAAACCACCCAGTGAAGAAATGGGCAGAAGATATGAACAGACACTTCTCCAAAGAGGACATCCAGATGGCCAACAGACGCATGAAATGATGCTCAGCATCGCTCCTCATCAGGGAAATACAAATCAAAACCACACTGAGATACCACCTCATGCTGGTCAGAGGGGCGAAAATGAGCAAGTCAGAGGACTCTAGATGCTGGCTAGGATTTGGAGAAATGGGCACCCTCCTACACTGTTGGTGGGAATGTAAACTGGTTCAGCCTCTCTGGAAAACAGTGTGGAGATTCCTCAAAAACTTAACAATAGAACTCCCCTAGGACCCAGCAATAGCACTGCTAGGAATTTACCCAAGGGACATAGGAATGCTGACGCATAGGAGCACATGTACCCCAATGTTCATAGCAGTACTCTCAACAATAGCCAAAACATGGAAAGAGCCTAAGTGTCCATCAACAGATGAATGGATCAAGACGATGTGGTTTATCTATACCATGGAATACTACATGGCGATGAGAAAGAATGAAATCTGGCCATGTGTAGCAACATGGATGGACCTTGAGGGTGTTATGCTGAGTGAAATAAGTCAGGCAGAGAAGGACAAATATCATATGTTTGCACGTATAGGAGGATTAGGAGGATCTTAACGGAGGACTGTGGGGGAGAAGAAGGGGGGAAATAGTGGGGGAGGGGGAGAGAGGCAAACCATGAGAGACTCTTTTTTTTTTTTAAATCAATTTATGTTTTATTTATTTCTAGGAGAGAGATAGAGAGAGAGAGAGACAGCATGAGCAGGGGAGGGTCAGAGAGAGAGGGAGTCACAGACTGAAACAGGCTCCAGGCTCTGAGCTGGCAGTCAGCACAGAGCCCGACACAGGGCTGGAACCCACGAACGGCGAGATCATGACCTAAGCGAAAGTTGGACGCTTAACCGACTAAGCCACCCAGGTGCCCCGAGAGACTCTTGAATGCTGAGAACAAACTGAGGACTGATGGGTGTGGGGGAGGAGGGAGGATATGGGCATGGAGGAGGGCACTTGTGGGGATGAGCACTGGGTGTTATATGGAAACCAATTTGACAATAAACTATTTGGAAAAAAATAAAAATAAAAATAAATAAATAAATAAATAAATAAATGTAGCCCCTCTCTTCTGAGTTTCTGTATTTGATCTGTTCTTTTGTTCTAGCACCCACACCATCCTTTGTTGTTTTTGCATTTCACATTTACCCTTCTAGACTACACATTCCTTGAAGGTAGAGATAATTGTGCCTTTTTATCTTTCTATGCCCCATGTGTTTACTGGATAAGTTTTGTTTTGTTTTGAGAGAGAGGGAGAGAGAGAGGGTGCAAGTCAGTGAGGGGGAGAGAGAGAGAGAGAGAGAGAGAGAGAGAGAGAGAGACTGAGAGAGAGAGAGAGAGAGAGAGAGAAGGACTCACTCTGGGCTCATGCTCACTGTATGTGGGGCTCCTGCTCACCCAAAGCATGGCTCAAGCTCACTTTATGTGGTACTTGAACTCACAAACTGTGAGCCCATATGAAAACTGTGTGATCATGACCTGAGCCAAAGTCAGATGCTTTATGACTGAGCCACCCAGGCACCCAGAACACATTATATTATGTGAATGAATTAATAATCTTAACTGACCCCTTACCTTATGTGCTGTGAGGTAGACAAGATTTACTATCTTCTCTACTAAAGGGGTTTCCTGTGCCCCCTTTATGTGTATATTTGACTTTGAGGAAATATTGTAGAATTCAAGGAGCAGGACTTTAGTAGTTAGACAAGTTTGATTTTTAACCTGGTCTCTTCTCTTACTGGGTACTCAAGTCCCTCAACCTCTTAGAACCTTCGTTTTATCATATGTAAAATATGGACAATAACACCTGTCCCTCAGGATTGTCCAGAGTTAAAATTAAATATTATTTCTTTTATTCTGCCTGTTCACTTTACTCTGTTACTTTATTTTTATTCAGTGTCTCTGCACTAAATAATTTGCCATCTCTTGGGAGTTTTATGTAAGGCTTTAAAAGAACATTTTTTACTCATTATTTGCTCCCACCTCCACCTGCCCCCATACTCCTTGGAGTAAAAGATGCTGAGCTTTGGGACTCCTAAGCAACACCTGAGAGGTTTCTGAACCTCACAGATAAGGTCAAATCTTTCTGTATGCTCCCAGAGGGAGAGATAACAATAGGCTCTATAAACAATGCTACTGTTAAAATGGTGCATTGTAAAATGAATCTCCTTGTAACTATAAGTGAAAGGACAATATATGTCTTTGGGTTTCTTTCTAAGTGTCCTCTTCCTTATTCAGATATCCTTACCATTGTATCAGTACTTTTTCTACAGTGGAAAATGGGATCAAAGTGAAGGTCTGATTCCCAGAGTGGCATTAATTGGTTGCATGTCATGGAATGATACATGATTTACTTTTTATTTTATTATCAGGATGCTAGTAAGATCAGTTCTTTGGATCTAAGACTGACTGTCTATGGGTTTTTAAGTTGTTTGACCCTAAGCATAGCTCTGGTTGAAATAGACTCAAGATATAAAAATGTACCTACCCTCACCGACCTATACACTCTCTCAGGAAAGGAGCTGTAATTCATACCCACAAGCAGATCAATACTGTTGAATCTTTAGCTGTGCACATTTTTACACAACAACAATTGTACTCATAGCACTTATGCCTGGGGAAGTCTTGTAATTCCAACTGTTTCTTTGGCCAGCTGAGGAACATAAAACTGTATATTTCACATTCTAGGATGTATTCTGATGCAGAAGGTGAGAGGGTATGTTGGTGCCCTGAGGCTACTGTAACAAACTGCTGCAAACTTGGTATCTTAAAATAACAGAACTTTGTGCTCTGACAATTCTGGAGGCTGGAAGTGTGAAATCTGTCAGGGTTGTGCTCCTATAGGGGCCCTAGCAGAGTCCATTTCTTGATGCTTCCTGCATTCTTGAGCTTCGGGTTGCCTCCCTCCAGTCTCTGCTTCCATCTTCACATCGTCCTCTCCTCTGTGTGTCTATGTCTTCCCTTCTGTCTGTCTTTTTTTAATGCTTATTTTTGAAGGAGGGAGAGAGAGTAAGAGATAGAGAGAATGGGGAAAGGGGACACACACACACACACACACACACACACACACACACACACACACAAACTTGAAGAGGCCTCCAGCCTCCGAGCTGTCAGCTCAGTCTAATGTGGGACTCAAAGTCAGAAGTGGTGAAATCATGACCTGAGCCAAAGTCGGACGCTTAACCAACTGAGCCACCCAGGAACCCCTCCCTTCTGTCTGTCTGAAATCTCCCTCTGCTTCTTTCTTTTAAAAAACACCTATGTCTGGATTTAGAGCCCACCTGAATCATCCTCATTTCAAGATCGCTTAGTTATATCTGCAAAAGTCTTTTTCCAAATAGGTTGTATTCACAGATTCCAGATTTGATATAGATATCTTTTGGAGGGTCACCGTTTTACCCTACCACAGAGGAATAAGTATGACTTTGAATTGGATAACTTGTAGATATTTTCTCATGAAACATCCCATCCCTTGATGTTTGGGATGCAGCAAGATCTTTGTAGACTGGCATACTAGATAGTTCCTGGGAAAGTACACAAACATTATGTAACTATATAAGCATTATAATTCTGATTATTTCTTCAATTCTGATAGTGAAATCTCATGGCTTCTAAATATTTTGTAATTAGTATGATTTCTCTAGAACTCAGAATATGCAAAAACCCTTCATCGTTTCTCTATAATTTCTATCTCAAGCTTAATTTACCTGACCAAAATTCAATCAAGCTGTTTCTAAAAGCTCAGCCCCTTCAGTGATTTCTCAGTCCTTTAAGATTTAAAGTTAGTTAAGGATTTCTCCTACTCCACTTTCTTCTCTGCAAGATTGATTCTAAATTCTCAGCTTAAGCATGCCAAAGAGTTTAATGGTTTTGTGTGAGCTTTCAAATCCATACTATCTGCATTGAAAACCAGCATCCTTACTTAGTAGCTGTGCAATCTTGGTGCTGCAGACTGGGTTCCCAGGGAGCAGACTGTGAGATGTGAAATGTTTGCTAAGGAGTGCCTTTAGGGTTAAATAATGTTGAAGGGGGGGTGGGTAGGGAGAAGAACTGGATAGAGGAAGATGTCAAACTGAGATGCAGGCTCAATGACAGCTTTGGTCAACCCCACAGAGGGCTCTGGAGCTAGGAAAGCCTTCAGAGCTGTCCCACGTTGAGCCCACATGGCCAGATCATTATGCTCTCATTGACTAGTCATTGGATGTGAGCTTCCCTGGAAAGAGATGTGATCTTTGGCAAAGCATCTCTCTGCAGTTGAGGCAGGGTCCCTTGAGGGGCTGACAGTTGAGAGCTAACTGCCAATAGCCACTCAGTAGTTGCAGATCTAGATGGTGATGCAGTGTGCACTACAGCCCATCATGCTGCTTGGAAACACTTTCCCATCTATGTTTTGGGGGCAGCTACTCCAGGATGCCAATGTACTTTTCCTCCTAAGGGAAATTTATAAGGGGAATCCTTCTGAGATGAACTACAACACTACTTCTGAGCTGGCCTCTGTGCCATGCTGACACTCATCATCTCCCTTGTCTGCTCTCCATTCTAGATTACTCTCAAACTCAGCTAACACTTTTGCTGGTCTCAGTGGCTAACCTAGGGCATAACACAGACTCTCACCTCTAAGGGGGTCTGAACCCTTGTTACCAAGTCCCATTCAGGCTGGGATTCCTGCACTTGTCCATTTTCTTTTTTTTTTCCTTCATTTTTAAAGTTTTTATTTAAATTCCAGTTAGTTAATAGAGAGTGTAATATAGTTTCAGGTGTAGAATTTAGCGACCCATCACTTACATACAACATCCAGTGCCCATCAAACAAGAGCCCTTCTTAAAGCCTATCACCCATCTAGTGATTTTCTACTGTGTAGGGTGTCAATGTCTTCATCTCCACATTGTTCAAAGTCAGCTGTGAACAAGCGTAGCTATGTTAGACAAAAGTATTCTGCACAGCAAAGAAACAATCCACAAAACAAAAAGGCAACCTATTGAATGGCAGAAGATATTTGCAAATAATATATCTGATAGAGTTAATATCCAAAATATATAAAGAACTCATACAGCTCAATTACAAAAAACAAACAAACAAACAAACAACCCCAAATAATTAAAAATTGGGCAGAGGAGCTGAATAGTCATTTTTCCAAAGACACACAAATTACCAACATGCACATAAAAAGATACTCAACATCACTAATCATCAGGGAAATGCAATTCAAAACCACAATGAGATATTACTGCATACCTATCAGAATGGCTAGTATCAAAAAGATAAGAAATAACAAGTGTTGGTGAGGATATGGAGAAAAGGGACCTCTTGTACACTGTTGGTGGAAATGTAAATTGATGTAGTCACTGTATAAAATAAATTAAACATAGAACTAGCATATGATCCAACAATTCCACTTCTGTGTATTTATCTAAGGAATATTAAAACACTAATTCAAAAAGATATATGCACCCCTATGATCTTTGCAGACTTTCTTACGGTAGCCAAGATATGGAACAACCTAATTGTTCATAAATGAGTGACTGGGTAAATGATACATACAGTTGGATAAAGAAGAATACTACTTAGCCATTAAAAAAATCACATCTTGCCATTTGAAACAATATAGATGAACCTAAAAGGTATTAAGTGAAGTAGGTCAAACAGAGAAAGAAAAATGCCATATGATTTTGCTTATATGTGGTCTAAAAAAACAAATAAGAAATCAAAACTCACAAATACTGAGAACAGAATGGTGGCTGACAAGAGGGACCCTGTGGGTTAGGGAGTACGTGAAATGGGTGAAGACAGTCATGAGATACAAACTTCCATTTATAGAATAAATAAGTCATGGTGATGTAATGCTAAGTATGGTGACTGTAGTCAATAATATTGTACTGCATATTTCAAAGTTGTCTGGAGAGTAAATCTTAAATGTTCTAATCACAAAAAATTTTTGTGACTTTGTATAACAATGGATGTAACTAGACTTATTGTGGTGATTATTTTGCAATGTATACAGATATAGAATCATTCTGTTGTACACCTGAAATGAATATAATGTTATATGTCAATTGTACCTAAAATAAAATAGCCCTGCCAGGCTGGTGTCTCCCTTTCTTCCCTAGCGGTCCCCTGGCTCAAGGAGCTGAAGTACACAGGAGGCAGTCACAGCTTAAACTTAAAGGGAATTTTGCTACGTCTTCTGGAAGAGGTGTTCTCCCTTTGGGAACCAGAAGCTGCAGAGCCCAGAGCTGAGAGGACAGAAAGCACAAATTCCCCATGTGGGCCTTTGAATGTGATGCCATTCCTTGGTTCCCAAGCCATGTGTTCTGTCTTTGGGGGCACAGCCCCTTATTATAAGGGTTTTGATTAAAAATAGGTACTGCTTTGGGGGCACCCCAACATCTGAAATTATTACTGTCCAGCTTTGGTATCCAAATTGCCATTAATCCCAGGCCCTATTCCCAGCTTAATGTAATCACTGGGGCACTGTTCCCACTAATTCTGTCAGGTGGCCTGAGTAGTATCCTCACTTGTGTGCACTATCAGCGCTTTGCTGAATACTTGTGGGAGACCCTCTGCAGAGCTCCAGGGCTCTCTCCCTGTACAGCTCTATGTCCTGCAAACTCTAGCCTCCTTGATCTCTCTAGTTTCTCAGATCTGTCTTTCCAATTTAGGAGGTCTGCTAGGTTTTATCTGGTTCCCCATCCTGCACCCTGACTTGGAAACTGCTCCAAGGCCTTATCTGGGGCAGTTGTAGGGCTCACTAGTCTACTTCCTATCTCCTTCCCTACCTGATGCTCACTGTCTTGAAAATCATTTTTCATGTATTCTGACCAGTTTGTTGTTGTTGTTGTTGTTTTGGAAGGGACAGAGGTCTACATAACTCTCAGTGTGAGCAGAATTTAACTGGGGTTTTGTAAACCTCAAGGTTCTCTCCAGTTTCTCTATGACTCCTTTTCCGTTGGGGCAATATCATTCTGGGATTTCTTGGCCTGCAAAGCAAAGGTTCACAAGTTAAAGTAATAGCAGGACAATAACAAACACAAACAAATACTGCTCAACGATATCTTACTTAAGGAAGAGATGCAGAAGATTCTGTTGGTTTCTACACTCTCTTTGTTCTTGGTTTTGTTTTATGGGGAACATTTTCCAACCACACATACAAGGAACAAAATTGCCCAATTTCAGAAACTTCAAATGTACCTAAGGAGAGTCCCTTGTGCCCCCTGAAGCTCTCTCCTCTCACTGAGTGATATCCATTTCTGCTTGCTTTAATATGGAGAGAGTTTAGTTTTTGTTTGTGTGTCTTGATCTTTAAAGCCCAGTGTTAGTCTCTGTAATATTGCAGGCACTTCCTTACATGCCTCACTGGTGCAGAAGAGAGAAAACTAGCCTGGCGCCTAGTGGAGCTCCCATAAACCCTGTTCTTGTGGGAACCACAGGAAAAGCAGAGGCTAGAACCCTGGGCATTTGGGCCCCTTACAACATCTCTGGATGTTTACAACTTGTTCTGTGGCATTTAACTGACATAGAAGTGAAAGTCCCAGCTTTAAGTTAACACTGTAGGAGAATAGGTACGTTAAGTGAATTTCACTTGAGGTGCACTGAAGATTCATTTTGGTTGATCTCCAAATAGCAAAGGGAAAAAATTCAACATTCAGCTAAAACAGAGGTAGAAGCCTCCCATCTTACTCCTTTATCACTATAATATAGTAAGAACTTAGAGGATATAGAATGGGTCTGACATTTCTTTTTAAAAATTAAAAATTCTAGGGGTGCCTGGCTGGCTCAATGGTTGAGCATCTGACTCTTGATTTCAGCTCGGGTCATGATCTCATGGTTCATGAGATTGCGCCCTGCAAGGGGCTCTGTGAAGAGCTTGCTTGGGATTCTCTCTTTTCTTCTCTCTGTGCTTCTCCCCGCCCCCCCCACCGCCTGCCAAAATAACTAAATAAACATTAAAAAAATTAAAAAATCTAAACTTCCACTTACAATGAAAAACATGTATTTATTGTATATAGCCTCAAACAGCCATAGTAAAACTTCTTGGTACTTTGATTAAACACACATATATACCTTGCACCATTACTATTGTGCATAACAATTTAGTTTTTGAAAATAAAGTGTCTAGATACATCACCAGTTTTGTTAAACATAAACACTCACTTTCAAATCTGATACGCAAGATATGTAATTTGCCTGTACACAGGTAAACTGATGGTCCTATATGTTTTCATATATGATATGCTATCAACAAATCAGTTTCTGGAGTTCTAAATTTCCCTGTAGTGTGCATCTTGCACTTAGATGACATCAACAAAAGTCTTAAGGGTACTGAAGTTTAGGAGATAAAGGCCAGAGTGTCTTCACTTACCTGCTGAATCAAACTCATGCATAACACAATAAATATTCCTTAAAACCTTCATTAAATTACTATTTCAAGATCTACCCCAACCACAGACTGTTCTTGCTTTGGGAATAGAAAAGAGAAAGACACCTGTTGAGTGTATTTCTTTTTCTTTGTGCTGTTCCATTGAAGAAAAAGACTAAATTAGTTTGCTTTCTTTCCTGAATGATGGCAATTTCAGGAAATCCAGGAACATATAGTTTCCAACTCAATGAATTGAGGTAATTTTCTTTTTTATTGTTGTGGAACTTTGTTTGGGCCATGCATAGTAGAAACAGATAGACCTATATCAAAAAAGCCTATGTATATCTGATCTAGGTCTTAGATGCAAGCTCTACTAAGCATTTGCAAACACTTTTGGGCTATATTTCATTCTAAAAAGAAATTTTATTTGGCTGCATCTTTAAATTATACCTAGTGCAGTTTGGAACTTTCTTACAAAACTAAATACACTCTCAGCATATGATACACAGCAATCACTCCTTGGTATTACCCAAAGGAGTTGAAAACTCATGTCTACACAGGCATCTGCACACAGATATATAAAAAAAGCTTTATTCATAACTGCCAAAACTTGAAAGCAGCCAAGATGTTCTTTAGTAGGTAAATAGATAAATCACCTGTGGCACATCTAGACAATGGAATATTATTTAGTGCTAAAAAGAAATGAGCTATTAAGTCATGAATAGACATGGAGGAAACTTAAATGTATATTACTGAAAGAAGCCAATCTGAAAAGTCTACATACTATATGATTCCAACTATATGGTATTCTGGAAAGGCAAAGCTATGGAAACAGGTAAAAAGATCAGTGGTTGTCAGGGATTAGCAAGGGGTAGAGGTGAATAGATAAAACAGAGGATTTTCAGGGCAAGAAAACTATACTTTAATGATGGCTACATGTCAATATATATGATGGTCCAAACTCATAAAATGCACAACACCAAGAGTGCACCTTAATGCAAACTGTGGACTTTGGGTGATCAATGTGGATTATGTGTATCAATGTAGGTTCATCAGTTGTAACAAATGTACCATTCTGGTGGTGTGCCACTCCCCATAGGAGGCTGTGCATGTGTAGAGCAGAAGTATTTGGGATTTCTCTGCCTTTTTTACTCAGTTTTTCTGTGAACCTAAAACTGCTCTGAAAAATAAAGTCTATTTGAAAAAGAAATACTTATTGGTGAAATGGCGCATTATCTTACAGTTAAATACCTAATCAAAACTCCTCTTTCAATAATCTGATTAAACTATGGAATGCTAATGAAGTTATTTTATAGAAACACTTGAAGGGGAAAAAATCAAATGATATTTCTAAATAGCATTTTAAAGGGAGTAAGTTGATCAGCTTCTGAAGGTTAGTGTTTGCTACACTGTCATCTTGTTCCCCCACTGGGATGTGGCTGGACTATGACATTGAATGTATTAATTTTGTGTTTTGTCAATATTGTATGGAATTCTCCATGTCATCTTCCTCACAGACTGAGCATGCAGTCATATTCTGTTAAGAGCAGGGTTCCCACAGAGCCCCAAATGTCTAATGTGTTAGTTTGCTTGGGCTGCCCTTATAGAGTACCACAGACTAGGTGGCTTCACCAACAGAAATTTATTGTCTCATAGTTTTGGAGGCTGGAAGTCCAAAATCAAGGTGTGGGCAGATGTTGGTTTTCCCTGAGGCCTCTCCTCGTGGCTTGGTGATGGCTGTCTTCTTCCTATGTCTTTAGTTGGTCTTCCCTCTGTGTGTGTTGGTGTCAAATCTCTTCTTTATATATGTTATATATGTATATATATCATATATATATAACATATATATCACATATAGTCTTCATATATTTATCTACCTATATTTATATATATTAAAATTTTTTAACATTTATTTATTTGAGAGGGAAAGTGAGCAGGGGAGGGGCAGAGAGAGAGGGAGAGAGAGAGAATCCAAAGTAGGCTCTGTGCTGACAGCAAGGAGCCCAATTCAGGCTTCAAAATCATGAACCATGAGATTATGACCTGAGCTGAAACCAAGAGTTGGACACTTAACTGACTGAGCCACCTAGGCACCCCCTTATCTCTTATAAAGACACCAGTATTTGGAGTAAGGTACACTCTGATGACCTCTTTCACCTTAATTACACCTTTAGAGCCTCCATCAAATGCAGTCACACTCTGAGGTAACAGGATTAAAATTCAACATATGGATTTTGGGAAGAAACAGTTCAGCCCACAACAGCTAGGTTCTGACCCAGGCTAAAGGTCTATGGGGTGCGCTTGGAAATTTCATGTCCACTCTGTGGTTGCAGTGCTGATTCCCTCTGCATAATTAAGGAACCTGGGTGTACTAGTGAAGCATTTAAGGTTTAGATTCTTGGTTCAGTCTTTCCAACCCAAATTTTTAAGCTACTTCCTCATCTCTGTTTTCAAACCAACTGCTGTCACCTGTGCTCAACTCTTCCTCATAATCCTTGCTGAATGCAGCAAATAAAAACTGACACATAGTAGCACTCAGACTGGTCCAATCATTCTCCTTTTGACTATAGGGCACTTGGCCTACCTTCCAAATTATCCCAGGTGACAGTTTCACCAATGGTTTACCAAATGTTGGTTTGGCCTATGAAATCTATTTCCTGGTAGCTTGCTCCTCAATTGCTCAGCTATTTTGGTTTTAGTATGGCAGTACCCCACTTCAGACAAGGAATTTCTGATAAGGGATAATGCTAAATACTCTAGCAGTCCCCCCAAATTTCCATGGTTTTACGTGATCAAAGTTTATTTCTTTCTCATATAATAATCTAGCTGGTGGGAATGAGGCTCCATCTGTCTTGTGGATCCAAAATCCCCTAAGGCCTTATAATTCTTTGCTTCCAGCCAGGAGTGGGGAAATAAAGTGAGTGTAGGGAAAGTATGAATACTTAAAAGCCTTGCTCTGAAATTGACACATTGCTCACATTTCATTGATTAGAAAATAATCCCCTGGCTACATGAACAGCAAGGGAAGCTGGAAAGGGTAATCTTGGTGCCCAGGAAGAAAAGGAGAGTTTGGGATTGTTGAGTGGCAGCCATCCTTACCACAGTATTGATATGAGTGAGGTTGGCTTTTAACATTGCTTTGCATGCTTTTATTTTTTTTAAGACGGAGAGAAAGAGAGGCCAAAAGTGGGGAGGAGGGGCAGAGAGAAAGAGAGAGAGAATCTTAATCTCCACACGCAGCATGGAGCTCAATATCAGGCTCCATCTCATAACCATGAGATCATGACCTGAGCTGAGATCAAGAGTCGAATGCTTAACTGACCCAGGCACCCTTCTTTTCATACATTTCTTGTCTGGTGTTTGGTATTCAAGGTTAGATTTGATTGTGCTAGTCCTAAAAAGACATAAATTGGGAGAAATAGTTCTTTCTTTGGAAGAATTTGGGGAAGACTGAAATTTACCCATTTTTTAAATGATGGGTAGTTGTTTCCACTCAAGCTCTTTGCTTCTTTGTAAAGAGATTTTTAACTTGATTCAGCTTGTTAAGTCGTTATGAAATGATTCAGATTTTCTATTTCTTAATTTTGGTAGGCTCTACTTTTTAAACAAATTGATCTATTTCTTTATTTTTATGTTTATTTTTGAGAGGGAGAGAAGAGAGAGAGAAGGGGGTGGACAGAGAGAGAGGGAAACATAGAATCTGAAGCAGGCTCTGAGCTCTCAGCACAGAGCCTGATGTGGGGCTTGAACCCACAAGCTCTGAGATCATGACCTGAGCTGAAGTTGGATGCTTAACCAACTGAGCCACCTAGGTGCCCCAGAAATTGATCCATTTCAATGAATTTTTCAAGCTTAATAAATACTCTCACAATATGCGCTCTATGTCTTCTTTTATTTCTGCAGCATTGGGAAGTGTTTCCATTTTCATTTCTAATATTTATCTACCTCTCTTAAGAATGTAGTTGAGGATGTTCTCCAGCAAGACAAGGGTATAAACTAGGAAAGGGGAAAATATGGAATTGATGGACTCTAACCCTGGAGGGAAGGGCAGGAAAATTCTGGGAGACAACTGTGTGGTCGACTTTGAAAATCTCCACCTACAAAGGAGAAGAGGAGTAAGGGTGGTCTTACTCAGAAGAAAAAGGGGGGAAGGGCAATCCACTGAATGGAGAGTATGACTAAAAGTTTGGGAGAAAAGCCAGATCATTAAAGAAAATGAAGTGAGAAAATATAAGGGATAAAACTGCACAAGAAACATATAAACCAACATAAAATGTGACATAATTATAAGGAATTAATGGGGTATAAAAATATAGAATCTTTTTTTTCCTCCATGCTAGAGATATTGTCTTTCAAGTGGCCTGATGTCATAAAATTGAATCCACAGAGGAAGCAATGTAATTCTCACATGCCATGCAGCCTAGCATGGGAAAATATTTGTATAACCATAGTAATAAAATGCTTTTATGGATTTCAACTTTAGAGTGTGCATAGAGATGGGCAAACACTTCATTGAAGGACAGAAGTAGAGTTTAATAAGCCTTTAAAAATATTCTAAAAAGTGAAAACTACAGCTATTATCATAATGTATATACATATGTCCCATTATTTCTTTAGAATAAGTTCCCAGAGGCTGGATGGCTGCAAATACAGGGGTACACTTAGAATTAATACACCCTTCTTAGAATTAAATCGCCCTCTGGAAAAGTGTACCAGTTTCTCCTCTCTAGGATGTGTCTCTGCTCTTATCTGTTTCAGTTCTTCTAGGAAATCCTCAGAGCTTCTGGCCTGTTTATGGTATCCTTTTCTGTTTTCCAGCCTTGCTACAGCTAGTTCCCTATTATTATTTATTGGAACATTTCAAATGATTTTTGCATTAGGCAGGAGGTGGAGTGTGTATGTGTCCTCAAATTACCATCTTGAAAGCAGGAGGCCCCTGACAGCTTTTTAAATGTAAATTTTTTCTTTATAAAGGTAATGCATGCTCACTGTAGAAATAGTGTGAAGTGAAGAGAAAACACCTGAGCTTTTGGAAAGGCCTACAAGTAGGTGCATACTGGCCAGGACAGTCTGTTCTGTGGAAAGTGGGTGAAGAGCCTTTTTGGTGTCTCATCTACTGGGACTGGGAAAGGGGAAAAACCCCACCTCTTCTACTTCCTGTTTACCAAAGATATTAAGAGACCAGGATCATCTGGATTTGCCTGGTAATTTTCCCAATGGAAGCAGCAAGGCTTTATTTTGGTAACTTCCTGTGATCATTGGTTCTCCTACAATTGCGTTTGCCCCAACATCTTTCTTTGGCCTCCCTGTGCTCCTGAACAGTGAGCCCCATACCCTGGAACCCCACTGACTGTGCCTGTTCCTTCCTGTAGTGAGATCATTCAGCTGGTTCATTTAGAACTGCTAATGACTTAAAAATCTATATGAAACGTATGTTACATCAGTCCATGCCCCTTGATCGCCATCACCATGGGGAGAAAAGGAACTCTGCTAAACCATTTAGATCCAGACTTGATTGGTAAAAACCAGATGTCATCAGGGGTTCGTGTATCCCTTGGAAGTCTGGTGGAATTTGACCTGAAATCTTTCCTCAGCCTGGGATTTTCAGCTTCTGTACAGTTCCTGTCTTTGTTCTCTTGTAGCTTTCTTCTGTGTTTCCACTTCACATCAGCAGTCTCGATTTGTAGGCTTCTGTCACATTCAGTAAGTGAAGTTTCATAGAGAGAGACCATTTCCACCTCCAACCTTTTCTTTGGTCTTCCCTCTCCCCCACCCTCCCAAGCCTCCCTACACTCACACCTGCCCAACCACCCATATGCAGGGCCTTGGAAAGGTGACCCTTCCATGCTCCCAATCATTCACATCACACCAGATTGTCTATCCCCAGCCCACTGAAACCCCAGTGAATTAAAACGTCTCCATCTAGGTTTTCTTTACTTTATTACTTGAAGAGAATGCTCTTATGTGTTGGTTGGTTTTATATGTCACCTTGGAAGGGCTACTGCACCTAATTATTTAGTCAATCACTGATCTAGGTGTTTCTGTGAAGATATTTCATAGGTATGGTTAACATCTACAATCAGTTGACTTTAAGGAGACCCTCGACATGGGTGCTACCCATCCAATCAGTTGGAAGCTTTAAGATCAAACACTGAGGTTTTTCATGATAGGAAGTTCTGCCTCAAGACTGCAACATTTAATTCCTGTTGGAGTTTCCAGCCTGCCAGCCTGCCCTACAGATTTTGGACTTGTGAGGCCCCCCAGTCATGCGACCCAATTTCTTAAAAATAAATCTCTTTATACACACACACACACACACACCCCTATATGAATATCTCTTGTATAAAAGTATATCTTCTATCTACCTGTTTTTTTCCTATTGGTTTTATATACACCCTATTGCTTCTATTTCTTTGGAGAACCCTGAGAGATATACCTGTGTATTTGTTGTAATTCATAACTGAAGCATATTTAGTATAGAAAATTACAAATCAGAAGAAAAATCTTACCAGCAATTTTACCAACATCACAAAATAATCACTGTTAACCTTTCAAGAGCTGTGCATAGGTACACATATTTCAAAGAGATGTATTTTACACTTTTAAAACACATTTATTTTGAGAGAGAGGGAGTAGGGATTGGGGAAGAGGGAGAGAGAGAGAAAATCCCAAAGAGTCTCCATGCAGAGCCCGACACAGGGCTTGATCTCCTGAACTATGAGATCATGACCTGAGCAGAAACCAGGAGTCAGATGCTTAACTGACTGAGCCACCCAGGCACCCATACACATTTTTATAAATAGCTTTCCCACTTAATATATTATGAATAGCTTTCTATGTCAGTAGGTACAGATATACATAATTTTAAATGGTTGTCAAATATTATATTTCTGGATCTACCATAATTTCTTTAATCCTTCTCCTAGTCTTGGAAGATTACATTGCCAATTTTCATTTTTTTAAAAAATATTTTTATTTATTTCTAGGAGAGAGAGAGAGACAGCGTGAGCAGGGGAGGGTCAGAGAGAGAGGGAGACACGGACTCTGAAATAGGCTCCAGGCTCTGAGCTGACAGTCAGCACAGAGCCCGACGCGGGGCTTGAACCCAGGAACCGCGAGATCATGACCTAAGCGAAAGTCGGACGCTTAACCGACTAAGCCACCCAGGCGCCCCGTCAATTATAAACAACATTGTCAAAAAGATTCTTGCACATATATCTTTGTGCCCTTTGTCTATGATTTCTAAAGGAAAAATTCTCCTGGCCACCCTCTCACGCTCCTACATACTCATACACCCAATGGGATATATTCTACAAAACAATGATCTGCTTGGGCTATTGACTTAAGTGGGATTCATACATTGTTAAATCTGGAAAGACCTTATGGATCTGGTCAAGCCTCATCACTTTCTCATAAAAAATAAGGTCATGAGAGGGGAAAGAATTCCCCAGTGTTACATAGCCAGCTGAGCACTACTGATTAGGGCCCAGAACCCAAGTTTCACCAAATCCTGCTTTCAGATGAATTGAGTGCATTCCCTTCAGTTCGTGGATTTTATCTCTGCAAAGCACTACACTTTGTCTAGGTAATATCCTTCAGTTCCATGAAAGTCAACATTCAGGGTAAATGTCTTTAGCATTTTACCCCTGGGAAACCAGTCCAGTGAGAGATGCAAGAGAAAAACTCAAGTTCTCAATTTCTGGAGGACCTAACTTCCATGACTTTTTGATTAGGTAAACTATCCTACAGGCAAGATAGTGGTTACTGCTAAATCAATGTGCAGAGAAATTGAACTGAGTAGTAGTAATTATTCATGGCAATAAAATATCCTTTTTATTGGGGAAGAAAGTTTTTACAGTATAAAAATAACATATGGTCTTGAAAGCCAGGCATTTTGAAGAGTAGGAAGAAAGCAAATTTTCCATAGTCCTATCATCTAAAGATGTTAATATTTTAGGTAACTTATTTCTAGTTTTTGCGTGTTTGTAATTTCAAAATATAAAGCTATAACAGAGTCTATATAGATTTTTTCTTAATGTCACATTGTAAACATTGCCTTTATTATTATATAGTCTTCACAAATATAATTTTAATAACTGCATAATAACATTAATATGCCAGTTTAGCATTCCCCTATAATTGGACACATGGTTGTTCCCACTCTTTCACTGTAGGAGATACAGAGACAGAAAAATGTCCTCCAAGGGATGTATAGGTTGGAAATGGTGGAAATGGTATTTCAAGGTTAACGTGTATTGGTAGCCCTAGGCTGTTTAATAGACAGTAATAACTAGAAATAAGATAATCAGGATAATTCTAACCTGACAACATTCTTAGAGTCTTGAGCACCTGTTTTAAGGAGGGACATATGTATTCAACCGAAGGATTTAAAAAACGATCACTCATCCTGTACATTAAATTTGCAAGATTCTTTAGAAGCTGATAAAGTCCTTACAACCTCACTTTGTAAAACTGTCCTTTGCAAATGAGTTGCTTGGGAAATATGTTAAAATTTAGACTCCTGAGCCCACCTGTAGAAAGTCTGATTTGGAATTAGGATGGGAGCTGGGGATATGCATTCTTATCCAGCACTTCAGGTGCCTCTAATGCAGGCTAGACATTAGCCCACTCCAAGGAATTATGATGCTTGTTAATGGAGTATCTTCTGCTAGATGGATGGGTACATACCCTACATTTCAAGTCCATTCATCCACAGACTGTTTCTCCCATGCTTCAGCAGTTAGCAATGAATCAGATTTCCCCCAAACAAATATAACTTATCCTTAATTGCAGATGACATTTTACATCAAGATTGAGTTATAAATGATAGCAGGTATTACTGACCATCCCTTCTGTGGTAGGTATAGATCTAAACAGTTTTTCTTAGGTTCAGTTTATTAAAAGGGAAGAATTAGACCTTTTGTTTCACAAAATTCACCATAGTCTTCTATTGGACTCTTTTCAAACAATAATTATGCTTTGATTAGATCTGTCTTATAGTGGTGCACACTGTAAACATCTGTCTTTACTATGAGCCCCTAGATGACATGAAGACAGAATTTGTGGTCAATTACAACAGAGCAATGCATAGTAGCACAATCCAAAATAGACTTGTCCATCTTACTGAAGTCACAGCAGTGGGACACAGGAAATATAACACATACATCAGGGCTTACTAACACATATGGCCAATTGGTCTTAAAACAATGGCCATTAAGAAAAAATGGACTCAACAATGAAAAGACAATGCTAAAAAATGGGCAAAGGATTTGGGTAGACATTTGTCCGAATGAACAATAAATACATGAAAAAATGCTCAGCGTCATTATTCATTAGGGAAATCTAGATTAAAATCAAAATGAGATACCATTTTATACCCACTAAAATGGCTATTGTGATCATCATCGTTATTATAAAGAAATTGATAAGTAGTGGTGAGGATGTGGAGAAATTATAACCCATTGCTGGTGGGAATGTAAAATGGTATAACCTCTGTGGAAAATGATTTGGCAGTTCCTCAAAAAACGTAGAACTGCTATGATGGGGGAAAGGGAGAGAGGCAAACACTGAGGACTGATGGATGTGGGGGGAGGGGGGGAAGGGCATGGAGGAGGACACTTGTGGGGATGAGCACTGAGTGTTATGTGGAAACTAATTTGACAATAAACTATTTGTAAAAAAAAAGAAAAGAAAAGAAAAAAAAAAACAAAACAACAACAACAACAACAAAAAAAACTTAGAACTACTGTCTAACTAGCAATTCCACTCTTAGGTCTATGCCCAAAAGATTTGAAAACAGACCCTGAAATAGATACTTGTTTACCAACATTCATGGCAGCATTATTTACAGTAGCTCAAAGATGGAAACAAACAAATGTCCATTAACAAATGAGTGACTAAACAACAAGTGGTATATACATCAACTGAATAGTACTCATTCATAAAAAGGAATAGTGCTGGTACATGCTGCCATGTGGGTGAACCTCAAAAGCATTATGCTAAGTGAAAGCAGGAAGTAATAAAAGGCCACCTATTATACTCTTCCACTTATATAAAATGTTCAGAATAGGCAAATCGATAGAGACACAAAGTAGATTATAGAGTTTGCTGAAGACTGGTGGGGGTGGTATGGTGGTATGGTGGGGGGTAACTAAAATGTTCAGGGTTTCTGTTGCAGAGATGAAAACATTCTAAAATTGATCATGGTGTTGGATGTGCAGCTCTATGAATATGCTGAAAACATACTAAATGAAAAACATTTTAAATGAGTGAGATGTACGGTATGTAAATTATATTTCAGTAAGCTGCTTTAAAAAAGAAAGAAAAAATTGGCATAAATACATTTATAGCTCACATTCCAGATTCAGAGGGATTTAAAAAATTCAGGATAATTGTTGACATGGAACTCTGCTTATAATTAAAAGAAAAAGAAACAACAGAATACTTTAAGAAAACAAACCAAAAGCTATGTATTAGTGCACAGCCTGTTGTCCAAAAACCTACCAGCTGGCATTATGTTGCAAATTCATATTAGATGATGAAAACTGGAAATATTTCCTTTTGCATTTTGGCTAGAGGTACATTCTCAGGAGAATATTTTCTGACTTCTTTCATATACATACGTGCCTGTGAGTGCATATCTACATGTATTGTGCATATAAATTTATGTATAATCTCAGATGCATGCATATATATGCAAACTCTATGCATGTTTTAGATATTCACATGCAGAGATCTGCAAACTGCTGGCCAGATCCTTGCTTATTCCTTCATGGCTGAACTTGTTCTCCTTACTTGCATTATGTGAAGAATGCTTTTGATTATGTGAATAACCATGAGCAACTAATGGGCCTTGTGTGGAAACTTCCTTTGCACAGCATCTAATCCCTTCTGGATTCCAGCTCCTGTTTCCCTAATGTCTTTCACAGTCTGGCCAATCTGCTTGTTAATTCAATCAAAGAACTAGTGATAAAAGTTTACATCCTGAGACTTCAAATGGAGCCATTAGAGTGGGAAAGAGAGGAAAGAAAAACAAAGAGAAAAGCAATTTTTCAGAAAAAGATTTTTAAAAATATTTATTTACTTTTTTGACTGAGAGAGAGAGAGAGCGCGTGCGCGCGCGCGCATGAATGGGGGAGGGGCAGAAAGAGAAGACACAGAATCTGAAGCAAGCTCCAGGCTCTGAGCTGTCAGCACAGAGCCCAATGCAGGGCTTGAACCCACTTACCGTGAGATCATAACCTGAGCTGAAGTCAGACGCTTAACTGACTGAGCCACCCAGGAGCCCCCAGAAAAAGATTTTTGCCCCCATTTTGATGGGGTTTAAACGGTCAGAAATGGAACACACACTTCCAATAGGTCCCAGGAAGAGTCTAATGTGTGTGGAGAATACTGTGCCTCCTGGTCCAACAGTTTTTTATGTGGCCATTCATCTGGTCCTTTATCATAGAGGTATGCACTGTTGTTACCACATGACCTGGAGTGCTGTTCTTAAAATTTTTGCCCTTATGGTTTTTTAAAATACACTTTCTTATCTACAGCGGTTTTAGATTCACCACAAAATTGAGCAGAAAGTACAAAGTTCCCTTATATCCCCTGCCCCACACACTTACAGCTTCCTCACAACCACCATGCCTCACCAGAGGGGTACATTTGTTACAATGAATGGGCCTACATTTACACATCATTATCACCCACAGAGTCTGTGGTTTACAGTTGGGTTCACTGTCGGTGTTGTTTATTCTATGAATTTGTATCCACCATTGTAGTATCCTCCAGAATAGCTTCACTGCCCTGACAATCCCCCGTGCTCTACCTGTTTATCCCTTCCTCGCCCCAATCCCTAATCTTTTTACTGTCTCCATGGTTTTTGTTTTGTAGTTTTTTTTAATACAAGTATAATGAACATACAATGTTACATTAGCTTCAGGTGTGCATCATATTGACTCAACAATTCAACACATTACTCAATGCTTAAACACAGTAAGTGTAGTTCCTATCTGTCAACAAAATGCTATTACAATATTATTAACTATATTCTCCATTCTGTACTTTTCAGCTCTATAACTTACTTTTATCATAACTGGAAATTTATACCTCTTAATCCCCTTTATCTATTTAACCCTCCTCCTACTTACCTCCCCTCTGACAACCATTAGTTCTCTGTATTTAAGAGTCTGTTTATTCCCTTTTTTATATTCCACATATAAGTAAATCATACGGAACATTTTTGATCTTATTTCACTTAACATGGTACCCTATAGATCCATTAGGTTGTTACGAATCGGAAGATCTCATTCTTTTTTATTGCTGAATAATATTCTATCATATGTATACACCACATCTAATTTCTTTTCATCTGTCAATGGACATTTCAGTTGCTTCCATAACTTGGTTATTGTAAATAATGCTGCAATAAACATAAGGGTACAGATATCTTTTTGAATTAGTGTTCTTGTTTTCACTGGGTAAATAACAATAGTGGAATTACTGGGTAGTATGGTATATCTATTTGTAATTTTTTGAGGAAACTTTGTATTGTTTTCCACAATGGCTGCACCAATTTACATTCCACCAACAGTGCACAAGGGTTCCTTTTTCTCAAATTTTCACCAACACTTGTTATTTCTTGTCTTTTTGATTCTAGCCATTCTGACAGGTGTGAAGTGCTATTTCATTGTGGTTTTGATTTGCATTTCCCTAATGATTAGTGATGTTGAGCATCTTTTAGTGTGTCTGTTGGATTTCTATACATTGTTTTTGGAAAGGTTCAGGTCCTCTGCCCATTTTTAGTCAGATTATTGTTTTTCTGGTGTTGAGTTCTGTAAGCTCTTTGTATATTTTGGATATTAACCCCTCACTGAATATATCATTTGCAAATATCTTCTCCCATTCACTAGGGTTGCCTTGTTGTTTGTTGATGGTTTCCTTTGCTGTGCTAAAGCTTTTTACTTTGGTGTAGTCCCAATAGTTTATTTTTGCTTTAATTTCCCTTGCCTCAGGAGATATATCTAGAAAAAATGTTGGTAAGGCCGCTGTTAAAGACACTGCTGCCTAAGAAATTGCTGCCTAAGTTTTATGGTTTCAGGTCTTACATTTAGGTCTTTAATCCTTTTGGAGTTTCCTTTTGCATAAGATGGAAGAAAGTGGTCCAATTTCATTCTTTTGCATGTAGCTGTCCAGTTTTCCCAGCACCATTCATTGAAGAGACTGTCTTTTTGCCATTGTATATTCTTGCCTCCTTTGTCATAGGTTAATTGACTATATAAGTTGGGCTTCTTTTTGGGTTCTCTGTTCTGTTCTATTGATCTGTGTGTCTATATTTGTGTCCATATCACACTGTTTTGATTACTACAGCTTTGTAGTATATCTTAAAATCTGAGATTATAATACCTCTGTTTTTGTTCTTTCTTCAGATTGCTTTGGCTACTCAGGGTATTTTGAGTTCCAAATGAATTTTAATATTATTTGTTCTAGTTCTGTGAAAAATATCTATAGATTGCTTTGGTTGTATGGACGTTTTAACAGTATTAATTCTTCCAATCCATGAGTATGGGATATCTTATCATTTGTGTCATCTTCAGTTTCTTCAAATAAGTTTTCGATCCCCCACCCCCTCTCTTTTTTTAGGATCCCTGTAAAGATTTTGAACCATTGTGTTTCGATTTTCTCCACGTTTTTTTAATTTCCTCTTTGATTTCTTGGTTGACCCATTCATTATTTAGTAACATGTTGCTTGGCCTCTCTGTATGTATGTTCTTTCTGGAGTTTTTCTTATTTATAATTGACTTCCAGTTTCATACCACTGTAGTCAGAAAAGATGCTTGATATGATTTCAATCATGGATTTATTGATACTTGTTTTGTGAACTACATGTGATCTATCCTGGAAAATATTCCATGTGCCCTTGAGAAGTATTTGTATTCTGCTAGTTTTGGATGAAATGTTCTGTATACATCATTATGCTCATCTGGTGTATTGTGTTCAAAGCCACTATTTTCCTGTTGATTTCCTGCCTTCCGTTGATTTAATTAGGGCATTAAAACCCCCTACTATTATTGTATCACTGTCAATTTCTCTAGTTTTATCTGTTAATAATTTATGTATTTAGGTGCTCTTATGTTGGATGCATAGATATTTATAATTGTTATATCCTCCTGTTGGATTGTTCTCTTTACCATGATGTGCTACACTCTTTGTTTTAAGTTTATTTATTCATTTTGAGAGAAAGAGTGTGTGCGTGCATGCACGAGCAAGCAAGGAGGGGCAGAGAGAGACTCCCAACTAGGCTCAATGCTGTCAGTGTAGGGGCTGATGTGGGGCTTGAACTCACAAACTGTGAGATCATGACCTGAGCTAAAGTCAGACTCTAACCGACTGAGCCACCCAGACACCCCTGATGGTCTTGTTTTAAAGTCTATTTTGTCTGATATAAATAGCTGGGATTGCTACCCCAGCTTTTTTACTTTCGGGCTTCCATTTTTATGGTATATGGTATATGATATATCATATAAGGTATATGTTTTTCCAGCCTTTCACTTTCAGTCTTTAAGTGTGAAATGACTCTCTTGTAGGCAGCATGTAGATGGGTGTTGTTGGTTTTTAAAAATCCATTTATGTCTTTTGACTGAAATATTTAGTTCATTGACATGCAAAGTAATTATTGATAGGTATGTCCTTCTTGCCATTTTGTTACTTGTTTTCTGCTTGTTTTTGTAGTTCTTCTTTGTTCCTTTCTTCTTCTCTTGATAGTTTGATAGCTTTCTGTAGTATTATGCTTGGGTTCCTTTCTATTTAGGTTTTGTGTAGCTATTACAGGTTTTCGATCTGTGGTTACTATTAGGTTCATATATAATCTCCTATGTGGATAGCAGTCTATATGAAGTTGATGGTCACTTATGTTTGAGTACATTCTAAAAGCACTAAATTTTTACTTCCTCCTCCATGTTTTATGTATATGATGTCATTTTTAACATCCTTTTGTATATGCCTTGACTGATTTTGGTAGATATAATTGATTTTTGCATTTTTATCTTCCATGCTGGTTTTATAAGTGATTAACCTACTATTTTTATTATATGTTTGCATTTACCTATGGAAATTTTTCCTTTCAAAATCTTACTTCTAGTTCTTTCCACTCAAAAGTTTTCTTTAACATTTATTGTAAGGCTGGTTTAGTGATGATGAACTCTTAAATTTCATTTGTTGGGAAACTTTATCTTTCCTTCTATTCTGAATGATAAACTTTCTCCACAGAGTAATCTTGGTTGTAGGATTTTTCCTTTCAGGACTTTGACTATATCATGCCACTCCCTTCTGGCCTGCAAAGTTTTGCAGCTGCTAGCCTTATGGGGTTTCTATTGTATGGAATTGTTTAATTTTCACTTGCTGCTTTTTTTAAAGTTTATTTATTTATTTGTTTTGAGAGAGAGTGAGAGTAGGAGAGAGAGAGAGTGAGAGAGAGAGAGAACACTCACATGAACAGGCAAGGGGCAGAGAGAGAGAGGGAGAGAGAGAATCCCAAGAAAGAGATCCCATGGATCTCATGAATTAGGAGATCATGACCTGAGCTGAGATCAAGAGTTGGACGCTTAACTGACTGAGCCACCAGGTGCCCCTCTTGCTGCTTAAAAAACTTTCTCTTTATAATTACTTTTTCCATTTTAATTATTATGTGTCTTTGTGTGGGCTTCCTTGGGTTAATCTTGTTTGGGATTCTCTGTGCCTCCTGTATCTGGATGTCTGTTTCCTTCCCCAAGTTAGAAAAGTATTCAGCTATTATTTCTTCAAATGTTTTCTGTCCACACCCCACCTCTCTTTCTGGAATCCTTATAATGTGGGTGTATTACACTTGATGATGTCATTGAGTTCCCGTACTCTATTTTCATTTTTTAAAATTATTTTCTTTTGTTTTTGCTGTTCAGCTTGGTTGCTTTCTGTTACCCGGTCTTTGAGATCACTGATATGTTTTTTTGGATCCTCTAATCTGCTGTTGATTCCCTCTAGTGTATTTCAATTACTGGTTCTTCATCTGTGACTGATTCTTTTTTGTATTTTCTGTTTGTTGATATTTTCACTGAGATCCTTCACTTTTTTTTTTCAAGTCCAATGAGTATCTTTATGACCATTATTTTGATTCCTTTATCAGGCATATTGCTTATCTCTTTTATTCAATTCTTTTGCTGTCATTTTGTCCTGTTCTTTCATTTGGGACATACTCCTCTCTTCTTTTTGTCTAACTCTCTGTGTTTGTTTCTATGTGCTAGGGAGATCAGCTACATTCAGTTTTGAAAGCAGTGGGTTTATGCATGAGAATTCCAGTGGTGCCCTGTACCATCATGCACTTGGTCACTAGAACCAGAAACTCCTGAATCTGTATGTGCCTTACTGTTGTGGCTGAGTTGTGTTTGTCTTCAGTTCTGTCAGTTCTGCAATGATCTTCTTTGCCTGCTGTGGGCACACTGGACAGGGTATGGTCCCTGCATTGTTGAGGGGCCTGTCTGAGGCCCACTGGGGCTTATAGGTGGGCAGACTAACACTCAGAATTGATGTCTGTGTGTATTCTACCACAGCTGGAGTCACACTGAATGGCAGGGTGCTTTCCTTGCAAGTCAGCTGGAAGACTTGGCTGCTGCAACTGGGATTGTGTTGGTGTGTGGTGTTATCTCCACCTCTCCTGGGCAGGAGTTACTTTGGAGTTGTACAGGCCCCTAACGGGGTTGCTTGCAGGGGATGACAGGTAGAAGTTACTTTGGAGGGATGCCTGCCATGGTAGGGGGGTTAGATGGAACAGGGAAAATGGGGGGAGGGGGGCATATGATGCTAGCAAGGCATATGATGCTAACAAGATACATGGAGAGCGTTAATACTGGCTCCCACAAGTGTCTAGCTATCTAGGCTGCGGCGAGGGGAGAAGTCTTATTAGAGAAGCCTCCTGAAGACCCCTGCCCCTCCAGGGCATGTTCAAACTGCTGCCTCTATGCTGTGTCTTGGCCAGGTTATTTATTATGCTTGCTCTTTAAGGGCGGGAACTGTTTCTCAAGCCCCAGAGTTTTTTCAAAGCTGGATATTATGGGGACTTGTCTTCCTGTGCTGGTCTCCAGCGCCTGGTGCAGGGTCTGATCCTCTTGCTTCTCCATGCTTGGTTGTGTCCCACTCATTTTAATTAGTTCCACGGGTTTCAGTTGCAAGTTGTGTCTCCACCCCTTCTACCCTTTTCAGTGTGACCTCTTATCTATGATTAACTGTGGAATGTCTGTTCTGCCTTTGAGTGACTTTCAGAGCTAGTTACCCAGATCTAGCTGTTATCTCAGTGTGTCCGTGGGATGAGGTGAGCTCAGCATCCTCCTACTCTCTCATCTTCCCAGAACTCCTTACTGTGTCCATAGTTTTGCTTTTCCAGAATGTCATATAGCTGAAATCATACATTATATAGTCTTTTCAGATTGGCTTCTTTTACTTAATGATATACATTTAAGATTCTTCCATGTCTTTTCTTTGTAGTGCTGAGTAATAATCTATTGTCTGGATGCATCACAGTTTATTTACCTATTTGCTTACTGAAGGGCATCTTGGTTTCTCTCAAGTCCTGGCAATTATGAATAAAGCTGATATGTATATACCCATTTGTGGGTTTTTGTATGGACATGTTTTTAACTCCTTTGGGTAAAAACTAATTGCTGGATTGCATTGTAAGAAAATGTTTAGTTTTGTAAAGAACTATTAAATTGTCCTCCAAAGTAGTGTATAATTTTGTATTCTCAGCAAGAGTGAATGAGAGTTCCTGTTGCTCTACATCCTTGCCAGCATTTTGTATTGCTCTGGATTTTGGCCATTCTAATAGATATGTAGTGGTATCTTATTGTTTTTATTTATTTATTTTTAAAGTAGGCTCTACACTTAATGTGGGGTTTGAACTTACAACACCAAGAACAAGAATCGCATGTTAGAGCCAACTGAACTAGCCAGGCACCACTCATTGTTATTTTAATTTATAATTTCTGAATGACCTATGATGTTGAGTATCTTTTAATATACTATTCGCCATTTGTATATCTTCTTTGGTGAGGTGTCTTTTCAGATCACATTCCCTATTCCTATTTGGGTTGTTATTGTTGATTTTTAGGGGTTTTTTTTTTGGTATATTTTGGGTAAAAGTACTTTATCAAATATATCTTTTAAAAATTTGAAGTATAACTGACATACAATATCCTATTACAGAGTGATTTGATATTTTTACACATTAGGAAATTATCTCTATGACAAGTCTAGTTACCATTTGTCACCATATAAAGTTATTATAACATTATTGTTTATATTCCCTATGCTGTCGATTACTTTCCCATAACTTATTTTATAAGTGGAAGCTTGTACTTCTAAATGCCCTTTACCTATTTTGCCCATCCCTGGTAACCACGTTTGTTTCCTGTATCTTTGAATTTGTTTCTGTTTTGCTTTGGGGTTTTTGTTGTTTTTTTATATTCCACATCAGTGAAATCATACTGTATTTGTCTTTCTGATTTGCTTCATATTAATACCCTCTAGATCCATCCATGTTGTCATAAATGGCAAGATTTCATTTTTCATGGCTGAAGAATATTCCATTGTGTGTATGTATGTGTGTATATATAAATAAATATACATACACACACACCATGACTTATTCAATGAACACTAGATTGTTTCCATATCTTGGCTGTTATAAATAAATCTGCAGTGAACATAAGGGTACATATATACCTTCAAGTTGGTATTTTGTTTTCTTTGAGTAAATACCCAGAAGTGAAATTGCTGAATCATAAGGTAGTTCTGTTTTTATTCATTCATTCATTCATTCATTCATTCATTCATGAGGAATTCTCATTGTCTCGCATTGTGGCTATACCAATTTATATTCCCACCAATAGTGCATGAAGGTTCCTTTTTTCCACATATTTGCCAACAAAGATACTTTTAGATACAAGCCATTCTGATAGATGTGAGGTGATCTTATTGTGGCTTGATTTGCATTTCCCTGATTGCTGATGTTAAACATCTTTCCATGTAACTACTAGCCATAAGTAATTCTTCTTTGGGAAAATGTTTTTCAAGTCTTCTATTTTTATGTATTTTGGATACTAACTTCTTATCAGATGTATGATTTGCAAATATCTCTCATTCAGTAGATTGCCTTTCTTTGCTAATAGTTTCCTTCACTGTACAAAAGGCTTTAAGTTTGATGTGATCTCTTTTTAAAAAAATTTTTTTCAGCTTTTTTTGCTCTTGGCTTGAGGATACTGATGCAAAAAAAAAAAAAAAACCTTTAAGATTGATATCAAAGAGCTTACTGCCTATAGCTTCTTCTAGGAGTTTTATGGTTTCAGGTCTTACATTCAAGTTTTTAATCTATTTTGAATTTATTTTTGTATATGGTACAAGATAGTGGTCCAGTTTCATTCTTTTGCATATAGCTCTCCAATTTTACCAACACCATTTATTGAAGACACTGTCTTTTCCACATGGTATATTCTTGTCACCTTTGAAAAAGATTAATTGACCATAGAGGCATGGATTTATTTCTAGGCTCTATTCTCTTCTATTGATCTATGTGTCTATTTTTGTGCCAGTACCATATTGTTTTGTTGACTATAGTTTTGTAATATAGTTTGAAATCTTGGAATGTGATACCTCTAGCTTTGTCCTTCTTTCTCCAGATTGCTTTGGCTATTCAGAATTTTTGTGGTTCCGTACAAATTTTAGGATTGTTAGTTCTGTGAAAAAATACTATTGTTATTTTGATAGGGATTGCATTGAATCTGTAGATTGCTTTGGGTAGTATGGACATTTTAACAATATTAAAATATTTTTCTAATCCATGAGCATGGAATATCTTTGCATTTATGTGTGTGTTCCTCAATTTCTTTCATCAATGTCATAACATTTTCAGGTGTAGGTTTTTTACCTCCTAGGTTAATTTTTTTTCTTCCTGGTTAAATTTTTTTTAAAAATGTGTTTGTTTTTTTTTTGAGAGAGCATAAGTGGGGTAGGAGCAGAGAGAGAGAGAGAGACAGACAGACAGACAGACAGAATCCCAAGCAGGATCCATGCTTTCAGTGTGGAGCCCAACACGGGGCTTGATCTCATGAACCATGAGGTCATGACCTGAGCTCAAATTAAGAGTTGGACACTTAACTAAGCCACCCAGGTGTCCTTTTGGTTACATTTATTCCTAGGTATTTTATCTTTTCTAGTGTGATTCTAAGTGAGAATGTTTTCTTCTTTTTCTAATAGTTTGCTATTTATGTGTAGACCCACAACCAATTTCTGTATGTTAATTTTGTATTCTATGACTTTACTGAATTTATTTATTCTAATAGATTTTTTGGTGGAGTCTTTAGGGTTTTCTATATATAGTATCTTGTCATGTACAAATAGTAACAGTTTTACTTTGTCTTTGCAATTTGCATATATTTTGTTTCTTTTTCTTGCCTAATTGCTATGGGCAGGACTTCTAATACTACATTGAATAAATGTGGTGAAATAAGCATCCTTGCCTTGTTCCTGATGTTAGAAGAATGGCTGTCTTTTCACCATTAAGTATGATGTTAGCTGTGGGTTTGTCATATGTGGTCTTTATTATGTTGAGGTACATTCTGCCTATACCCACTTTGTTGAGAGTTTTTATCATAAGTTGTTGATTTTTGTCAAATGATTTTTGTACATCTATTGAGATGATCATATAATTTTTATCCTTCATATTGTGGATGTAGTGTATCATATTGATTGATTTGTGAATGTTGAACAATCTTTTCAGTGTGTTATTGAATTTGATTTGCTAATATTTTGTTTAGGATTTTTGCATCTATGTTCATCAAGGATATTGGCCTGAAATTTTCTCTTCCCTTCCTCTTTTTTTTGTGGTGTCCTTGTCTGACTTTGATATCAGGGTAATGCTGGCCTGATAAAATAAGTTGGAAGCATTGTTTCCTCTTCAATTTTTTTAGGAACATGTAAGAAGTAAGTAACTCTTCTTTATGTGTTTTGCAGAATTCACCTATGAAACTGTTTGGTACTGGACCTCTGTTTTTTGAGAGTTTTAAATTACTGATTCAAGTATACTACTTGTAATTTTTTCAGATCTTCTATTTCTTCATTATTTATTCTTAGAAGATTGTGTGTTTCTAGGAATTTATCCGTTCTAGATTTTCCAGTGTGTTGGCATATACTTGTTCATAGTGGTGTCTTATGATTCTTTGTATTTCTGTTGTAACTTCTCTTTCATTTATTTGGGTTCTTTCAATTCCTTAATAAGTCTTTCTATAGGCTTATCTCCATTTCGTTCATCTTTTCAAAAAACCAGGTTTTAGTTTCATGATCTTTTCTATTGTTTAGTCTCAATTTATTTCTGCTCTGGTCTTTATTATTTCCTTCTGTCTACTACCTTTGCACTGTGTTTATTCTTCCTTTTGTAGTTCCTTTTTACTTGGAATTTTTCTTGTTTCTTGAAGTAGGCCTGAATTTCCCTCTTAGAACTGCTTTTGCTGTGTCCCACAGGTTTTGGAGAGTTGTGTTTCCATTTTCATTCGTCTCAAGGCAATTTTTCACTTCCTCCTTGATTTCTTCATTGAATCTCTTGGTTCTTTAGTAGCAAGTTGTTTAGTTTTCTCGTGCTTGTTTTTTTCCAGTTTTGTTCTTGTAATTGATTTACAATTGATTTAATATTATTGTGACTAAAAAGGATGCTTTATATGATTTTAGTCTTTTTGAATTTATTGAGACTTGTTTTGTGGGATAACATGTGATCTATTCTGAAGAATGTTCTGTGTGCACTTGAAAGGAATGTATATTCTGCACTTTGGGATGAACTGTTCTATTGTATCTATTGAGTCCATCTGTCTAATGTGTCATTTAAGGCCATTGTTCTCTTATTGATTTTCTGTCTGAGTGATCTATCCACTGAATGTAAGAGGGATATTAAATTCTCCTACTATTGTATTACTGTCAATTTCTGCTTTTACGTCTGTTGACATTTGCTTTACATATTTAGGTGCTCTTACATTAAGTACATAAACATGTTATATCCTCTTCTTGGTTTAACTACTTTATCTTTATGTAATTGTCTTTTTTGCCTGTTGCTACAGTCTTTGCTTTTAAAGTTTATTTTGTCTCCGAGGTGCCTAGGTGGCTTGGTCAGTTAACTGTCCAACTTCGGCTTAGGTCACCATCTCACTATTTGTGAGTTTGAACCACTTGTCAGACTCCATGCTGACAGCTGAGAGCCTGGAGTCTACTTGAGATTCTGTGTCTCCCTCTCTCTCTCTGCCCCTTCCCCACTCACACTCTGTCTCTCTTTCTCTCAAACATAAACACACATGAAAAAAGTTTATTCTGTCTCATATGAGTATTGATATTCTACCATTCCAGCTTTCTTTCTATTTGCACAGAATAGCTTTTTCCATTCCTTTACTTTCAAGTTTGTGTGTCTTTGGATCTGAAGTGAATGTCTTGAAGGCAGCATATATATAGATAGGTCTTTTTTTAATTTTTAAAAATGTTTATTTACTTTATAGAGAGAAAGAGACAGAGCATGAGCAGGGGAGGGTCAGAGAGAGAGAAAGGGAGACAGAATCTGAAGTAGGCTTCAGGCTCTCAGCTGCCAGCACAGAGCCTGATACAGGGCTCAAACTCAAAAACTGTGAGATCACAACCTAAGCCAAAGTCTGATTAATCCACTGAGCTACCCAGGCACCCCTTGATGGGTCCTAAAAATATCTATTCAGCTACCCTATATCTTTTGATTGGAACATTTAGCCTGTTTACATTTAAAGAAATTCTTGATAGGTGTGTACTTAGTGCCATTTATTCATTGTTTTCGGGTTGTTTTCTAGTTCCCTATTCCTTTCTTCTTCTTTTGGTCTCTTCTCTTGTGGTTTGTTGATTTTCTTTAGTGTTATGTTTATATTCCCTTTTCTAGTGTGTGTGTGTGTGTGTGTGTGTGTGTTTATTGTAGATTTTGGTTTGTGACTACCATGAGATTCGTATATATTCAGATTATTTTCAGTTAATAGTCACTTAAGTTTGAATGCATCCTAAAGGAATTACATTTTTACCCTTCCCACGTTTTATACTTTTGGCATCCTATTTCACATTTTTTATTGTGTGTATCTCTTTACTAGTTACAGTTGATTTTACTATTTTTGTCTTTTTACCTTTGTACTATCTTTTAAAATGACTGTTTCACTCACTTTACTATATATTTGCCTTTATATTTACTTTACCAATGAATTTTTTTTCTTTCAAATATTTTCTTATTTCTAGTTATTCCCTCTTCTGTTTGAAGGCAACCCTTAACATTTCTCATAAGGGCAGTTTAGTGGTTTCCTTTAGCTTTTGCTTGTCTAGGAAACTCTCTCTCGTTTAGTTTTGAATGACTGTCTTGCTTGCATGTTTTTCCCTTTCAGCACTTTATTTTTTAAGTTTATTTATTTATTTTGAAAGAGAGGGAGAGAGAGAGGGAGGGAGGGAGGGCTGGAGGATGGGAGGGAGGAGGGGCAGAGAGAGAAGAGAGAAAATCCCAAGCAGGCTCTGCACTGTCAATGCAGAGCCTGATGAAGGGCTCAAACTCACAAACCACAAAATCAAGAGTCAGACACTCAACCAACTGAACCACCCAGATGCCTGTGATTTTAGCACTTTAAATTCTGCCACTCCCTGCAGAAATTCAGCTGACAATCTTATGGTGTTTCCTATGCACGAAACTACTTTTTCTCCTGCTGCTTTTAAGATTCTCACTCTTTTAGGATTAAAGTGTAGTTAGCATACAATATTATATTAGTTTCAGGCGGACAGCACAGCAATTCAACATTTATACACATTGTGAAGTGATTACCATGGTAAATCTAGCTACCATCTGTCGCCAAACTTGTTACATATTAACTGTATTCTCTGTGTTGTACATTATATTTCTGTGTCTTAATTATTTTAAAGCTGGAAGTTTGTACCTTTTAATAGCCTTTCCCAATTTTGCTCATCTTCCATTCCCCTCTCCTTTGGCCACCAGCAGATTTTTCTTTGCATTTAGGATGCTGTTTCTGTTTTTGTTCATTTGTTTTAGATTCTACATTTAAATGAAATCAAATGGCATTTGCCTTTCTTGGATATATTTCACTTCATGTAATATCCTCTAGGTCCATCCATGTTGTCACAAATAGCAAGATTTTAATTTTAATTTTATTTTTAATGTTTATTTATTTTGAGAGAGAGAGAGAGAGAGAGAGTACAGGAGTGGGGAAGAAGGGTGGAGGGAGAGGGAGAGAGAAATCTTAAGCAGGCTCCACAGCACATATCCCAACACAGGGCTCAATTTCATGACTGTGAGATCATGAGCTGAGCCAAAATCAAAAGTCAGACACTTAACTGACTGAACCACACAGGTGCCCCCAAGATTTTTTGTAAAGGCTGAATAATATTCCATTGTGCTGTGTTTGTGTACACACACACACACACACACACACACACACAAACAGATCTACCATATATTCTTTAGTCATCCATTTAGGTTGCTTCCACATTTACACCATTATTGTAAATAATGGTGCAGTGAACATAGGTTGCATATGTCCTTTCAAATGGTCTTCATTTTCTTCACAGAAATATCCAGAGGTAAAACTGCTGGATTGCATCAGAGTTCTTTTTAATATTGTGAAGAATCTCCATACCATTTTCCATAGTGCTATACCAATTTAAATTTCTACAAGCATTTTGTGTGGGTTCTCTTTTCTCCACATACAGCCAACACTCTTTGTTGCTTATGTTTTTGATTTTAGCCATTCTGTCAAGTGTGAGGTGATATTTCATTGTGATTTTGATTTGCATTTCCCTACTGGTTAGTGATATGCACATCTTTGCATGTGTCTGTTGGCCATCTGTGTGTCGTCTTTGGAGAAAGGTTTACTCAGGCCCTCTGCCCATTTTTGAATTAGATTGTTAAGATTCTCTAACTTTTGCCATTTAAATTCTAATATGTTTTGGTTTGGGTCTCTTTGGGTTCATTTTGTTTAGGACTCTGTACACTTCCTTGTGTTGGATGTCTGTTTTCTCCTCCAGATTAAGGAACTTATCAGCCATTATTCAAATAAGTTTTCTGTCCCTTTCTTTCTCTTCCCCCAGAACTTCTAAAATGCAAATGTTAGGGTGCTTGATATTGTCCTAGAAGTTCCTTAAATTATCCTCATTTTTAAAAAATTTTTTCTGTTCTGATTGGGTAATATCCATTATTCTGTCATTCAGCTCACTGATCTGTTCTTTATCACTCAGTCTGTTGTTAATTCTCTCCAGTGTATTTTTCATTTCAATTACTGTATACTTTAACTCTTGTTGGTTGTTTTTGTTGAGTTTCTATTTTTTATATTTCAACTCTGTTGAAATTCTCACTTTGTTCTTCCATTTTTCTCCTGAGTTTGGTAAATATCTTCATGACTGTTTGAACTGATTGTCAGATAAGTTACTTATCTCCATTTTATTAGCAGTCCTCCCCCCCAACTTCCAAGGTTTTATCTTTTTCTTTCACTTAGGATATATTCCTCTGTCTTCTCATTTTGTCTGATTTTCTGTATTTGTTCTATAAATTAGGCAGAACTGCTGTTTCTCCCAGTCTTCAAGGAGTAGCCTTGTGTAGGAGTATCCCTTTGTAGACTGCATGTGCCTGGGGGCTTTGGCAGGTCAGGTGCAGGTGGAGCAAGCATAGGCTGGAGGTCATGAGGTGCTTTGCACTGGGGTTGCCTTGGTGGGAAGGCTGGAGCTGAAGCAGGTATATGCCAGGGGGATCCTTGTGCACGCTGCTCTGGAGCCCTCTTGGCTGGACAGCTGGATCAGGCACTGGCCAGGTCTGTCCCAGGGCATGTCATGCCAGGGCTGCCTTGGGATGGATAGAGCTGGAGCAGGTACAGGGTAGGGAGGTTTCCTGGGACCTGCTCTGCTGGTGTTGCCCTAGTAGGATAGTTGGGTCAGGCACAGTCTGGAGGTGGGACCTAGAGCATGCTGTGTCAGGGCTGCCTTGTGGGGAAGGCCAGAGCTCCTACAGGCTGACGGCCTGGGGTCTGCTGGGGCAGTGCTAGATGGCTCTTGTGCAAGTACCTTGCTTCTTCATGAGCTGTTAAGGCAGAAGGGAAATATCAAAAATGGTGCTCACCAGCACCTCCAACCCTAGAGAGAGCAGTGCCACCCATTTAGAGGAGCCTCTCATTTAGTGAATTCACCCCCTTGGTTGTCTTGCAATTTTTTTGTCCCACCCTGTGCCTTATAGTCTCATTCTCATGTTCCTATTTTTCTCAGAGCCGAAGTTTTTAGTTTTGATGAATTTCAGTGTTATCAATTCTTTCTTCATGCATCGTGTCTTTGGTGTCATATCTAAGGTCATCTAGGTTTTCTCCTGTTATTTTCTAGGATTTTTGTAGTTTTGCATTTTACATTTAGATTGCTGGTCCATTTTGAGTTAATCTGTGGGAAGGATATAAATTTTGTATCTAAATTGATTTTTTTGTGCATGTAGATTGCTGGGCCATTTTTAGAAAAAAATTTTATGTTTTAAGAGTGTTTTATTTCCCTTTACTGTGGGCCTTTTCAAAGTCACATCATTCAAATAATTCTTAAACAGTTTTCAAACACAGAGAAAGGTTTTTTCAGAGTCTCAGTCAGGGGCATGAACTTCTTGCTTATCATTTAGAAACAGCATGAGCATCAGCCAAGCACAGATCTGTTCTCTTGTTGATCTGATTTTCTTTTCTTTTTGAGTTTGGTTAGTAGCCAGGCAAGGCAGGGCGTTTATCAGTGACAACCAGTTTCAGGTAAACAATGAGTTGGGGAAAAGGTTATTGCTGATTTTCATTTAGCCAGCAGTGGCAGCTGTTGTACGGGGCCAGAAGCAGAGAATCAGATCCTAAATGGTCTCTGGAAAGGAAAACACAAAACAGAAGCTACTGAGCAGGGCAGGAGGGGGCATTGGTGATTCAGTGCTTTATGGCTCCTTCTCTGTGAGTCATCACCGAAGCAATTTTCTCAAAGGAATGGTGAGGAGTGTTTGAGGAATGGGGCCTGGTAAGCCAAGCCAAGCTCAGTTCTGCAAAGTGAACAAATGACATTGAGGGTGGGCCAGGCTGATACTCCTTTCCCTCAGGAGGTGGGGGTGGATGAGTGAAATTTCAGCAGAAAAGTAATGTGGGGCCTCTCTAATGGTGCACTGTCATGGCCTATGACTGTAGGGGTAGATGAGGTGGTAATCATCAGCAAGCAATGGCAATAAATTTTCCATATCAGTCATACTTTTCTCATGCCTCTGTCTCTTTCCTGGGTTTATTCCTCCCTCCTTCTCCTTTTCTTGCCCCTCTCTTTCCACTCTGCTTCACACACAGCTCCCTCCCTTGCTCTAGATTGGAGTTTTCACTGAGCCTCCAACTCAGATTAGATTGTGTATCTATCTGCTCTGAGCCCAGACACTGAAGCAACTCTGGGCATTGGGGAAGAGGGAAGCAGAGGTAAAGAAATGTACAGTGGTATCCTCTGATGTGGAGAACAAAGGCAAAAGTAAATGTAGATAAAATTAAATTTCCTTACAACTTGTAGCCCATTGACAAATACTTAGACAGGCAGACCATGACATTCCTACAGAAACTCCCAAATGTGTTAATGTTAATGCTTTGCTAGAGGCAAAAAAACATTAGCTTGATAATAGCCAGGCCTCCAGGATCCTGTAAGTCTTCTCTAACATATGCAAATTCTTTTGGAAACTTCCTTTGTCCCTAACCAACCCCACCAACTTAAGTATATAACCAATTGCTCCTCACAATCTAGGGCAGCTCTTCCTGCCCATGGGTTCTGTTCCTGTGTACCACCTTTTTTTGCACTGAAAATGATCAAGAATTCTTTCTTGACTCCTTACTGCTGGACCCCACATCACATACCCCCTTATCCATGGGGGATATGTTCCAAGCCCCCCAGTGGATGCCTGAGACAACAAGTAATACTTAATGTTATATATACTATGCATTTTCCTATATGTACATACCTATAATAAATAAAAATAATGTAAAACAATAAAGTTTTATTTATAAATTAGGTGCAGTAGGAGAGTAACAATAAGAATAATAAAACAGAACAATTATAAGAATATACTGTGATAAAAAATCAGTGGCCTCAGGTCTGGGAGATCTGGGAGTGCAGTAAGAAATGAGGTCCTTGCCCTTAAAGAGACAGCACAACAAACAGCTTATGAAGATACAGTATAGAAGAAACAGTTTGAAAAATGCCTGAGGTATATGGAAGGAGTTATTTACTAATTTCAGAAAAGCTAAGGGAATTCTCTAGAGACAAAGGAACTGGCAGGTGCCATTTCCCTCCCTCAGCTGCAGTATAAACAGACCTGTAGGAACCAACACTGTGCAGGCACTCCTCTACTTAACTTACTTACACTGTGCCAAGCCCCCTCTAGCCAAGCCTCCCTCAGTCCCTGTGCTGTAGGTCCCCTCCCCTAGAAGATCACTGCCAACCTTGTCAACATCACATCTCCCAACTATATCTTCTGTGGGGTGTTGGTTCCAGTGGCAGCTGATGACCTGTGGAAGAATCATGCACCTTGTTAAAACTGCATGCCCCATCAACAATTTTCAAGGGCAAGAAGAGTAGAGGACCTCAGTGAGACCCTTATGAAAGGTCTTTTATATATATATAAAAGAACTGATCAGGGACAAAGAACACAGTAAACAGGCTAGAGGGAGAAAAGAACAAATCAACCTGGAGGACAGAGTAATGGAAAGTAATCAAGCTGAGCAGATGAGAGGGAAAAAATATGCAAAATGAGAATAAACTTAGGGAATTCAGTGACTCCATCAAGTGTAATAACATTCACATTATAGAGATCCCAGAAGAAGAGAGAAAAGAGGATAGAAAACTTATTTGAAAAAATAAAGCTGAAAATTGGGGGAACGATATAGAAATTCAGATCTAGAAAGCACAGAGATCTCCTAACAAAATCAACCAAAAGAAGTCCACACCAAGACACATAGTAATTAAAATGGCAAGAGCAGTGATAAAGAATTTTAAAAGCAGCAACAGAAAATAAAGCAGCTGTACACAAGGGAAACCTTACAAGGCTATAACGTGATTTTTCAGCAGAAACTTGAGACTAGAAGAGAGTGGCATGATATATTCAAACTGCTGAAAGGGAAAAATCCGCAGCTAAGAATACTCTATCCAGCTAAGGCTATCATTCAGAATAGAAGGGGAGATAAAGAATTTCCCAGACAAGCAAAGTTAAAATGGTTCATGACCACTAAACTATCCTTATAAGAAATATTAGAGGGGACTCTTTGAGAAGGAAAAACCATAACCAGGAGTAAGAAAAGTGGGAAGCACAAAAGCAATAAAGTAAGTGTATCTGTAAAAATCAAAGGATTCACAAAATAAAAGGATGTAAAGTATGACACCATATATATAAAACATGGAGGAGAGGAAGGAATAAAGAATGGGTTCAAACTTAAGTGACCATCAAGTTAATATAGACTGCTATATGCACAAGATTTTATATGCAAACATAATGGTAACCACAAATCAAAACCTAGTAATATATGTAAAAAACAAAGGCATAGGAATCCAAGTACATCACTATAGGAAGCCAACTTATGGTGAAAGAAGAGAGCAAAGGAATAAAGGAACAGAGAAGATCCACAAAAATAAACACAAAACAAATAACAAAATGGCAATAACTACCTACTTATCAATAATTACTTTGAATGTAAATGGACTAAATGCTCCAATCAAAAGACATAGAGTAATGGAATGGATAAAAAAAAAAAAAAAACAAGACCCATCTCTATGCTGCCTACAAGACTCACTTCAGCCCTGAAGACACATGGAGATTGAAAGCAAGAGGATGGAGAAACCTCTATCACACAAATGGATGTGAAGAGTAAACCAAGCCAACAATACTTATATCAGACAAAACTGATGCTAAAACAAAGACTGTAATGAGACAAAGAAGGACACTATATAATCATGAAGGGGACAGTCCAACAAAAATCCATAACAATTTTAAATATTTATGTGCCAAACATGAAAGCACTGGAATTCATAAAACAGTTAATAACAAACATAAAGGAACAATCTGATAATAATACAATAATAGTAGGGAACTTTAACACCCCCACTTACATCAATGAACAGATAATCTAAAAGGAAAATCAATAAGGAAACAATGGCTTTGAATGATACACTGGAAGAGAAGGATCTAAGATATATTCAGAACATTCCATCCTAAAACAGCAGAATACACATTCTTTTCAAGTGCACATAGAACATTTTCCAGAATAGATCACATATTAGGTCACAACAAGTCTTAATAAATTAAAAAAAAATCGAAATTATACTGTGCATCTTTTCTGACCACAATGCAATGAAATTAGAAGACAATTACAAGAAAAATCTGGACAGATCACAAATACATGGAGGTTAAGTAATATGCTACTAAACAGTGAATGGATCAACCAAGAAATAACGGAAGAAATCAAAAAGTACATGGAAACAAATAAAAATGAAACAAAAGGGTTCAAAATCTTTGAGATGCAAACAAAAGCGGTTCTAAGAGGGAAATTTACAGAAATGCAGGCCTATCTCAAGAGGAAGAGTCTCAAATAAACAGTCTAGCCTTACACCTAAAGGAGCTAGAAAAAGAACAAACAAAACACATATGCAGCAAAAGGAAGGAAACAAAAAATGTTAAAGCAGAAATAAATGATATAGAAACTAAAAACAAACAAACAAACAGATCAATGAAACCAGGTGCTGGTTGTTTGAAAAGAGAAATCAAACTGATAAACCTCTACCCAGACTCATAAAAAAAAAAAAAGACTCAAAATCACAAATGAAAGAGGAGAAATAACAATAGACACCACAGAAGTACAAACGATTATAAAAGAATATTATAAAAAATTATATGCCAGCAAACTGGACAACCTAGAAGAAATGGATAAGTTCCTAGAAACATATAACCTACCAAAAACTGAAACAGAAAGAAATAGGAAACTTGAACAGACTGATTACCAGCTGTGAAATTAAATCAGTAATCAAAAAACTCCCCATGAAAGTCCAAGGCCAGATGGTTTCACAGGTGAATTCCACCAAACGTTTAAAGAAGAGTTAATACCTATTCTTCTCAAACTATTCCAAAAAGTAGAAAAGGAAGGAAAACTTCCAAATTCATTCTATGAGGCCAGCATTACCCTGATACCAAAACCAAATAAAGACTCCACGAAAGAAAGAAAACTGTAGGTCAATATCTCTGATGAATATAGATGCAAAACCTCAACAAAATATTGGCAAACCAAATCCTACAATACATTCTAGAAAAATAATTCACAACAATCAATTGGCATTTATTTCCAGATTACAAGTATGGTTCAATATTTGCACATCAATCAATGTGATGGATCACATCAATAAAAGGAAGGAAAAGAACCATATGATCGTTTCAATAGATGTAGAAAAAAGCATTTGATCAAGTACAACATTATATTCACAATATAAACACTCAACAAAGTAGATTTATAGGGAGCATACCTCAACATAATAAAGGCCATATATGAAAATCATACTCAAAGATGGAAAAACTGAGAGCTTCCCTTCTAAGGTTAGGAACAAGACAAAGATGTTCATTCTTAACCATATTTATCCATATAGTACTGGAAGTCCTCACAGCAGCAGTCAAACAACATAAAGAAATAAAAGACATCCAAATCAGTAAGGAATAAGTAAAACTCACTTTTGGCAGATGACCTGATATTATATGTAGAAAATCTGAAAGATAACACCAAAAAAAAAAAATGGTAAAACTGATAAATGAACGCAGTAAAGTTACAGCGTACAAAATCAATGTGCAGAAATCTGTTGCATTTCTATATGCAAATAACGAAGCAGCATAAAGAGAAATTAAGAAGAAATTCCTGTGTATAGTTGCAGCAAAAATAATAAATTACCTAGAAATAAACCTAACCAAAGAGGCGAAAGACCTGTACTCTAAAAACTATGAAACATTGATGAAAGAAATTCAAGATGACTCAAAGAAATGGAAAGACATTCCATGCACATAGATTAGAAGAATACATCTACTGATGTAATGCAATCTCTGTCAATATTAGAACTAAAAGAAACAATCCTAAAATTTGTATGGAAACACAAAATGTCCTGAATAGGCAAAGCGATCCCGAAAAAAAAAATTGGAGCTATTACAATTCCAGACTTCAAGTTATATCGCAAAGCTATAGTAATCAAAACAATATGGGGGCACCTGGGTGGCTCATCTGTCAAACATTTGACTTTGGCTTAGGTCATGATCTTGTGGTTCATGAGTTTGAGCCCCATGTTGGGCTCACTGCTGTCAACACAGAGACCACTTCAGATCTCTCTCCCCCTCTCCCTGCCCCTCCCTGCTTGCACCCTCTCTCAAAAATAAACACTAAAAAACCCACAGCAATAGTATGGTGCTAGCACAAAAATAGACACATAGATCAATGGAACAGAAAAGAAAGCCCAGATATAAACTCACAATCATATGGTCAATTTATCTTTGACAAAGGAGGCAAGAATATGCAATGGGGAATGACAGTCTCTTGAACAAATGGTATTGGGAAAACTGGACAACAACATGAAAAAAGAAAAATTGGACCACTTTTTTACATCATATACAAAAATAAATTCAAAATGAACTAAGGACCTAAATGTTAAGTCCTGAAAGCTTAAAAATTCTAGAATAGAGGAGCTCTTGGGTGGCTCAGTTGGTTAAGCGTATGACTCTTGATTTCAGCTTAGGTCATAATCTCAGAGTTTGTGAGATTGAACCCCATGCCTGGCTCTATGCTGACAGTGGCAAGCCTGCTTGGGATTCTCTCTCTCCATGTATTTCTGTCCCTCCCCATCCCCCACATTCTCTTTCTCTCTCTCTCTCTCTAAACAAACAAACAAACAAATAAACTTAAAAAAATCCTAGAAGAGAACACAGGCAGTAACCTCTTTACATTAGTCATTGCAATATCCTTCTAGATATGTTTCTTAAGGCAAGGGAAACAAAAGTGAAAATAAACTGTTGGAATTACATCAAAATAAAAGGCTTCTGCACAGCAAAGGAAACAATTAACAAAACTAAAAGACAACCTACTGAATGGGAACAGATATTTACAAGTGATATATATGATAAAGGATTAGTACCCAAAACATCTACACAACTTCTACAACTCGATACCAAAAGAAAAAAAAATAGTCCAATTAAAAAGTGGGCAGAAGACATGGAAAGACATTTCTCCAAAGAAGAAACAGATGGTCCACAAACACAAGAAAAGATTCTCAGCATCACTCATCATCAGGGAAATACAAATCAAAACCACAAGATCACCTTACACCTGTCCAAAAGGCTAAAATCAAAAACACAAGAAACAAGAGTTGTTGGTGAGGGTATGGAGGAAAAGGAACCCTTGTGTACTGTTGATGGGAATGCAAATTGGTGCAGCCACTCTGGAAAACAGTATGGAGGTTTCCCAAAAGTGAAAAATAGAACTACCCTATCGATGCAGTTTTGGAGTGAAGGTGGGGGTCCAGAGCCAATGGCCAAGAAAGAATCTCGGGATCTTTTGTACAAAAAGGTGATTTTATTAAAGCACGAGGACAGAACTCCATGGGCAGGCAGAATTGCATGGAGTTGTGAGTAGTGACTGATTATATACTATGAAATAAGGGGAGGTAAAGGCCAAAGGGAGGTTTCCAAAAGGACTTTCATATGCTAAAGAAGACTAATAAGTTACTAGAGGCCTCACTATTGTCATGCTAAGGTTGTTTATCCCTCTAGCAGAACATTCACATTAAGACAGTAGGGAGTTCGTGGTGAAATCTTCTACTCTATTTTTGCCTCAAGTATTTGTCAACAGGCTGCAGGTTATAAGGACATTTAATTTTATCTACCATTTTCTTCTTGACTTTGTTCTCGACATCACAATAGGGGGGTGGGTGAGAGGTTAGACTATTGACAGATTGTCTTTCTTTACTAAGGTTAATGGAGACTCATGTCTTACATGGCTGTAATCTCTACCAGTTAGCCATATGTTTTTCCCGGCAACAAGGACTGAGTAATATCACACATATCTCACCTGGGGGTAGAGGCAGGTTTCTAGCTTGTGCTTTGCCCTCAGCTTGCCTTTGACTCCCTCATCATTATGATCTGGTAATTGCTCTACTAGGTATTTACCCAAAGAATACAAAAACACTAATTTGAAGAGATATAGCCACCCCTTATATTTATAGCAGCATTATATACAGTAGCCAGTTGCAGAAGCAGCTCAAGTATCCATCGATTGATAAATGAATGAGTAAAAAGGAAGTAGTATATGTATACAATGGAATGTTAGCCATAAAAAGGAATGAATTTTGCCGTCTGCAACAACATGGATGGATCTAGAAAGTATAATGCTAAACTAAATAAACCCGTCAGAGAAAGACAAATACCATATGATTTCACTCATGTGGAATTCAACAAACAAAACAAATAAACAAAGGGGAAAAAAAAGAGGTAAGCCAAAACCAGACTCTTAACTATAGAGAACAAACAAATGGTTAGCAGAAGTGAGGTGCATCAGGGGATGGATGAAATAGGTAAAGAGAACTAAGAGTACACTTATCTTGATGAGCACTGAGTGATGTATAGAATTGTTGAAGTATATTGTACACCTGAAATGCATATAACACTGTAAGTTAAATATACTGGAATTAAAATTATACATATATATATGAGATTTTATATATACATGAGATTATATATTATGTATATATATAATATATATATATAAAACATTGAATTTACCATCAACCATTTTTAAGTGTGCAATTTAGTGGCATTAAATATATTTACATTGTTCTGTGACAGATCTTTAGAATTTTTTCACCTTGTAACACTGAGATATGATATTTATTAGCCACTAATTCCCTCAATTTTAGGACAGTTTTAGTATCTATCTTGACAACCATAATTTCAGTAAACAAGCAACTGAATTTTCATCTTTAAAAATATCAAGCATATATATTCATATGCTTTTACATTCCCTGAATATCTCTGAAAAGATGAGTGCTTGCTTTTGGGAGAGGATGGGTGTCTGGGGACAGGGTGGTAAAGGAGGTTTATTTTTCATGACATCCTTCATAGCTTTGGAATTTTGACTGGTGTGCCTGTGTATCTTATGAATAAAAGTAGCTGAGAAGAGAAAGTTCAAATCATGTGCACCACAGATCCTCTGTTAAAGAACAAAAATTCAATGGAGTGAATTTTAAAGATCTAATTGGGTTTATTAAATGATTCATGAATGAGGCAGCATCCCATCCAGGAAGTAGAGGGACTCCAAGGAGTGACACAGAATGGAAGGGCAGGGCAAGAAGTTACTAGCCAAAGAACAGGATTGTTCCAGGCAAGGCTGCTTTCCTACAGGGGGAATGGCAAGAGGTCTTATTGTGCAGATGACCTCATCATTCTGGGGGTGATGGAGAGGGCCCATGTGGAGGATGCACTGGTGCTGTTAGAAAAATTCCTGACTGACCGGTTAAGACTACATTTCTGTGGGAGGTTGAAACTGCAATTAGATTATGTATGAAGCCCTGATCTGGGGACTCTGTCTAATTGATAGCATTTTGGGCCTGTGGTTTTCTTTTCATTATAAAAAAGTGGTCAAGGCAGTGAAAATCAAGATGATTGCTGAAGAAAGTTTGAGGAAAGACCTCAGAAGTTAGCTACATAGGCAGTGGGGAGTGGGGAAAGGCAAGGAAGAGAGCAACATCCATAGTGACCACAGACTCAGTCTGGGCAGTTGGAACGATATTGAAGCCATTAACAGAAATAGAAGTCAGACAGGGCAGCACTTTTATAGGGATGGATGGAGTCAAGTTTAATTTCAGATGACTTTGAGGTAACAGTGGGCCATTATAGTAAAAATGTCAAGAATGCAATTGGAAATGGGTGACTGGAGCTCATGAAGAGGGGACACGACTGTCACTAATAGAGTCACATTGCACCTTAGACCAGAGTGGATGTGTTGTCCATGTGGAAAGGAGACAGGGGGAGATGGAGAGAAGGGCGGCAGGGGTGTTCAGTTGTATAATGTAAAATGTCATAGAAGCTGGAGGAAGGTGGGAGGGGTCATCATAACCCCAGGCAAAGAGGACCACGAGGAAAAACTCAGTAGAAAGGCCACTGGAGTTCAAAGTAGGTGATCACTGTTGACATTTTAAAGCATAGACAAGTTTTTCATAAAAACATTTGAGGTCAAATCTCTCTGACTTACAATGTTGAAGGCAAGCTATAAAACATACAGCAGCTTTGGTTAATGTTGTGTTTGGCAAGACAAGTGCAAAAAGATTCAGAGAGAAACAACATTTCGATTTGACCACAATACCCTCAGCGTCTTTCTAGTGTCTCCCTAATTCCACCGCAGGAGGAGGACTGCCATGTTTGCTGTGCTTCCACAAACACTTCCCGAGGCCTCCTGGGTGCTGGCTGGGCTCTGGGAATACAAAGGTGAGGAAGGTGTCTGGTGTCCTTGTGCCTGAGTAAACTGGGGTTAAGGATGCTGCTTTTGCAGCTCTGTGTCCCCTCCCTCCCTCATCCTGCCTTTTGTTCATTTGCTGCTATGCTTTAGTTCTCAGATGCCTTCTTTCCTTAACCTTTGTTCAGCCTATTGCTTTCTAGAACTAGTCTTTCTTTCACCGTCTACCCAGGCCAGGTCACCTCTAGGGCAGACGCTGCAGGCTTGCGAAATTCCCTCAACCTAGAATTCTCTCCACATCCCTGCTTCCCAGGCAAACTCTTGTTCATCCTCATGCCTGCCCTCCCCCATAGAAAGCTTTCTGGATTCTTTTCATTGAGTGCACACCCCCTAGCATTCTGTAGATCTGCTATAGTCCAGATCTTGGTAATCAATGAATGCCCTTAACTGATCTCCAATGAATGGTTTTTGAGTGTTGACTTCTTCAAGGTAACTAAACCTGCTATGTAATTTCCAGGCTAGGGATAAGAGTGTTAACTCAGATTACAGATTTTGAGATGTTGTGATTCCCTGCACTTGTTGTATATTAGGTGTACAGTCTAAGGATGAATATTCAAAATTGGTCCTATTTTTAACTCAGTTAATGAAATTTCCTTAAATGTTTTAAAACACATTCAGAAATTCATTTCAATTCAGTATACTCAATTTTGTTTTTATGCACTTCACATGCCAGACTGGTCAGTTTATGACCTCAACAATGATAATTCCCGAGTAATTATTTTTAAAATATCTTATAATCTAGGGGCATCTGGGTGTCTCAGTTTGCTAAGCATTGGATTCATGATTTTGGCTCAAGTCATGATCTCACAGTTTGTGAGCCTGAGCCCCTTCTCAGGCTCTCTACTGACAGTGCAAAACCTGCTTGGGATTCTCTCTCTCTCTCTCTCTCTCTCCCTCCCTCTCTCTCTGCCTCTTCTGTATTCTCTCTCTCTCTCTCTCTCAAAAACTGACTGGAATTGAAATATAACCTTTAAAGGAAATTAAATTTAAAAATCTTAAAATCTAATACATAAAAATTTTAGCATAGCAAATCTCAACTTAAATATTCCAGCATTGTTTACAAATATAGTCAAATTCTTCTCACACCTTCCATCTTCTCTTACACCTTCTAAATGAATCATATCTAAAACTCAACTACACATTTTAAATTGGAATCACAGGCTAATCTGTCATGTAATCTAAAATGTCAAATTCTCTGAAACATGACACTTTAAACTCTGAATTCACAGACTGTCTTCAACCCCAACGTATTGATACTAAGAATTTCATTTCATTGTAAGCTTTTCTGTCATTAAAAACTATTTCACACATTACATACTCCCAGTCTGAGGACCGAAGGCTGATTCTGCCATTACAGAGCAATGTCAGATTCCACCCCTGTCACCCACAGGGGTGATTAATTACTAAACCAAAAGTGGTAGTTAAATAATTGTTGTTCAGCTTACTTTCAGTTTTTAATTTAAGGTGGAAATCTAGTGTTGTCTATGCTATTCAAGTAGGTGGAGCAGATAGAACATGACCACAACGTCACAGTTATCTTGAAGGAGTGCAGCTGACGGAAGGCTCTCAAGGGACATCCATGAGTTTTAAGACCTTCATTAGGTAACACAATGTCCTGCCTTTCCTTGAGACCCTCAACACAATCTTAGTTTAACAATTAGAATGTCCCGTCCCATTTAATATCCATGGTTCAAAGGTGTGACCTCTGTCCTTTCCCCAGTGGGGGTCTGCTGCACTGGGGTGTCGGTGCCTCCTTCCCCCATGCCCCACTCCTTGCCAGATGAAGGTAAGAGGAATGGTTTAATATGATAGGCCTGTCCTAAGCTGTCTTTGTGCTCTCTGGGCCAGCAGAGGATTAAGCCTATGTGACAGAACATCATGAATCTATATTTTGGCTGGACACTTATTCTTTCTGCAGCCCTTGGAATCTGGGGGGTGCTTTCAGTTTCTCCTAGCTAAGACCTACTTGTCCCAGGAAGCCCTAGATACTCCATGCTGGCTTCCTCTTTTGTTTGACTTGCCTCTGGTTCTTGGGAATACTCGAACACTCATATCCAGACACATCTTGAAAGCACATGTCCTTCCCTCATCTCTTTCCTTATTCCTATTCCTCTCACTTTCCCTGGAGGGGCTGTCAGAAACTTCCATATTTCTCTGGAGAGAGGTCCCATGCCCATGCAGGAGGGGCACATAGCTAGCTTTCCAGGGCCCTGTTGAAGCTTTATTTGGGTGAGGGGCCATTCTTCACCTCTCTTTGAGGAAAGGGATAGGTCTCTCTTTGAAAAAAGTCTCATCTCCAATCGGACTTGCTATGCTCCTGATCTGGATGAGAGATTTAAGATGAGTGTAAAGATCTCCCACTATGTGAGGTGAGTATCTCATTTGGATGGCTCCCTCCTCAGGACTCTGCTGTAGCTTCCATTGTACCTTTTATTATACAGACCCACTCAGTCAGCTGGCATTGTCAGAAAACAGCTTGCTTCCTTGCTTATTTATTTATTCTTATTCATTCATTCATTCATTCATTCGTTTGTTTGTTTGTTTGTTTGTTTGTTTATTTATTTATTTATTTATTTATTATTTTACCACCATTGCCTTCACAAGGATTCATCCATCTTCTTCCCTGCCCCCAGTGACATCTCAGGTCCATGGTTTCCCTGTGTTAGCTATAAGAGCAGTTTCCTTTGTAGGCATTTAAAAAAGTGTAGAACAGTTCAAGTCAGCAATGCAATGTACCACTCAGTTCCAGACCTTCTTCCCTAGCTGTGAGAAAGGGGTCTAGGATGTCCCATCACTCTCACTCCATTTTGCTCTGTCACTCTCCCTACCTCAAGATGGGAGGACCCCAAAGGTATGAGAGGGCCAGGGGCCATAGAGGAGAAGGGGAAAGCATTCTGTGACAGGAGATGCTGTAATAAGGCCATCAGGCACCTTTCACTCTAAATGCATTAGTGACTTTCTGGGTCCTTGGAAAGACTTTTTCAAGGACCTTTGTGACACACTGCTTCTTGCTATCTGGCAGATTATTTCCCACCCTGATCCTCCCACCCTATCTATATCTATAGTTTTCTGCTATGGTCTGAATGTTTGTGTCCTACTAAAATGCATAGGTTGGAATTCTATCCCTTACTGTGATTGGTATCTGGAGGTGGGGCCTATAGGATGATTAGGTCATGGGGGTGGAGTCCTCATGAGTGAGATTAGTGCTCTTATAAAAGAGACCCCAGGGAGATCCCTTGCCCTTCCTGCTAAAGATGGCCATCTGTGAACTAGGATGTAGGTTCTCACCAGACGCCAAATTTGCTGGTATTTGATCTTGGACTTCTCAGCTTCCAAAACAGAAGTAAATTGCTGTTGTTTTTAAGCTACTCAGTGATATTTGTAACACAGACTAGAACAGTCTCTTTCTACCAACTCCCTTCAATGCTGCAGACACTCTTTTTGGGAAGACTAACTTCAAGATTCTCAAGCAGTCTGTGTTCCTGGGTCTGTGGCTTCATGAGGACATGTTCATCCTTGTACTGGTACTCCCTGCTGTCCCCTCTCCTCTTTCATGTTGTGGCTGTCCCAGTTGACTCCCACTTGAGAATTCTCCTTCAGAGGCAGGCACTGGGCTTCATGTTCAATATATCCCCTGTTTCTCCCACAAACCCTTTTTCACCATGTATGCCCTGGTGGCCACACAGAGATAAGGCCATAGGTTTCTACAGCTGGAGGGAGGCATGAGGTTCCCCTTTCCCAGGCACCCACATCTTGCTTAATGGTTCTCTTGGAGACTCTTCAGTTGGTTTGTGAGAAGTCCCTGTCTCCCTTTCTTCCCACGAATTCCCTTCCAATAATTCTCCTTTTCCCATTTCAGTCTCCCCTTTTTAGGCTAAGGGTGTCCAATTAGATGGGTTCTGCTCAAGTGTATTAAACCCCTCTAGTTTGTTGAATCTCCATTTTCTATAGAAGTAGAGGTCTTCATCACTATTATCCTCAGCATGGAGACTTTGGCCAAAGTTCTGAGACAACAGGAAGAGTGTCCCCACATCTTGCTTAAAGCACATACTTAAACCATAGTTTTGGTGGTCGATCTTTTTCTTAAACCAGCTTCACTCATTTGTGCTAATCCCTTGGCCTCTGTGGGGATTTGAAATAATCACCCTTGCTCTGTAGTTTGACATATTTAAAGAAAATAGTTTGATTTTACTCTGACAAAGATTAATTAGTCTTCAATTGCTATTGTGTTTTATCAATTTCTCCTTGCAGGTATTGTTTTTTGTCCTTTTGCAAAAAAAGGTTATCTGAAACTTGGAAACGGGTAAAAGAGATTATGAAATATTTTTTCAGTGAAGTGCTGGGCTTCACTCTATTTACTAGGTATTTTCTAGGTCTGATAGGGCAGAAGTTAACTTGTAAATGGTTGTCAGGTAGAGATGGAAATAACTTCAGTGCAGAGGAATAGATAATCCCAACTAGTTTTGAATCTAACACATAACCTAGTAACTCTATGTACATAACTAGCTTCTCAGATGCTCTTCTGATTGGTTTTATATTTTTCTGGTTCTCTCATTAATTAATTATTTAAATAAAATCTTTGACACATGTTCTCTTTGTATTTGCCTGAGAGTCCAGATTTTACCTTCTTGAAAATTATACTTTAACCATTTATTTATTTGATACTTTTATGTGGTACATAATAATTGATGTCACTTATGACCTCAGTGTGGAACATCAGCTCTTTTATGATAAAGTTTTGTGTGTTAAATACTTTTTGTCTCAAATTTAGCTTTGTCTGATATTAACATAATTCTGTTTTTGATTTTGGTTATGTTTAATAGATCATGTATTAAAAATAACATGTTAGATACTTGTTAATTTCCATCTTTCTGAGCCATTTTATCTTCAATATTTCCTATTCAGCATTTACTTGGGCTATATTATTTGACCTAATGTGAGTTTGTTCTATTCACATGTTAAAATTAAAGCATGTGTTTGGTCTTAATGCTATTATCTTTTTATTTTGTTTTATCTTTAATACTGCCTTGTGATTTTCCTTTATTCCTTTACTTCTTTAACAATTCTAATTTCCAAAAAAATATCAAGTAAAATAAAATAGTGCATAAAAGTTTGTATGCATCTCAGGTCTTCTGGCCTCCTCTTCAGTTTTGCTTTCCAGAGGCTCATGGTCTTTTCTGTACCTTCTCCCCTGCCATTTTCCTTGCTTATTGGATGATTATAGATTATTTTTACTTCTGTTAATGACCATTACAACTTTGACCTGTGTTTCTTGATTTGTCAAGGTAAAAAGTAAAGTTGAGTCTTTTGATTCTTGTTATTAAATATGAGGAAATCAGTGCACTCATATTTATATCTTCCTTCCCTTTGTTTCTTATACTTCCTAATTTTTATTCATAGTAAACTGTCCAGTCCATTATTATTATATTATAATTCTCTTACATTGTATAGTGCTTTTCTTTTAATCCATTTTAATATCTGGAAAATCTATCATATTTTAGGGTATATAAAATATATAAAGTATGAAGAGGAATAAAATAAACACCTGTTCTTACCTAATCACAACTTGATTATTATTTTTAAATTTTATTTAAATCCAAGCTAATTAACATATAGTCTAGTAACGGTTTCAGGAGAATTTAGTGATTCATCACTTACATATAACATCTAGTGCTTACCCCAACAAGTGCCCTCGTTAATGCCCATCACCCATTTAGCCCAGCCCCCCACCCAGTACCCCTCCAGTAACCCTCAGTTTATTCTCTGTATTTAAGAATATTTCTCTTTTTTATGGAAAGGGTCTAAGTGTCCATCAACAGACGAGTGGATCAAGAAGATGTGGTTTATCTATACCATGGAATACTACATGGCAATGAGAAACAATGAAATCTGGCCATGTGTAGCAACATGGATGGAACTTGAGGGTGTTCTGCTGAGCGAAATAAGTCAGGCAGAGAAGGACAAATACCATATGTGTGCACATACAGGAGGATTAGGAGGAACTTAACAGAGGACCAAGGGGGAGAAGAAGGGGGGAAATATTGGGGGAGAGGGAGAGAGGCAAACCATGAAAGACTCTTGAATACTGAGAACAAACTGAGGACTGATGGGTGGGGGGGGAGGGGGGAGATGGGCATGGAGGAGGGCACTTGTGGGGATGAGCACTGGGTGTTATATGGAAACCAACTTGACAATAAACTATTTGTAAAAAATAAATAAATAAAATAAAAATGTAAAAAAAAGAATATTTCTGTTTTTATCTTATGTTTCTTTCCTTTCCCCTATGTTCATCTGTTTTGTTTCTTAAATTCCACATATGAGTGAAATCAAATGACATTTGTCTTTCTCTGACTGACTTATTTTGGTTAGCATAGTGCACTCTAGTTCCATCCACATGGTTGCAAATGGCAAGGTTTCATTCTTTCTGAATCCTGAAACATGCCTCTTCGAATCAGAATTTTTGTATCCTCTGGATAAGTACCTAGAAGTGCAACTGTTAGGTCATAGGGTAGTTCTATTTTTAATTTTTTGAGAAACCTCCATACTGTTTTCCAGAGTGGCTGCACCAGGTTGCTTTCCTGCCACCATTGCAAAAGGGTTCCTCTTTTTCCACATCCTTGTCATACCTGTTGTTTCCTAATTTGTTCATTTTAGCCATTCTTGACAGGTGTGAAGTGGTATCTCATTGTGTTTTTGATTTGTATTTCCCTGATGATGAGTGATGTTGAGCATCTTTACATATGTCTGTTAGCCATCTGGATATCTTCTTTAGAAAAGTGTCTCTTTATGTCTTCTGTCCATTTCTTCACTGGGTGTTGAGTTTGATAAGTTCTTTTTTTTTTTAATGTCTCTCTTTTTTTAAAAAATTTATTTCTAGGAGAGAGGGAGAGAGACAGTGTGAGCAGGGGAGGGTCAGAGAGAGAGGGAGTCACAGACTGAAACAGGCTCCAGGCTCTGAGCTTGCAGTCAGCACAGAGCCTGACGCGGGGCTGGAACCCACGAACCGCGAGATCATGACCTAAGCGAAAGTCGAACGCTCAACCACTAAGCCACCCAGGCACCCCTGATAAGTTCTTTATAGATTTTGGATACTAACCCTTTATCCATTCTGTCATTTGCAAATATCTTCTCCCATTATGTCAGTTGCCTCTTAGTTTTATCAATCATTTCTTTCACTGTTAAGAAGATTTGTATCTTGATGAGGTCCCAATAGCTCATTTTAGCTTTTGTTTCCCTGGTCTCCAGAGACATGTTGAGTAAGACAGTTGCTCTGGTTGAGGTCAAAGTAGTTTTGTATACTTTCTCCTCTAGGATTTTGATGGTTTCCTGTCTTACATTTAAGCCTTTCATCCATTTTGAGTTTATTTTTGTGTACAGTATAAGAAAGTGATCCAGGTTCAGTTTTTTTCATGTTAATGTCCAGTTTTTTGAGCACCATTTGCTGAAGAGACTTTGTTTTTTCCACTGGATATTCTTTCCTGTTTGTTGAAGGCTAGTTGGACATACATTTTTGGGTCCATTTCTGGGTTCTCTATTTTATTCCATTTGTCTATGTGTCTGTTTTTGTGCCAGTACTATACTGTTTTGATAATTATAGCTTTGTAATATAGCTTGAAGTCCAGGATTGTGATGCCTCCAGCTTTAGTTTTCTTTTTCAACATTACTTTGGCTATTCGGGGTATTTTGTGCTTCCATACAAATATTAGGATTGTTTGTTCCAGTTCTGTGAAGAATTCTGGGGTTATTTTGATAGGGATTGCCTTGAATATGTATATTGCTTTGGGTAGTATAGGCACTTTAACAATATTTCTTCCTCCAATCCAGAAGCATGGAATGTTTTTCAATTTCTTTGTATGTTCTTCAATTTCTTTCAAGAGCTTTCTATAGTTTTCAGTATATAGATTTTTCACCACTTTGGTTAGGTTTATTCCTAAGTATCTTATGGTTTTTAGTGCAATTATAAATGGGATTGATTCCTTGATCTCTCTTTCTGCTGTTTCATTATTGGTGTATAGAAATGCAACAAATTTCTGTATGTTAATTTTATATCCTGAGACTTTGCTGAATTCATGTATCAGTTACTAGCAGTTTTTTGGTGGAGTTTTTCAGGATTTCCATGTATAGTATCATGTTGTCTGTGAAGAGTGAAAGTTTGAGTTCTTCCTTGCCAGTTTGGATGCCTTTTGTTTCTTTTGTTGTCTGATAGTTGATGCTAGGATTTTCAACACTATATTGAATAACAGTGGTGAGAGTGGACATCCCTGTTGTATTCCTGACCTAAAGGGGAAAGCTCTCAGTTTTTCCCCAATTGAGGATGATATTAGTGGTGGGTCTTTCATATATGGCCTTTATGATCTTGAGGTATGTTCCCTCTATCCCTACTTTCTTAAGGGTTTTTTATCAAGAAAAGACGCTTCATTTTGTCAAATGCTTTCTCTGCATCTGTTGAAAGGATCATGTGGTCCTTATCCTTTCTTTTATTAATGGGGTGTATCACATTGATTGATTTGTGGATATTGAACCAGTCCCAGGAATAAACTGAACTTGATTCCAGTGAATAATTCTTTTAATGTATTGTCGGATTCAGTTGGTCAGTATCTTGTTGAGAATTTTTGCATCCGTGTTCATCAGGGAAATTGGTCTGTAATTCTCCTTTACAGTGGGGTCTCTGCCTGATTTTGGAATCAAGGTAATGCTGGCCTAACAGAATGAGCTTGGAAGTTTCCCTTCCATTTCTATTTTTGGAACTGTTTCAAAAATATAGGTGTTAACTCTATACTTGGTAATATATTTGTTTCAAAAATATAGCTATTAACTCTATATTTCTTTGGTAGAATTCTCTTGAAAAGCCATCTGGCTCTGGACTCTTGTTTGTTGGGAGATTTTTGATTACTGATCCAATTTCTTTATTGGTTATGGATCTGTTCAAATTTTTCTATTTTTTCCTGTTGCAGTTTTTGTAGTTTATATGTTTTTAGTAATTTGTCCATTTCTTCCAGATTGCCCAATTTGGTGGCATATAATTGCTCATAATATTCTCTTATTATTATTTGCATTTCTGTGGTGTTAGTTGTGATCTCTCCTCTTTCATTCATGATTGTATTTATTTGGGTCCTTTCCTTTTTCTTTTTGGTCAGTCTGGCTAGGGGTTTATGAATTGTATTAATTCTTTCAAAGAACCAGCTCCTGGTTTCGTTGATCTGTTCTGTGCATGTGTGTGTGCATGTGTGTTTAATATCAATATTGTTGATTTCTGCTCTAATCTTTATTATTTCCCTTCTGCTCTTTTGGGCTTTATTTGCTGTTCTTTTTCAAACTTCTTTAGATATAAGGTTAGGTTGTGTATTTGAGACATTTCTTCCTTCTTTAGGAAGGCCTGGATTACTATATACTTTCCTCTAATGACTATCTTTGCTGCATCCCAGAAGTTTTGAACGGTCATGTTTCTATTTTCATTGGCTTACATGTACATTTTAATTTCCTCTTTAGTTTCTTGGTTAACCCATTCATTCTGTAGTAGGATGTTCTTTAATCTCTAAGTATTTGTGGTCTTTCCAAGATTTTCTTATTGTTGATTTCAAGTTTCATAGCATTGTCTGAAAATATGCACAGTATGATATCGATATTTAGTACTTGTTGAAGGCTGATTTGTGACCCAGTATGTGATCTATTCTGGAGAGTATTACATGTGCACTTGAGAAGAATGTGTATTCTGCTGTTTTAGGATGAAATGTTCTGAATATATCTGTTAAGTCCTTCCAGTCCAGTGTGTCATGCAAAGCCATTGTTTCCTTATTGATTTTCTGCTTACATGATCTGTCCATTGATGTAAGTGGGATGTTAAAGTCCCCTACTATTATGGTATTATGAATGAGTTTATGTTTGTGATTAGTTGATTTATATATTTGTGTGCTTTCAAGTTGGGGGAATAATATTTACAATTGTTAGATCTTCTTGAATGATAGACCCCTTAATTATGATATAGAGCCCTTCTTTATCTCTTATTACAGTCTTTGTTTTAAAGTCTAGTTTGTCTGATAGACATATTGCTATTCTGGCTTTCTTTTAACATCCATTTGCATGATAGATAGTTCTCCATTCCCTTACTTTCAATCTGCAGGTGTCCTTAGATCTAAAATGAATCTCTTGTAGGGACATATAGATGGGTCTTCTCCTTCTTCTCCTTCTCCTTCTCCTTCTCCTTCTCCTTCTCCTTCTTCTTCTTCTTCTATCCATTCTAATACTCTATGTCTTTTGATTGAAGCATTTAGTCCATTTACACTTAGAGTGATTATTGAAAGATACACATTTAGATCCATTGTGTTGCCTGTACAGTTGGTATTTCTGGTGATGTTCTCTGGTCCTTTGTAGTCTTTGTTTCTTCTGTTCTGTTCTGTTTTGTTTTGTTTTTCTCCACTCAAAGAGTCCACCTTAAGATTTCTTTCAGGGCTTGTTTAGTGGTCATAAACTCATCTAGTTTTTGTTTGTCTGGGAAACTCTTTACCTCTCTGTTTTGAATAACAGCCTTGTTGGATAAATAATTCTGGCTGCATATTTTTCTGATTCAGCATCTTGAATATATCCTGCCACTTCCTTCTGCCCTGCCTAGTTTCTGTGGACAGATCTACTGTGAACCTGATCTGTCTTCCATTGTAGGTTAAGGACTTTTTTCCCTTGCTGCTTTTAGGATTCTTTCCTTGTCTGTGTATTTTGTGAATTTGACTAAGACATACCTTGGTGATGGTCGGTTTTTGTTGAATCTAATGGGAGTTCTACATGCTTCTTAGATTTTGATATCTGTGTCCTTCCCCACATTAGGAAAGTTTTCAGCTATAATTTGCTCACATAAACCTTCTGCCCCCTTTTCTCTTTCTTCATCTTATGGGACTCCTATGATTCAAATATTATTCCTTTATAATAAGTCACTGAGTTCTCTAAGTCTTGTATCCTGATTTTTGCCTTTGTGTCCCTCTTTTATTCTGGTTTATTATTTTCCATAATTTTATCTTGTCCCACTTATTGCTCTGCTTTGTCCATCCTTGCCATCATAGCATCCATCTGAGATTGCATATTTGTTATAGCATTTTCAATTTGAGCCTGACTAGGTTTAGTTACTTTATCTCTGTAGAAAGGGATTCTCTGGTGTCTTCTATACCATTTTCAACCCCAGGTAGTATTCATTTTATTTATTTTTATTTTTTAAATGTTTATTTATTTTTAAAAGAGAGAGCATGAGCTACAGAGGGGCAGAGAGGGCGAGGGAGACCCAGAATCTTAAGCAGGTTCTGTCAGCACAGAAACTGACATTGGGCTTGAACTCATGAACTGTGAGACCATGACCTGAGATGAAGTCACTTAGCCAACCGAGCCACCCAGGTGCTCCCCCGCTAGTATTCTTATAATTGTGTTTTTAAATTCTAGTTCAGACATCTTATATCTGTGTTGATCAAATCCCTGGTTGTCATTTCCTCCTGTTCTCTCTTTTGAGGTGAATTCCTCCATCTTGTAGGAATTTTGGAGGAAGAAAAAAATTATAAAATAAAAAATTAAAATTAAAAAATTAAAAACAAGACAAAAAATCAAATAAAGGAAGCTAGATCCTAAGTGTGTTTCAATCTGCTTGTTGAAAGAAGATTGATAGAATTGGGAAAAAAGAGAAAGGAAAGGAGAAAAAGTTTAAAAATTTATATAATAGAATAAAATAAAATAGAATAAAAAGTTGAAAAAATAAAATAAAAAGATAAAAAATAAAAAGAATTTGCTCTTTCCATATCCAAGAAAGAGAAAGAAAAGAAAGAAAAAGAATACAGTTTAAGCAAAAACAGAAGCAAAGAGAATGGACAAATAAATGAACCAGCAAACATAATGAAACCCGAATGAAGTACATCCACTTCCCTCTATAACTGAACCTTTGAAGCACAGTCCGTAGAGTAAGCAGGTGGAAGGATTTGTGCCGGTCTTCTAGGGGATGTGCTTGGAGGGGGCAGGTGGGCGGGGCTCAGTGTAAGGGCTCCATTCTCCACTTGGTGGCACTGCTTAGTTTACTGAAGTGGATTTGTGTGTGCAAGGGCGTATCTCCGTGTGTGTGTACAAGACATGAAAATGTGTGCACAAGACATGAAAACCTTGCTCCCTAGTCCCTGGTGGAGAAAATCTGTGCTCTCACTGACCTGTGATGAAGCACCCCTCCTTTATCTCAGCCCTCTGTCTGCTCCCCATTGCTACCTTGTTCACATTCAAGCTACCCATCTGCCAGGTGGTGCCTCCCTCCAGAGTTTTATCTCGGATGGGGCTGGATTTCAAAATCCTCACACTTCAGAGACCCCTGCAGCCTGTATCTGTGCCAGCTTTCTGGGGGAGGATTTTGCTTAGCAACTGGTGGGTGCCAGCTGGTCCCAGAAAATATTCACATGAATGCGCAGCAGCAGAGGTTCAGAGTTTATGGCAAATTACAGCACACAGCCAGTGCCAGGTTTTACAGCATTCTGGCATCTTTGTCACAATACCAGCAAATGTGACTACTTTCTGGGGTCCACTGGGGCCTTTGCCCATGAGGAAGCTGTATGGCCTCTACCAAATGCACTCCAAGCAAGGGAACTGCTTCTCTCCATGCGGCACATGGACCCCTCATGCCATGCTGCCTACTTCTGTCGATTCACCCTACTTCTTCACCAGAGCACCTCAGGCACTGAGCTCTGAACCTTTAGACTCTACACTCCACTATTTATAGAATCTTGGTGGTATCGAAACCTCCTCCTTTCTCCCTGTCAATGGTTTTGGGGAACAGATTTCTTGCTCAGTCCTCTGTGCATGTTTTCACTCTTTCTCTCTTTTTCTACAGCTACTTTCTGAGGGAGTGCTTTTCTTGTGCAGTCCCAATGTGCTGCATTCTCCCCCTTTCTTTATCTATTCTCTCTGAGAAAATGGCTCCCTACCCTTTGCACCTCCATGGCTTTTCTCTCCCTCAATTCACCTCTCCATTCCATGTACCTGTGGAGTTCTCTGGCTCCAATTATGCAGTTGCATTAATCTTCAGATTAATTTCCTCAGTGTTCAGAATGTTTTGATGCTGATCTAGCTGCATTTCAGGGATGAGACAAGCTGAGAATCTCTGTATGACTTCACCATCTTAACTTCCTGAGAGTTACCACAACTTTAGAAGATGGATGCTTTTGCAAAACTTCCCCAATCACAATCTCTATTCCCCCTCTCTCCTACTTTGTGCTAATTATCCCTCACGTGTGTGTGTGTGTGTGTGTGTGTGTGTGTGTGTGTGTCTACTTTTATACCTTTACCCAGCTGTTTTTAAAGACAGGGATATTTGCTATTATGAGAGGGAGGCTCCCAGAAGATAACCTGAACAGGTTTGCCATGGTGTAGCTGCAGCCACTTTTGAGACTTCACAGGTGCCTCTTCAGGAGAAGTCACTAGTGTAAGTTTATGAACAAGTCTTGGGAACAAGTCTTTGGGAAATCTAGGACTCTCATAGTTGGGTGTCTGGCAGGACTGTAGTCTGAGATAGGTACTGGACATCTATCAAAGCATGACCAGGGACAGGAGGATACTCTCTGTTTTCTGCTTCTCATCTCTTCACTATTGACCTCAGAGGATCTTGGCAGCAGGGCAAGGAGAGAGTACAAACTTGATTAGCTCATGGCAAAGACAAGCTCGGTACAGATGAGAATCTGGATCAGTCTTCTTGCTTTTCAAACCAATTGCTATCAGGGCTCATTTTCCTGGTATCCTAGTCTGTCTCTCACCCTTCTCCATTACTATGGCTCCCTCCCCACTGCAGCAGCCAGAATCCATTTCTCTCCCAAACTGCATCTCCACACCACTCAGTGTGGCCTCTTATTTATCTTTAGTTGTGGGGTTTGTTTTGCCAAAATTCAGGTCAATTTCTGGGGTATTTAGGGTGATTTGATAGTTATCTAGCTGTATGTGTGGGATGAGGTGAGCCTACAGACCTCCTACTCTGCTGCCACTTTCACTCCACCCTTCTCATTTCTTAATGTGTTTATTGCTAGGAACATCCCTCTTAGAACTGCTTTTGCTGCATTTCCTAAGTTTTGTTATGTTGTGTTTCCATTTTCATTTGTCTGAAGATACTTTTTAATTTCTCCTTTAATTTCCTATTTGATCTATTGGTTCTTTGGAAAAGTACTAATTTTTATTTTTCATGCGTGTGTCCTAGTTTTCCTCCTGGTATTGATTTCTAGTCCCATACAATTTTTGTCAGAGTAAATATTTGGTATGATTTCAATCTTCTTGAATTTTTTAAGACTTCTTTTTTTTGTGGCCTAGCTTATTGTCTATCCCAGAAAATGTTCCATATGCACTTAAGAAGAATGTGTATTCTACTGTTGTCTGATAGAAAGTTCTGCATGTATCTGCTAGGTCCATTTGTGTCTACAGTGCTGTTCAAATCTGTTTTTTTATTTGTTTTTTGGATGACTAATGAGAGTAGGGTATTAAAGTCCTCAACTATTATTATATATTATTTAATTCCCCTTTGGCTTTGTCAGTTTTTACTTTATATATATATATGTTCTATATATATATAGGTTCTCTGATGTTGGGTGTATAAATATACAATTATATGTTCTTGATGGATTGACCCCTTTATCATTTATATGTGGTCATCTTTGTCTATTCTTAAAGTTAAGTTGAATCCCTTATAGGCAGCATACCACTGGATCTTGTTTTCAAAATGCTTTAAGCTATTTTATGTCTTTTTTAGTGGAGAATTTAATCCATTTACATTTAAAATAACTACTAATAGACAAGGACTCATTATAGTCATTTTATCAATTGTTTAATGGCTATTTGGTAGAGTTGGTGTTCCTTATTTCTAATCCTGTTATCTTTCTTTGTGTTTTGATGTCTTTTGGTATCAGTATGCTTTTACTTCTTTATCATATTTTTGTGTTGTAATTACTATAGGTTTTTTTTCTTGTGGTACCATGAGGCTTACATAAAATATCTTGAAATAATAATACCCTATTTTGAACCGATTAAAAGCTTCAATAGTATTCCTAAACTTTATAATTTTACTTCTCTTCCCCCTCACAATTTAGGTTATTGATGTTATAATTTATTGTGCAACCAATAAGAGCTTATTGTGGTTATGGTTATATTTACATTTGTTTTTTAACCTTTAAACTATAGTTATAAGTGAATTATGCACCACTATGACCATATTATAGAGTCTAACTTTGACTATATACTTATCATTACTGTTGAGTCTTATGCTACCATTTTATGTTACATTCCCTGGACAGACCATGCCACCTGGCCCTGCAAGTGAACAAAGCAGCAGCAGTCATTGGTACAACTACTAGGGTGCTGCAAGCATGAACTGAGTCTGTTAGGATCCTAGTACGGGTTGTGCGAGCTCTTCCCCCTTCTCCATCACAATCAGATTCCCAGTGGTTGAGCCCTTTATGTTTCCTTGAAATCCCCACAAGGCTCCCAAGAAGAGATCCACAATGCTGAGGAAGCTGGGTGTCTGCTATAGGCTTTTTTTTTTTCACTGGAGGGACCACAGGCTCAGGGCAGACCTCTTGGTGTGGTGCTGTGCCAGCCTGCATGAGGAGCAATACAGTCCACATGTACCACTCCTATTACCCTTCAGATGCAGCCTGTCTTGGTATCTTGTAGTACAGAGGATGGTTCAGCCTCATCCCCATGTTCTAGAATTCTCTCAGTGGTATGCTACCTATGAATAATTATTAGCTGTTCTTGTGAAGGGGAGCAAGTCAGGAACAACCTCCATCACCATCTTGTTGATGTCACTCTCCCCTGTTGTCTCTTCTTATAAGGACACTAATATTGGATCAAGGCTTCCCCTTATGACATCTCTTTGCCTTAATTACCTCCTTCAAAGGCTCTATCTCCAAATATAGTTACACTGGGCTTCAATATATGAATTTTGGAGGAGGGGGATATAAACATTCAGTTTATGACACTGGTGCTTAACCAATTTTTCTGTGAGTGGCCATCTGGGCTGTTTCCCGAGGAACTCCAAATGACAGTCTCTTTTTTATGTCCTTCCTCTAGGGCTGGTTAGATTCTTCAGAAGAGTCTTTCAATTTCTAGTCTGTAGGGAAAGGTTTCAGCTGCCAGTATTCTGAAAACTGAGTTGGAGAAGTTGAATGGGAATTTCATTACTCACTATTTGGTGTGCATGGGTTCACTTAATCATCCTGGTTTTTGGCTATATTGCCCCAACTTCAACTCTGCCTAGAGTTCTCTCATTCAAAGACATCTGACTCTCTTTAGGAAATAAGCCTCCAGGCCATTTGTGAGGTGGGAAATGACTTCAATCAGTCCTCCTTTATTTGGCTCTTTTCCTCCCCAGTGTCTGCTGCTGTCAGTTCCTGTGGCCTTTGGTTTCCGTGATATTAACTGCATTATTGGCTGTGAACTTTCTCCACTGCTCAGTTTCAAGTGCTCAGTGAGTTACTACTATCCATCTGCTTTATAGCTTCCAAAATCTTATCACTTTTGTCTCTTCTGTTCTTCCTGTTGTATGAATTTTTAAAAATCCCCTTTAGTCTGTGTGAGTTTTGGGTGGGAACAAAACCAGATCTGAGTATTCAGTCCTCCATTTTAACCCAGAAACTTCCATTCTTTTCTAAGCAGTTAACTTCTGGAATTAGTTTCAGTTCTGTATTTAAATAGATTGATTCCTTACTGCTGGTTCTTTCTTCCCATATTGCCCCTAGTCCCAAGTTCTTTATATGGATTTATTTCTTGGCTGCATTTCTTCATCAAGTAGTTTTTTAGGGAAGAGCTTATGGGTGGTTGTGCCAAGAGGTAGCTTGAGGTAGGTGGGGTGGAGGGGAGATGGTGTTCACTAGGCAAATGTAGCTTAAAAGAATCATTTTCTAACCCAACTGCCAGCCTGAACCGTTTGTTTAGAAATTTAGAGTCCTTAAATCTTTGCAAGTTTGTGAATGCCAATTTGTTGACTTTATGAACTCTTCATTTCTTAGTTTTGTGCACTTGGTTAACTTAACTGTTTGGGACCTTAGTTTCTAGTTTGTAAAATAAAGGCCATAAAACCTCAGAGGGTTGTTGGGAGGGCAATACCAGAAGTATCTGTTCAACAGATACTACTTCCCTTTCTCTGCCCTGCCCCTCCCCCTTCCAAGCATTCTCTTTCCTCAGATGGATGTATAGGATCCTTTGCCCACAGCTTTAGCACCCCAAATATGCAGTGGTCCGAGATGCTGTGGAAACAAGCGTCAAACCCAGGCAGCTAAAAGCCAGGCTAGCTCTTCCTCGAGGTTCAGGTGCTGAGCCCTTTCCATCTGCCCTGGTAGGGACAGCAATGACAGTGATCTTGTGCTCATGGCTGCAACCTCACAGACAAGATCATCCCTGAGATAAAAGCATAACCTTCACTGCAGGGCGTTAGTTGGCAAAGGAATCTGACTCAAGGCAGTAATTTCCATCAGGGGAGAAGAGATAAGGTTTGATCACTTCTAATCTCAAGGGTATGTTCACGCTCCAGTGCCTTTCCGTGAACTGGCCGCTCGACTTTTTCATCATGGGACTTGTTCACTGTCAAGCATGCTGCTGCTTTTTGAATGAAAAAGGCCAAGTGCCAGACGGGTCTGCTCCTTCCCCGGCTCCTGCAAGGTGAGTTGTGAATGAAGGACGGAAAGACTTGGGGGTGGACCCAGGAGAAGCCTATCGTGGATGAATGAATGCTTGTAGAAAAAAAAAATTTAAAGGAGTAAACCTTAGTGTTGAATCAACTTACGTTGGCAGCCCCTGATTCTAGCTATTGTGACAATGAGAACACAAGACATTAAAGATCTGCTTATGTAAACTGTGGCATCTGCAGATGATAGAATATTATAGATCTATTAATTATACGTAGTTATTAAAAAGGATTAAATGGATCTATGTGGACACAGGAAGATGTATACATTTGGTCAAATTACCAAGGTTACAAAGCAACATGCACAGCGTGAACATTTTATGTAGAATTATGTAGAATTGATCACACGTGTGCACACATCACAGGGGATGTTCATCAGTGTTTATTTTACCACGGTTGTCTCTGATGGTGGATTTCAGGGGACTCTGCGCTTTATTGTTTCATTTCAATTAATTACAATGAGCATATATAATTTTTAGAGCCAAAAGTGATATTCACTTAAAGTACTCTTTGCTTTGCATTCTCTCATGATGACCTCATTCACTTCCACTATGTGCAGTTTTAAAAACTGGGAAACATGGGGTGCCGGGGTGCCTCAGTCAAGTGTCAGACTTCGGCTCAGGTCATGATCTCAGTGTCATGGAGTTTGAACCCTACGTTGGGCTCTGTACTGACAGCTCAGAGCCTGGAGCCCGTTTTGGATTCTGTGTCTCCCTGTCTCTCTGCCCCTTCCCTGCTGGCGCTCTGTTTCTCTTTCTCTCTCAAAAATAAACAAATACTAAAAAACATTAAGAAAACTGGGACAACAGGATTTTCCTCACAGCCTGTTTGTTGTGAGGATGAAATACTATGAAAGCATTGTTGCTCGAAACCTGTGAGCTGAACAGCTTTAAACAGAAGTGGACTGAAATTTTTTTACCCTTAAAGCAGGAAACGTTTGGTAGAGTGGGGTGAGAAAGGCTGAGTCACTGACTTGTGTTTGAATCCTAAATCCTTTATTTATTATTTATGTATTTAATTTATTCTGAGAGAGGGAGCATGTGTGTGAGCACGGGAGGGGGAAGGGCAGAGAAAGAATCCCAAGTAGGCCTTGTGCTGTCAGTGCAGAGTTCCACATGGGGCTCAAACCCACGAACTATGAGATTGTGACCTGGGTAGAGGTCAGACGCTCAACCGAGCTTTAAAGGTTGCAAGCTGAGGCTGGCAGGATCCCACCTCCCTGATCCTTCTTAGGAAATGGCCCATGGGACTGGGGAGCACACGTGCCCTAGGGGGCCAGGCTGTGGAGATGCCCGGCACCACATATGTGCCTGGAGAAGCCTCTGGTGGCCAGAAGAGCAGCTGAAGTTTCCAGTGGCAGAGAGGCGGCAGGAGTTCTGCAGGTGCAGCTTTCAAACAACTTAGGAGACTAAGAAGGCTGAGGACGCGCTAGAAAGAGCTATTCTCCTGGGCCTGGAGATGAAAATCCAGATGGAACACTGGCTGATTCTCACTGGAAATGGGCATGTTTCTAGGCAGTTTGTTTGAAAATCTTGCTCTAAATTATCATTTTAGAATAAGCTTTTTTACATTTTTACAAAGGATGTTTGTACATTCCACATTTTGATCCATTTAGGTAAACAGGACCTTGAGGATGAGAAAATAGAGGCCCAGAAACTCTTGTGTAAGCCATGGTCACACTACAGACAGAGGCAACAGTCTGTGTGGTAACACAGTGGTGTGTGCCAACAGCCAATGTGGCACATGCACTGTTTAATAATTTTATTTTTAAAGGAAAAACAAGGATAATTGAGAAGTTGCTAAATTCCCTAGACTACACTCCCAGAGAGCCTCTGTAGTTCCCAACAACCCACAAGGGAGCCAGTGCACTTGCCCTGTGGCAACAGAACAAAAAAGCAAACAGCGCTCAGGAGGAAATAAATAGCGTCATAGACTGGAAACCCAAACCTGCAAATTCACAGCAAATGTCACTACATGTGTAACAGGGAGAGGAAAAAAACCTGACATGACTCTTCTCTGTATATTGAGGATTTTATTTTTTGAAACTTTCAGGGGAATCAATTCCATTTAATAAACCTTTGGAAAATGCCACAGAAGCCAGGGGCACAGGTGAAAGGCATGCTCTTGGAATTGGCCCTCTCCAGGCTGTTTCCTCTGCAGATCACCTGGAAATCACAAAGAGGCAGTTCTCGAATACAAACCTTTGAAAAACCAATTTTTTCCTATTTTTAGATTTGGGCCTGATTCTCCTTTTTTTTTTGCTTTCATAGGAGTTGAACTCTTATCTTTTTTCACTTAAAACAAACCAAAGTCCATCGTAAAGATATCCAATGCAGGAAACCGCTTCTGTGGAAGCAAGCCTTGACTTAGGGCCACACCAGCTCAGGCAAGTGCACATTGGACTCTGCCCGCTCAGGACACACGAGAGGGGAAGCCTCTTGAAGGCTGCAAGTCTGCAAACTGGGAGTTGCAAAAGAGAAGTTTGCAAATGCTGCTGCCCACGCTGCTCCGCAGTGTCTAGAGTGTGGGGAGTACAGACAAGAAAAAGTGTGAAATAAAGGGTGTTTGCAATGGCCTACAGCAGACGGAAGACTCCCAAGTGAGAAAAGCTGGTTTTGAGCTTAACACACAAGCCTAAACTTCAATTCCTCTCTCCCCGTCACACTGTTACTTCAAACATCAGCATGGGCATGAGAATTATTTCCCATTAATGAGAGCTCATTTTCTTGTGCCGGAATGTATAGAAAGGCCAGAGACCAAGGTCTGACAGTTTTCATATGTTCTAGCCTTTCTGTCCCTACGGTATACAAATAACCTACTCCTAAGTTTACTCCTCAAACGACAATAGCTAGTTTTACTTCATGAATTACGGCATCTGAATGAGTTGATTTGCTTTCGTCACTGTGCATGAGTCATGGTGGGTCAATTGCAGGCTTCATGCAGACTTTAGAAAGTGGATACATGACTCGAGGACACGCAGCGGCTCTGGGCACCAGGGGTGTGGTGGGCTTGGTTGGCCTGGCCATGAAGGCAGTTTCCAGTCTCTGCAGCTGCAGGATGAGGGTGAAGCCCCCTGCCGGGGAGGCAGGGTAGTTCCATTTGTTTTACTCAGCCTCTCTGCTGAGCATCAAGGTATCCTGAATCTTTATTTTCTGCCAGGGGGGACACTGCCTCAAGGTGGGCCGGTGTGGCCATTATTTCAGCGTCTTCACCATGTATGGCCCTTGGAGTCTGTAGCCAATCTTTCTGTAATAATTCCTGGTGCCGACCCCTGTGAAGCAGCAGAAAATCAAAGTAAGAGTCTCTATTAAGTGTACTCTGTAAAATGCTCAAAGGCCAGCAGATGCTCCTCGCTCAGCTCCCCTCCCCAGCTCACATTCACAGACCGAATTCCAGCCCAGATCCAATCTCATTTTAACAAGTTTGGAACATCTTTATCATTTTTTTTTTAATGTTTTTTATTTATTTCTAGGAGAGAGAGAGAGAGAGAAACAGCGTGAGCAGGGGAGGGTCAGAGAGAGAGAGGGAGTCACAGACTGAAACAGGCTCCAGGCTCTGAGCTGGCAGTCAGCACAGAGCCCGACGCGGGGCCCGAACCCACAAACCGTGAGATCATGACCTAAGCGAAAGTCGGACGCTTAACCGACTAAGCCACCCAGGCGCCCCTCATCTTTATCATTTTGAATGCAGGCTGTATTAAACTATGGAAGCTTTGTATTTTAGAACCTGTGTATTTCAGTTCTGTTGGCATGCCATGGGAGGAGGTGAGTTTAAGTGTAACCTGTCCACATTCTAAATGGAGCCGAACAGGGGCGCTTGGGTGGCTTAGTCGGTTAAGCGTCCGACTTTCGCTTAGGTCATGATCTCGCGGTTCGTGGGTTCCAGCCCCACGTCGGGCTCTGTGCTGACTGCCAGCTCAGAGCCTGGAGCCTATTTCAGTCTGTGACTCCCTCTCTCTCTGCCCCTCCCCTGCTCACGTCTCTCTCTCTCTCTCTCCTAGAAATAAATAAAACTTTAAAAAAAAAATTTTTTTTAAATGGAGCCGAACAGTATCCATGTTTCCTGGAAGGTGAAAGAGAGAAGAAGCGGGGGAAAAGGTCCCCAAGAGCCTAGAGAGGGAAGGGGCACTGAACAAGAAGCTGTGATTCAATGTCAGTGCAACACTCCCTGTGAGCGACAATATTGGCAAAATATGGGTCACATTAAATTAATGCCACTTAATTTGCATTTTATTAAAGTTTTGTGTTAACTGGTATAATTTTTTTATGTATGAGCAGTATAAGAATTTAGCTGATTTAAGTCCATATTAAAGATCCATGAACTTTCTTTCTTTAAAAGGGATCTACATATGTTTGAGAAACACTATCCTAAGCGATCCCTCTAATACTGTCCCTGAGAAGATGTTGAGCTCACGGGAGGATAAAGCATGGCTTATATGGTAGTGTCTACTGGAGTGGTTAAGAGGGGACAGGCTCTGGATCAGTTTGACCTGGGCCCATCATTTTACAGGTCTGTGGCCTGGGTGAGTTACTTAATTTCCTTGAACCTTTATTTTATCCTCTATAATAACATACTTAACGTTTTAAGGATGTGAATACTAAATGAGATAGTCAACGAAATGTGATTAGTCCAGGGTCTGAAAAAGCCCAATTCCTCAGAAACATTAGCTGTTATTCTTATAAAGCTTTTTATGATCTGGTACCTTACTACATTTTGAGCTTTATGTCTTTTGCTACACCTATCTTCTTAAAAATTATGCTTCAGTCTTGGTGAACTTTTAAGTTCTCTGCACATTTCTGGCTCTTTTACTAGCTTCCATGTCTTTGCTTATGCTGTTTCCTGTAGCAATTTAATTGAACCTAAGAAGGGGGCGGTAGAAACCTCCACTTATAGGTGAGAAGCACCAGTAACAACCTGGACTTGCAATTGGCACCTGAAGTGAGGACATTTTTGTGGGACTGAGCACTTAACCTGTGTAGGATCTGATGCTGTCTCCAGGATGACAGTGTCAGGATGGAGTTAAATTACAGGATACACAGCTGGTATTGCAGAATTGCTTGATGTGTGGAAACACCCTGGTGTCAGCAGCGTAGGTATTCACAGAGTATCATGTGTAATGTGAATGAAAACAACAGCGGTTTTCTTTACAGTGTTCTGCCCTCCAGAGCTCTCCCCACGGTGGCCTGTGCTGCCATTTGCCTCCCTAAGTGGTACAAATTCTATTTACCTTGTGCTTCACGTTGTATTCCTAGTGCTGAGTATTGTGCATGAAATCAAATAATTGTTAGCTCTTTCAAGTCTAGCCTAGTTCTTTAGCCCAAACATTGCTATTTAAGAACAGAGCTTTCCCACCATGTTTTGTTTCCCATCCTCTTTGAAAATTCTTCATTGTTTAGAAAATGGAACTGAAGCTGACACCATGGAAGTAACAGAACTATGTCATGTGATGACAGGTCACTGGACAATTTCCCTTTTAATTCAAGGATTACTGAGAAGCCACGAGAGACTCCTAATGACAGGGAATAAACAGGGGTGACCAAGGGAGGTGGGTGGATGATGGGTATTAAGGAGGGCACTTGTTGGGATGAGCATTGGGTGTCGTACGTAAGTAATGAATCACCGAATTCTACTCCTGAAACCAATATTGCATTAGATGTTATCTAGAATTTAAATTAAAAAAAAAAAAAGGATTACTGATGCTCCATCTTGCACAATTTCATCTTGTCTCTGGCATTCTAATCATTACTTCTGTTCAACATTGTGACTTGGGATAGGGCAAGGGGGGAACAAACACAGAATATAGGTCAAGTAATAGCACAGACCCACTGAATACAGGAAGACAGCACAAAACCCCTAGAGGGGGTACAACCACTTAACTGTTTGCACTGTCTCCTAAAGCTCTTGTTCCAGAAGCATATCCTATAACCTGGCAATTATACTGCCAAGTGAAAAGAGAAATGAAGGCTTACATCCAACAAAAGACATTATTTATAATATCCAAACAAGAAATAAGACAAACATCTAACAGTAGTAGAAGGGATACATTATATTTTCACCCACAGCAATGGAAAAAGGAACTATCACTATCCATATGAACATGGATGAACCTCAAAGGCCTAACATGTATGAAAGAAAGCAGATATAAAAGATCCTGTCAACACAAAGTACAGACACAGGTAAAGTTAATTTTATGGTCCTAGAAGTCAGAGCCCTGGTTACATCTGGAAGATGACATGAACTGAAAGAGGGAAGGAGAGTCTTCTAGAGGGCTGAAAAAGGTCCATCTTAATCTAGTCATTACATGGGAATATAATTCACATGCAAAAATTAATCAAGTGGTATGTTTAAAATGTACTTTATTGCATGTAATATCTCAATTTAAAAAAAGGCTCAAGAGGGGTACCCCACTTAATAGATGCTTCAATGTGTTTTAAGAGCTCAATCTGTCTAGAGAATTCAGTGAAATAAGAATAGAAGGAAAAGGATGAGTGGCCCACTCCACATTGAACCCCCAACCTGGACAAACCCACTGCCAGAACACCTGTGGATATACTTCTCCCACCCATAAAGAGGCTAGAATTCATAACCTCCTTCTCCATGCTAGCTGCATCCCTTACGTACAGTCCTGTTCTGGTCGTCACGCTATGCTTTATTTGACTTGCGTGTCTATCTCCCTTCCTAGAACATAAGCTCTTTGAAGTCAAGGACTTCCATCATCAGAACTTAATACAGCGCCTGGCATACAATCAACATGCAATAAATGCTTGCAGATATATTGTACTGTATTTGGTTATTATGTTTGGAACATACAAAAAAGTGTGTCCCTGGGTGATGTCTTTAAAAAAAAAAAAAGAAAAATAATTGGGGCTGTATGTTAGGTGACAGGTAGTGGAAATAACTCATTGTAAAAGGCATTAAGGGCAGGGCTTTATCTAGTTTCAGATTTCCTACCTTGTTAAAGATTTAGAGGCAGCTTTCTGATTTATAGTTATCTGTTATAAAATTGCCCCCACATTTTAAATAAATAGTTTTGGCTTTTTCTATTTTCTAATTTCACAAAGCAGATACCATTTTCATGGACTTCATTTATTATGGAGAATTTCGTATATGTAAAAATAGAGATGAAATACAAACTTCCATATATCCATTACCCAGCTTCAACAATGATTAATTAATCTACCAGACTGCTAAAGCTTCTAGCTTTCTACTCATGTGAAGTCATGAAATACATTTGGTTTCCTTCTAGTTCTGCTCAGCTTGGTCACTGGAGACTAAGATGATGATATATTCTTTACCATTAATTACCATACTGAAGATGTATGGCTGGTCAAAGTGCTTTACATCCTAAAACAGCTACAACCTGTACCTGTCCACCAAAACCAGCTGCAGAGGTAAGACAGAAGCAGCTCCTTACAGCTAACACAGGACTAGACAGCCCTTGGATAACTGTAAAGTTCAATAGAGTGTGCCCTGATTTCCCAAGCTGCGGAAAAGAATGGCATTACTGGGGTGCCACTAAGCATTCCTCAGTCATGATTCCAACTGAGCATACAGGCTCCCTGAGCTATTTCTGCCTTCATGCAGGGCACGGGCCCTAGAAACCATTACAACTTGAGAAGAGGCATTCAGGCTTTGTGCTTTTTTGAAAGAAAGGTATATTTTCAGGCTCCTATCTTTGTTTTCACTAACATGCAGTAGCGCTGAGATGGAAAATCTACTTCTGGACCCTCTGGGAAGATTTAAGTATTTTGGGAAAAGGAGTCTGACCTCCAGGTCTGAACTCCAACATCTTAAAACAACTAGGCAAAAATACTCTCGTTTGTATTTCTTTGTGCCTCTTGTTTCTGGACAGCTCCCCCCACCTCCAAGCCCCTGCTGCATTTCTACAATCTGCAGAACAGGCTGGTAAAAGCACTATTAGCCAGCCTGGAGGAGGACAGGCCACCACCTGGGCTGGGTACAGGCGACATCCTGCTCCCCTCACCCCTCTGTGCTGAGCAGGGCTCTGAAAAGTCCTCCTCACAGTAACTTTCCTCTTGTTAGTTGGCCAACAACAAGCAATTACATTTCACAGCTGACGTCTGTCTGCCTCCTGGACTGACGTAGCCAGACTGTGTCACAGGCCTCAGCGTTAACACTGCTCCTGCCCTTGAAAAGAGATGCAATGGATTGTACCAGTAACTGAGTTCTCAACCTGATGGCCTGCTGTCTGCGAAGCCTGGTGGGCTACGGAGTAAGGACTTGAACCAATATGCTGCAGTCCTCAGGATGCCCGATAGCATTGTTAGTAGAGCATTCGGGATGGGGAGGATTGGGAGTGGTCCAAATACCTCGTTTGTTTTATCCTCCAAGTTCTGCAACCTACAACCCAAATTCACCTATATTGTGGGGGCCTTTTTCCTACTCTTGGAGGCAGGATAAATGTTTTAGCTTCACTGCTTTGCCAGATGTGATATGATGACATGAGATAAGGTGGAAAAAGAGTATCCTGACACAAGCCTAGAGTAATATTCTGTGATGTGGCTTTCGTGACCAGGCTCTTTAGCTACCTTCAGCCCACATCACATTCCTGAAGCCAAACTTCAGGAATATGTTATAAAACTACCCTTTGAAACTTAAATCTTATTATTCTGAGTAGGTGCAAAAGACTGAGATGATGATTCATAATCATTAAAAAAAAAAACAGTAAAATAAAAACAAAGAAACTGTTTTAATTACTTTTGGGTTCAATTAATCAACTATTTATTGAGTGCTTGCTATGTACCTAACAGCATTAATACAAGGCAAATGTATTCATTAAATTCATTTGCTACTAAAATGAGACTTTATTACATCTCATTGATCTCTTAGTTGGATGGCACTATTTCACTCTTCAACAATGTGAACACAGGAGAGTTGGGGAAAGGTTTTTATTCTGAATGCCTGAAAATGAACCAATTAACTCAATGACCTTAAATCTTTGAAAGAGTTTCTTCCCCTTTGCTATATTAAAAAAAAACAAAACACCTTACAAAATTACCCACATATAATCTTAGTTCTTCAAAGCGGTTGATTACTGAAAATCATTAATATAGCACATCAGTACCTTATTCTCCATCATCTTTGAAGATACAAACAATATCTGAATAGAGGTGTAAGATCCAACCTGCTATCAAGCAGCCTAAATGTTCCTCTATCCATTCTGAAATGCCTATACCAAGGTAATAGTGGACACAAAGAATAAAAGTAGATAACCTGTATAGCAGTTACAGAGAATCTAAATTAGGGATGACAATAGTGGTGGGTTATCCTATAGCTCTTAGAAAGGTTTTTTTCCTCTCATAAGGGTATCTGACATAGGAGAGCCCACAATCTTCTAACTCAAAGATGGACCAGCTCTGTTCCTACCAGTGTCACAGATCATTCTCACTACTTTGCTCATATTCCAAATCATTAGTGTGTCTCTGCAGAAGTTAGACTGTACCATCTGCAACCTGAAAGGAAGTGGGATCCCTTCTACATACAGTCTTTTATTTTGTTTTATTTTTTTACAAGAGAACAAATCTACAGCTTTATTTATATACTTTTCAGTTAGTTTAAAACCTTGAGGGGTACAGCATCACACGGATCCTGTGGCCAATGGCTTTAGCAGGAAGGGTGCTTCAGAATTTGGCATGAACCATGCCACTGTTTCCATGAGCACGAGATACTTTTCCCCAGATTACTCTGGTTTTATTTGGTTTGCCCCCAGGAGTCACTGTGTTGTTCTCTGCTTTGTACACATAAGCACATCTCTTGCCTAGATAGAACTCAGTTTCATCTTGGGCATAAACACCTTCAATTTTAAGAAGAAGAGCTGTGTGCTTCTTCTGGTTCCTGAGACCCCGTTTATAGCCAGCAAAAATGGCTTTGGACCACAATCTTCCAGACAGATTTGTCATTTCAGGAGTCCTGTTCCCAGCAGGCCTCCACAGGTTCCAAGATGGCGGAAAGAGAAAGGCCTACTTACAGTCTTTTAAAAAAAAGACTTTAAAAAATCAAATGGTCAAGTAGGAAACTCCAGAGATCAATCTCTCCACTGAAACAACCATTAAACTGGAAAAAATAGAACCAACCATTTTGAGACACTAGAACTTGATTCATAACAACCACGGGGGTGCTTGCTGAAGGACCTGCAGAACTCTGAGAAGGAGTAACCCGTACTCTCCTCCATTCCTACAGCAGCTAGCTGAAGCCACAATGGGCAATAAGCCTTTCTTGTCCTTTAAAAACTTGGGGCTGTGTATTTTGTTTGGTTTGGAGGCTCCTGGAGGAAGTAATGCCTCTGTATTGGCCTCTTCTTGCTGCACTGGCTTCCCTGGGGTGTTTGTTGTAAGATCTGAAGAGACATACACCACCCTTCCCCCTTTTTAAAGATCTACACATTTAAGAAAATCTGTCAGGTCATAGGCTGATTGCAGAGAGAACAGAAACTTTAGTGACCAACATGCAACAAAGAGCTGACTTTACAAAAATAGTTTGGAAAAGTCACTACACAAATGGAGGCCTGCAGCCCTCAGGAGCACTGAATATGCTCAGGAGCTAAAGGAAACCATGTAACAAAGAACTAAAGGAACACAACCAACAAAAGAAAAATCACTAAGGGGGTCTGCATTAAATTAAAAAGCTTCTGTACAGCAGAAGAAATAATCAAAAACAGGAAAAGACAACCTACAGAATGGGAGAGCATATTTGTAATTCATATATTGGACAAGGAATTACTATCCAAAATACTTAAACAACTTCTACAACTTAGTAACAAAAATCAATCTGATTAGAAATGGGCAGAGAGGGGTGCCTGGGTGGCTTAGTCGGTTAAGCGTCCAACTTTTGCTTAGGTCACGATCTCGCGGTTCGTGGGTTCGAGCCCCACGTCGGCCTCTGTGCTGACTGCCGGCTCTGAGCCCGGAGCCCGTTTCAGAGTCTGTATCTCCCTCTCTCTCTGACCCTCCCCTGCTCACACTGTCTCTCTCTCTCTCCTAGAAATAAATAAAAATATTGAAAAAAAAAAAAGAAAGAAAGAAATGGGCAGAGAAATTTAATTGACATTTTTCCAAAGAAGATATCCGCATGGCCAACAGTTACATGAAAAGCTGTTCAACATCACTACTCATCAGGGAAATGCAAATCAATACCTCACTGACATGACCTCATACCTGTTGGCCTGGCTGTCATCAAGAAGACAAAAGAACAAGTGTTGGCAATATGTGGAGAAGAGGGAACCTCTTGTGCGCTGTTGGCAGGAATGTACATTGGTGTAGCCATTATGGAAAACAGTATGGAGGCTCCTCAGAAAATTAAAAATAAAATTACTATGTGATACAGGAGGCAAAAGGTTCAATTCATCAAGATTTAACAATTATAAACACACACACACCTAACACCAGAACCCTAAAATATATGAAGCAAAAATGAAAAGAATACAGGGGAGAAATAAATACTTCTATGACAAGAATTGCAGACTTCAACATTTTCAATAATGGCTTGAAAAATAAAACAGAAGATGAATAAGGAAATAGAGGACTCGAAGAACACTTTAAATCAATTAGATCTAACAGACATATACACATCAACTCAGCAACAGCAGAATATGCATTTTCCACAGTGGACATGAAGCATTCTCCAGCTTAGATCATATATCAGGTCATAAAAGAAATCTTAATAAATTTAAAAAGATTGAAATCTTAAAGTATGAAAAAAGTATAAAGAAAAAGACTGAAATCATTAAAATTAGAAATGAAAGAGGAGACATTACTGACTATAAATAATAAAAAGGGTTATAAGAGACTACTGTGAAGAATATGGATGTGTGTACACGAACATACTGGATAACCTAGTGAAAATGGACAAATTCCTAGAAACACAAGCTACAAAGATTGACTCAAAGAGACATAGGTTTATTTAGTCCTTTAACAGGTCAGGAGATTGAATCAGTAATCAAAAACCTTCCAACAAAGAAAAGCCCAGGACTAGATGGCTTTACCTATGATTTCTATTAAATGTTCATACACACACACACACACACACACACACACACACACACACACACGTGTACACACACACACACATACGTGTACACACACACACACACCCCATACACATGTGGAATATTGTTTAGTCTTAGTAAAGTAAGCAAAATCTTTTAATGTTATATCATTAACATTAAACTATTCACATTATCTATGGATAAACCTAGAAGACACTATGCTAAGTGAAATAAGCCAGACACAAAAGGCCATATATCTCACAGAGACAGAAAGTAGATTAGAGGTTACCAGGGGCTGGGGAGATGGGAGAATTGGAAGTACTGCTTAATAACAACAGTTTCTGTTTGGGGTGATGAAAATGTTTTGGAAACAGTGGTGATGGCTGTTTAACATTGTGACTGTAACTAATGACACTGAATTGTATACTTAAAAATGGTCATAATGGCAGGGGCGCCAGGATGGATTTTGGCTCAAGTCATCAACCCAGGGTGGTTGGATTGAGCCCAGTGTTGGGCTCTGCGCTGAGCGTGGAGGCTGCTTAAGATTTGTTCGTTCGTTCATTCATTCATTCATTCATTTTGTCTCCCCCACCTCGCTTTTGTCCCCCCCCGACAGTAAAATAAAAGAAAAAATTTTTAAATGTTTATAATGGCAAATTTTAAGTCATATAGAATTTACTACCTCCCCAAATTGAGGAAAAAAAGACTTTAAGGTCCATTAACTATTTTCAGGTGTGTGTTTGGGGACAGGAATGTAGATAAGGGTAAGAGATCTCTAGAGAGAAACCATGTACCCTCAGCCCAAGCATGGTCTATATTCCATAACCTAGAAGAAAGATGGCCAGTATCATAGATCTAAAGGATCAGACATTTAGATAGGCTTATAAAGGGAAATACAGAATTATCCTCATGGAAGAGAGATGGCAGACAAAAGGTCAGATGCAGGGGCTACTTGGAGGGTCTGCCAAAGTCTGCTTAGGACAGTGTTAGGTATAACTGTGCTGCCATGACTGGCTCTATGAAAATCTGATATTGGGTCTGGGACAAGAACTCCCAGTCTATCCTGGGAGAAGGTTAAATGAAGTTTTCTGTAGAAAGGGACTGGATAACTATTAACCCCAAGTTAATGAAAACATATTTAACTTAGTAGGCAAAAATGGCTGCCACCAGATCTTCTCTTTAAAAGTAGATGTATTTCCTCTCTCTTTAAATCTGGGCTGGTTCAGTGAGACTGGTAACCAACAGAATGGGCATAAGTCACACTGTGGTAGGTGGTCTCGAAGACGACTCCCAAAGTTCACTGTCTACTGGTATTCAGACTTGCATAATCTGTCCCCGTTGACCGTGGGCTGGACTTGTCGACTTATTTCTAAGAGTACATATAAGGGCTCTAGCTTCCATCTCAAGGGGCTGTCTCTATGATCACTCTGCTGGGGGAAGCAAGGTGCCACGTGATTAGCAACCCTATGGAGAGGCGTACATGCCATGGTGAGAAACTGTGGCCTGAAGACCAACAGCCCATGAGGAAACTAAGCCTGTCAAACCACACAGTAAAACTGAAAGTGGATATTTCAACCCTGATTGAATCCTGAAATGATTATAGCCTCAGCTGATACCTTAACTGTAACTTTATGAGATACTCTGAGCCAAAGGTACCTAGCTAAGTCACATCTAGATTTCTGACTTGCAGAAATTGTGTGATGACTGCTTGTTTTCAGCCATTAAGCTTTGTGGTTATTTATAACACAGCAACAGATAATGTATATAAGATGTTCCTGGACTTCTAAGCCTAGTCTTTGCTCCCTTCCTTTCAGAGCCCAGCCTTCATTCTACGAGAAATGCAAGTCATGTGGAAAATAACCAAGGTGCTCATGTTGACAGTCTCAACTAAGCACTCATTAGCAGCTAGAACTGAACCTCCAGACAAGCCAACCTAGTCAGCTGATGGCCATTTAAGCCACCCCAGCCAAGGCCCTAGACATCATGAAACAGAAGTGCCCAGTTGAATTTCTGACCCACAGAATCACTAAGAAAATAAAATTGTTGTTGTATTAAGCCACTATTTTGGGGTGATGTGCTACACAACAAGAGATAACCAAAACAACCACTAATTAGTAGGATTTGCAGTAAGAGATAACAGAGCACATAGGATATAGATCTGGGGGCTTCTGGACTGGTATACCAAACATCAGTGATTCATTCATAAATGGTGGACAAACCAGATAACTGGATGCTCAGGGAGGTAGAGGATGGGGATGGGGGGGATAAGGAAAAATTATCCAATGGCCATAATCTGAAGCCCTAAATCCACCAGTTAATGTCTCAGGAATGTGAGTCAGAGAAAACAGTTCAAGCCATGTGATAAAAAGAATAAGAAACTGCCTGTTATGTCCTGCTGGAATTAGAAATGCTTAAACTAAAAGACGCTATAAAAACAGTATCTTGGTTGCTAAGGAAGACAGCATCAATGTTTCCCAGAATTATTTAGTGATCTGCTCTCCCAAAGGGGAAGAAATTGACAAATCCTTGCTTCTAAAAGATCTAAAACAGAGAAGTTTTATCAAAAATTGAATGGATTATAGCAATGTCAGATATTTATAGAAAAGAACAGTACCAATCATATTAAAGTTACACTGATAAGGAGTTAATACTGCAACAAACTAAAATCAGACTTTGTGACAGACAGAAGATGATGAGAAGTCTAGACTAGACAATTCTGGAGAAAGCTTCCTTCCTCAGAAAAAAGTCCGTGAAGCATCCAACTTTACAATAAATGCAGTCATTTATATCAAAACTTCCAGACCTCTCAGGAATATTATTAGGAGCCACATCATACAGCACTATTCCTCTTCCCAAGCAAAGGTACACAGTCATAATTCTCATATCTATAAACTAAGAGGAACAAGGATGGGGAGAAAAAGTATACAAATGTTAAACATGTTTTAACATTAGCAGGGTTGGCCTCTGGGACATTAATGTGCACATTTCTGAGATAAAAGGAGATTTGATAGCATGGACCTGGGAAAAGAAACAGCGCTTGCCAGATGCTGTTCCTATTGTGCCAACAAGCTACTACCTACTCATATCACTAGCTTCTGCCTAGGAAACATCACCATAAACTTAGTTGCTAACAAGATCCAAACAGTGGAAACTCACTCTAGTGGCTATTCAGGAATACTTGGAAAATATACATTAGTTATTACAGTCACGAAATACAGAGAGAGAGGGATGAGTATAATGCACTCGATATGTAAAGTACTACAATCTGGTACCTGATTCCTCTACAAATGAATGAATACCAAGTCAGGGAATGCAGAGTTCTGGGAAGAGCTATGCAATCATGCCTCCGTAGTCCAGCTGCAATACACACACCAGTTAGCAAATATTTAGCTAATTTCTTAGCTAGTGAAACAGTATTCCATGTCATCATTGCTAGTCTGATTAAAAATAAAATTCTTTTTTTTTAATGTTTTTTTATTTCTAGGAGAGAGAGAGAAACAGCGTGAGCAGGGGAGGGTCAGAGAGAGAGGGAGACACAGAATCTGAAACAGGCTCCAGGCTCTGAGCTGGCAGTCAGCACAGAGCCCGACGCGGGGCTCGAACCCACGAACCACGAGATCATGACCTAAGCAAAAGTCGGACGCTCAACCGACTAAGCCACCCAGGCGCCCCAAAAATAAAATTCTTATAGCAAAGCAATAGTTTGTGTTTTATCTACTGTCTTTAAAAAGAAAGATACTACCCACCACCACAATAAAATCCCATTGGAACATGCACCAAAAAAGAAATATGGGGGCACAGGGGTAGCTCAGGTGGTTAAGTGGCCAACTCTTGATTTTGGCTCAGGTCAAGACTTTGGCTCTGCCCCTATCCCGCTTGCACTCTCTCTCTGTCTCAAAAATAAATAAACATTAAAAAATATGTTAATTGTTAGAATGCCAAAGTGGAAGAAATAGAGGAATACACAAAACCCTAACAACGTGCATTTCATTAGGGGATAATTTATTACAAGATAAATTATGTAAAGGGATGAAACAGAAACTACAAAAGAGCACACAATCTTTCCCCTTCCTTTCTGAGAAGTCCTATGCACACAGCACACGGGTACAGGCGGCACAAACTGGTTTGCATTTGGCAGGCTTCCTGTGTCCTTAGCAAATAGATAAGCCAAAATGAGGAAAAGCTTTTCTAGGCATTTTGGTAAGGATTAGGAGTCCATTACCAGACAGATCTAGTTACAAATGTACGCTTCTTTTCGCCTAGATTATAATGAAGAGAATAAAACTACCTTCACCTTAAGTAAAGGGAGATGGGTTGCAGCCTGGAATACAGGTGAAGTTTCTCGGGTTCAGTAAGTAAATCTAAGCCATTTGTGGTTTAATGAAACCAAATGACTGTTATTTTCTGCCCACATATCATTAAATACTGGCTCTGGGTACAAGACCATTAATTTCAGTCCCAGGAAACCATACTGGATTATGTAAGGCATAAGCATGTTGGGTTTTTTTTTTACTAGCAGGAACTGCAGATATAGCTTGAGAATCATATTCTGAGCATCATAATTTTAGAATGATCTCTTCTCCACAGTGACTCGTTTATTCTGTATTTAAGGTTTAAGGATTATTCATCCTATACATTTATCTTCTCCCATTCTCTCTTTTTTGCCTGTTTAATGGGTTTAAATAAAATGGCTAGCAGTCTCTGACTTCAGTGGATTTCTGTCATCAACTATTCAGACATTTTCCTCATTTCTTACCATCACTGTGTGATCTAACAGCCTTGTACAATTCTTGGCCAATGGCCATATTAATTTTCTACTTGAAAGAACACAAAGAGAATACTGCTTATGACGCAGGTACTAGGGGGAGCTTGGGAATAGCTGTTTGTCTTGCTGCATAGTAATTAGCTTGACAAATAGAAACAGTAACATGATTGGATCTGATACCTAGCCAAAATTGCCAAAAGAAAAAAAATCATTTTGTTGGGTGTATTACGTGGCTTTTTAAATAGCAGCTATCAACAGTAATATTTGCCCTTTTGGAAATGGTACGGGGAGTGTAACATCAGAGATATCCAGTTTCCATGGTGATTATTAGTGATGGCATTTCAAATGTTGTAGTTAGGTTCTACAGCATAATCACCTGCACTTGACACCATAAGACAGGAAGAGGAAAAAACAGCTTTACCCTAACATATTAAATCATTCTTTTTTTTTTTCATGTTTTATTTATTTCTAGGAAAGAGAGAGAGAGACAGTGTGAGCAGGGGAGGGTCAGAGAGAGAGGGAGTCACAGACTGAAACAGGCTCCAGGCTCTGAGCTGGCAGTCAGCACAGAGCCCGACGCGGGGCTCGAACCCACGAACCGTGAGATCATGACCTAAGCGAAAGTCGGACGCTTAACCGACTAAGCCACCCAGGCGCCCCTACCCTAACATATTTAAAGAGAGATAAGCATCCACATAGATAAACATCATGGCTTTGAAGTAGGTACAATTTGTTAATCTCAAAAAGATGTACGTTGATAGAAGCTACATAAATTGGTGAGAGATACTAAAGTACTTGGATATAATAGGGAGTAATTAATTGCCTAGCTATTTAGCAGTAATTAACTGCCCACACATTATTTTATAAACTGGTTGTTCTTACCTTATCGGTTTAACCATTTTTGTATGTAGAGAAAGATTATTTTCTTGTTCTGAAGCCATTAATCATGAGAACCATGAGTTGAGATATAGTCTAAGTAAAAAGAAAAATTTATCTTCCTCTGCAGTTAAGGATAATCTGTGAGATGAAGACTGAGTTAACTGTGCAGCCCAATCTCAACACCCCTCAAAGACTGGGAGGCACCTCATACTTCCATAATCTGCCCTCCCAACTCTGGTCCCTTGAACATAGGTGACACTCAATACACTTAGTGGTTTTGATGTTGATGAAGCCAAACATTTCATTTTTGTTTTAATTTTCACATTTGGAGTTGATGGTTAACTTTGAAACACAGTTTACTTACTAAGACAATTACATATACTTAAAAAAATAGAATGAATAATCTTAAAGGTCTAAGTGCTTCACTTGACTCCAATAAACAAAAAAACTGTCAATTTCCTCAAGTAGCTATAAAGTCAATCTTCTAAAAAAGTTTAAATTAGCTGTAAAATAGTCAGTATGTACCTTCTATAAACAAAATATATTGAGGTAACAAAGATAAAAACTGATTTGTTTTTAACAGGGAAAAATAGAATACATGGAGTCTTTCTGACTAGTGATTCAAATCAGATCTACTGTGCAGTTAATCATATTGTCTAGAGGCAGAATCAAAGATTATAAATCCAAATAACAGAGAAAATCTGCTGGCAAGTTGAGGGGAAGTCATAATGAATCAGAATGTAATTAAAAAAAAAAACTCTACATAAGTACATTACTCTTACAGTCACTGTAACCAGAATGATAAATGACCTGTCTCTCCCTTACTCAAGCCACTAGTTATGCCAGGACTGAACACATAGGCCACCACTGTGTACAAAAGCCTACAGACCAGAACAAGGATGGATTTACAAATCAAGGACTAAGTCAGAAAAAAACAAACAAACATAGGACACTTAGGTCACAATGAAGCACCAAATTGTCAATGTGTATCCACCAATCATAGGATAACCTACCTATAGGAAACTATGATTTTTATCCTCAAATCTCTAACACACAAGGAGACTGAGTTCAATTACTAACGAAATTAAACATGGTTTCAGGAAAGAATCTACTTAAAATGTAATCAGTAAAACATAAGTGGTTATGTTGAGAACTAAAAGAGATGAAGACACTAAAGGGCAGAATTTCAGACCACTACAATTGTAAAAGATAACCTATCCCAGTTGTCTCTAGTTAGGGAAGAAAGGTCCATGGAGATCATGTGAAATTATTCAAGATCACAAGGAGTGAGGGCTACTGTCAACACAGGAATGGAATCCAAACTCTCTCTCCACCAACTGTCTCTTCCTATACCACACATCTAATGAAACACTGTGAATAAACACAGCACCACTGCAATCATAAAGAGATTTTTGTTCCAAGATCAGTTTATGGAGAACACCTGTTTGACTTTTTACAAAAACAAATTAAAACACATACACACACACACACACCCATTATAATCAAAGCAGAAAGACCGAAGTGAAATACCAACAAACATGGAAAGACAAAAGCTACATATAAAGTGATGATAATGCATACTTTAAATCTGCACTACTCAAAGTTCTGAATAATGGACATCCCAGGTGTCTGATTCAGAAACTTAACTGAACAGTAATATATTACTAAATTAGAGAAATAAAATGCATCATACATAGAGAAATATTCTTGGCTTTTTCATTAGAAGAGTGATCAGATCTTGAGTCAAAGAGAAAGTCAAGGTCCTGTGTGCTTTCCCTAATAGAAAGCAATGATGCAGTTGAGAGACTAGAGACAGGAAATCATGCTTTCTTCCTCCCAAAGAACTACTCACTTTAGTTCCAAAAGACAATCCAGGATTCTCTTCCCGAAACCCACTAGCTCAAAGAAATCCCCTGTACGTTAAGTCTAGTAGTCCTATCGTAGCAGTTAAGGAGAAAGTTCTTCTTAGCTTTTTTCAGCAAGACTCTTCTTATTACTTTAAAAATTCTACAAGCAGATGATCTGAAATTGACTATTATTTAGATTATGATAAAAAGCTAGAAAGAGGACATTTCCTAATTTCCACTTCGACACCCTGCTCATAAATAGCAGATACTGAGGCTCTTAAGGGTGCCTGAATAGAATCTCAGGCAAGCCAAGGGCCCTCTCTGCATGTAACATTTCTAAAAATAGATACATATTATGAAGGCTAATGAAATAATGTGTAGAAGTAATAGAATACCAATGTTCTTTGGTTAAAATCGATTATGTTCCCACAGATACCAGAAAACCACATGACTGCACAGGGCCCCTGAGCCTTATCCTTTCCCTTAATGGTTTGGAAGAGATTATGAAAATCTTGCTATACAAAGTGTGGTCTGAAGACACAATCAGCAGAGGTATCACTGTGAGCTGGTTAGAAACACAGGCTCTCAAGCGCCACCCCATACTGAATCTCCATTAAAAAAAAATTTTTTTTAATGTTTATTTATTTTTGAGAGAGAGACAGAGAGAGAAGGAGTGCATGAGTGGGGGGAGAGACAGAAAGAGAGGGAGACACAGAATTGGAAGCAAGCTTCAGGCTCCAAACTGTCAGCACAGAGACCGATGCAGGGCTCAAACTCACAAACTGTAAGATTATGACCTAAGCCAAAGTGAGACGCTTAACAGACTGAGCCACCCAGGCGCCCCCTGAATCTGCATTTTAACAGTACCCCTGGGTGATGTACAAGCACATTAAAGCTTGAGAAGTACTGTGCTGAACATACTGATAGTGCTCAAGCAAAAGGGACCACTGAAATTTCAGGTGCTCACAACCCTTCAGTGTGTGTGTAGAATAAGTCTCCCTCTCCGGGGAGCAGGAAAGGCTGACTTCTGGACAACCACAGGTTAGACAACTGAGAGGTAAACATGTTTTATTACAAATATCAGTATCAATCAGGTGAGCCTCTTTTTAGTGAAATTAAGGGTAATAGAGAAAAATATATAAACCTACCCATGTTAAGAAATGTTTTATTAATCTGGATAATGCAAAAAACCATAGCCAGACTAAATGATTAAGCCAGACTAAATGATTAAGTTGTTACATTAAAAACCTGGGCAAGGGTGTTGATTTATTGATTAGCAAAAACTTACTGATTTTTTAAAAACTCATTTCAACTTTCATTTTCAGAAAAGATTACTTAAAAGATCTTAAAAGAAAATAATCTGCCTTTAAGAATGGAGCATGTTTTGTAATGGGAAAATAGACCTGGAGGAGAAACAACCCATGTTCTAATCATGGCTTTTACCACATTAGCTTATTAGGAATAGCAATTTTTGGGATATAGTACCAAAAAGTAGGAGTGAAATGGTATATATATTATTTCTTTTCTCTCACACTAGAATTTCCTTTTTGTGCCCACTTCCCCAGTTATCTGATGTCCCACACAGAATATGGGGAAAGTTACAAGGAAGGGAAAGCTGTTCCCTGAAGCAAAGTCACTGAGAACAATATTTAAGGAGCAAAGAACTTTGCCTTTAAATATCTTGTACTGGCAACTGAGGTTCCATTTTAGCTTTCTGAACAACAGTATTGATAACAGCCACACAGGTTTACTTTTCCACACAGGTTTACTTTTCCTTGGATCCATATCACCAAATTTCATTTTCCCAGACAGACTAACTGGGCACAAAGCACAAGAGAGGAAGTGACCACGATGACTAGTGGGGAAACAGATGACTAGTGTGACAGCAAGGAAGATAGGACACCGATTCATGGTCTTGCCACTCCGTGCTTCTGAAAGCTCTACTCCACCAGACTGCTTACAGGAATTCTGTGTGTGAGCACAAGTCTTTCACTGTTGTACTCTGCCCAATTCTGATTAATCATAAATAGGGGCAAGAAAGGGCTGAGATAGTTTTAACTGTGATACAAAGTTAAAATGTGAATGAATCATGAATTTTATATCAGTTACCTGATATAACAGCTATTTTCCCAGATCCGTGTTCTTCTCTAGCTATTCTTTCTGCCTCCTCCATCAGAAGCATGCCAAATCCCTGGAAGGAGCACAGGATGTGGTTAGGGAACTGAGAAGGAAGGAAGTCATTAAGAGGGGTCCGTACAACAAAAAGGCTAATATTTAGTAGTTACTAAAATCTGCTAAAATAAGAGTGACCCCCCCAAAAAAAAAATGCATGGGAGTAAGAGAAACCATTCAATTATACCAAAAATACACTGTAGCAGACTAGTAAAAAAGGGAATAATTTTGCAACAAAAGCCATCAAAAGGTATTCTGTGGTTGATGTAATCCCATCACAGCAAGGGGGCAATTGCCTCTCAACTTCCTGTCTCTTTTTAAATAAGCTCTAGGCAATCTCCAGGTGATAAAGTCTGAGGCATCTAATCTTGGATCTATTAGTCACCCCTACAATTTCTAAAAGGTTTTTGAAACCAGGCAATATTCTTAAATCACTAAGTTTGGGGTCTACTCTATATCTACCAATAGTGGTTTTAAGCCATTTTCTGGAAATTTTAAAGACTGAGTTTTTTTAGGTTGTTTGTGGGGAGTGGAATAGAATTACACTATATGTCAGATATAGATTGCATCTATGAAGAGCTTTAATATTTCACAAGTGCTTTCATATTATCATCTGCTTTGATTTCATAATACACAGTTGAATCATATGAAATTGCTGGTATTAGGCCATTTCTGACTTTCAAAAATAGCAATTTCATATGGTTCAATCTAATACTATATTCTACCTGAGTCTCAAATTTGTCTCTCGCTCCTCCTCTTTCACACCCAAAAGAAAATATCCCTGAACATACAATATTAGTTCCTCAGTTTCTGTCCTTGCCTTTCCCCACTTCCTCCTTCCTCTTCTGCCTTTGCCCCCTCCCTCTGCCCATTCCTTTTCTCTTTTCCTCCTTTGGGCAAGTTTTTAATTACAGTAAAATAGAAATGGAATACAGGATACCTGATGCTGAAACTTAGTAGGATCTCGACTGCTCACAGGGACTACACTTCCGTATACATGTAGCTCTCGAACTATGGAAACACCTCCAACCAATTCAAAACGAAAGGTTTCTTCTGAACACTTTCGTAATCTTAGGAGGCCAATCAAAATGTCTTGATCTGGGTCTTCATATGATAAGAATGTTTCCCAGCCACCATTTGCAACGTAATCTCTCCTTACCAATTCAACCTGTTTAATAAAAAGCCACATGCACAAAGTTTTTTAAATTAGAGAAAATTCATTTTTATAATTATAATATTTAGATTAATAGACACAATTAAGGATAATGAATAATCACGAATTATGTTTCTTTTTACTTTTCTACTTTCAAATATCAAGGTCTAAAAGAGCTCATAACTTGTTCATGGAATATTATAAAAGGAAAATAAATGTATAATTGCATAAATATTTGAACTTCATTAACCTTGAGATTCTTACTTACAGAGATCCAGCTCAGTAAATGCTTCTATGCACTTAAATCTCTGATCCTCCATGAAGAGTCTCTAAGGTAAATTACACATTATGTCACATGTATAGCTCTTGGGAGCACCACTGAGCCCCCAAAATGTCAGGTCCTCAATGGTTTCATTTTCTAGCCTTTACTTCTTTCACTAAAACCTGCTTTTAGGGGAAAAAATGTGTCACTGGTCATTTGTTCCTTGATGGGATTTTAAGAAAGTATGGCATCCCATAGGACCTTAAAAATATTATGCCTAGTTATAAGATTAAACGTTAAAGAAAATTCAAGCACTGGAGAGGGAGTAGCCTATAGGGGGAATCTCTGTGGTACCAATCTACATTGGCTTTTGACTCTTCAGCTCGTTGTTCAAGTGGCCCTTGAATTTTGCATGTACAGAAGCAATATATAAGAATATTCACAGAGAAACCTACATATGTGGGCATGGTCACACACAGACACATTCTGAAGATGGGCTGACTGTACCAGTAATGAGGTGAACAATTCAGACTAATGCTTTTATTTCCTCTCAAACTTAATGTCTGCTAACTAACTGGATTGCACAAGAACCTGGAAAAATGATTAACTGTGCTTGGGTCTACTTTTTTCCTCAAAAGGCCTCAGATGTTAAAAATATCAATTAAAGAAACAATGCACTTTGAGAACAGAAATATCAATGCAAATATCATCTAATCTTTCTCAAGGGGGCTTCCACAAGACAGCTAATTCCCACAGAAAGTGTGGCATCTAGCTAGGCATTAGTGGTATACAGGAGAGAAGTTAACTCATTAAAAACAAAGAACACTTTTTAGGCATTAGGCTTCAGTTTTGTGGAACCCTTATTGATAAGGGCCCTCTATTTATATGATTACCACCAATGGGCAATAATTTAATAGCTGTAGTACACACAAAGATAAACAGATCACATTCAGCTCTACCTGAAGGTAGCCACTAGCTACATGTAGCTATTTATATTTGAATTAAAAGTCAAAACTCAGTTCCTCAGCTGCACTGGCCACTTTTTAAGTGCTTACAGTCACATGTCACAATGGACTGATACCATATTGAATGGCAAAGATTATAGAACATTCGCAACCCTGCAGAAGGTTCTAGTGGACAATGCTGATCTAGAATGAAGTTCAGACTTGGTTTTCCTAACCTATCTCTTCTACAGTTCAGCCACCCTCATAGTTGCCTTTCCTGTCTTAACATCTATATTTGATCCTCAATTACCCTTTGCTTAGTTTACTTATTAACTTCTAGGAATTAGTCCTGTTGGTAAGAAAATGTGGGTCCAGGCTTGACAAAAATTTATGAACAGGACCTAATCTCTCTGTAAAATAAAGAAACCAACCTGGTATGGCCGTACTTTGTGATGAATTTCTTGGATTCCAACCTCTCTGGTTCTCACATCTCGACACTGAAGAAAAAAAAAGTGGAGGAAAAGGGCAAATACAAAACTGGGTAACTAATTCAATTTTTATTTATGTCTTTCCACCAAACCCTGAGCTCAAAATTGAGTTTGGACATAATTTTCAATGAGATAATAAGAACTAAATTTAAAAATAAAACCATCTTTAATAAATCTGAAGATAGAGGAAAACAAAGTATGAAGTTAGTATAATAATGCTTTACAAACAAGCTTAGAATTCAAAGATCAATATATGATACCCAAATAACATATGGCCTAAAATCTGGAAATAGCTTTACCCAGGGTATATAACTGTATACCTGTAATACCTGTATATAACTGTACCTGTAAGTAGAACCCAAAAATATGTATACAGAAGAGTAAAAAGCAAATTCCAAATTTTTAAATATCTTCATCATTTTATGGTATCATTTAGAAGTTGGAAAGACTGCTGTGGTGCTTTTTTTTTTCCTTTCTTTTTTTTCTTTTTTGCAGAGAAGGGCACTGTGGGAGAACATCCCACAGGTCTATTCCAGACCTAATGAATCTGAATCGCTGAAGGCAGAGCCCAGGGATCACTGCTCAGGCCTTGACCCTGCTTCTGGCTTTTCCTCTTTAGTAGCTCTAAGAAGGAGTTTCTAGGGCACTGTGAATTTATGTCATAATCACCTTACTGTGATTTAAGAATCATTTGCAGAGACTGTTAAGCTGCAGATTCCTGGCCTCTTCTGCATGTTCAAGGCCAGAAGAAAGAAGGTGTTGAGTAAATATCTAAAGTAAGTAAGTACCTGAATAAACATAGGGGTGGAGTGGGGCAAGGGATATTGGAATATGTGGCAACAGCACTGTTTGGTAATCAATCATTTTACACACATAATCCTGGTTTCTTCAAATGTATATTCATATCTTCTATCTCCACTAGTCAAGAACTGAACCCCCAATACTTCAAAAAAAAAAAAACTTCAAAATTTAAAAAATAGAGTTGAGTTCATAGATGGCACCTGAGCAGGTAGAAAAAACAACCCTTAAATCGACAAACTTGTACTCTTTGAGAAGAAAGCAGAGGGGCACGAGGAAGAGGATGCAGCCTTTGCAACCACTACTTCCCACTTCATGTTTTACATACATCTAGTAACAATGCCTGCAGTATATGAAAGCTTTCAGACCAAACTTGTGAGTCTGTCTGTGTGTATTAAAGTTAAGTGCCCTGTGTTTCTGATTATTTTGATCTCAACAGTTACGGTTGGACTCTTACCTGTATTCCAAGGTCTTTCATTCTTGCAAATGCCAGCTCTCTCAAATTGCCATGCTCTACTCCTGAGCTGACTAAGGGCATTGGAATATCTCTGAAGAAGAAAAACATCAGCTGTTGCAATATATAAATCATTCTCTACAGCAGAAAGGCAGGGATATTTTAAAAAAGGAAACAAAAAAACCAAACATACAAAAACCTACAACACAGGTCAGAGAAGCAGGATATTCTAACCAGGAGGTAAGGCTCAGGGCTTCTCTGTCCCTCAGTTTTCCCATCCATGGAATCATGATTTTCACCTACCACTCAGGGCTTTTGTGAGAAACACCTGATGAAAATCATTTTATAAAATTAACAAAGTGTGAAACAAATGCCTGATAACCGTCAGTAATGATCTTTGGCTGAAGAGACATATGTACTAAACAAAATAAGAAATAGATTTTTTAAAAAATAAAATGCAATATGTTTAAAGAGGAAAAATAATAATAAGTTTAAAAATGTTTATTTTTGAGAGAGAGAGAGAATGTGCACACACATGAGTCTGAGAGAGCACTGGGGAGGGGCAAAGAGAGAGAGGGAAAGAGTGAATCCCAAGCAGGCTCTGAGCTTCAGTGTGGAGCCTGATGGGTGGGATTGATCCCAAGACCATGAGCTCATCACCTGAGCTGAAATCAAGTTGGACACTTAACTGAATGAGCCACCTAGGTGCCTCAAAATAACAATTATTATTAATGCACTGCTTTATTGATAGCTTAGAAACACTTTCCCACACAAGTTGCCAGGAAGCTCAAAGGCCTGGCTTAGCCAACAACTGGATTCAAAAAGAATATACTTTCCCTGGTTTCCTAGAAATCTAAATTAGAAACAACCCTGCATTAGAAGAGTAACAGCCTGTCTAAAAATGAGAGGAGAAAATTTTATTTCCTGATATTAATACAGCTGAGATTCCAATCAAAACCTGAAGTTATGAATTCTATTTTGGTAGCCCCCCCCCCCCAAAACACCCTCTTCTAGACAAAAATCCGCATCTAAAGATAAAAGTTAAAAAAAAAACTGAACTAAGAATATACTTAGCATATCTGTTTCCTATTCAAAGACAAGTCCCCAATTTGTTTTGTCTAATATTTCATTAGAAGAAAGACTTGAAGAATACATCAAATATCCTTCTCATTTTTGCTTTTGAATTAACTTGAGTCCTTTTCTTCTCTTTTTACTTATCCCTCCAAATGTTAAGTACATACAATTAGCTAATTCACCCATTCAATTCTAATAAGCTATTTCTTATTCACTTAAAAGGATCAAAGGCCAATCAATTAACATTAAAAGCCATACACAGTAAATCTATTAGGCTCTGGAAGCCACTGAAGTTCCCATTAGACACTATATAAAGCAATGATAAGCCAAAATTCTTAAGACAATGACACACCAGGGAGTTCAGTTTTAGAATGATTAGTTAATATATATGGTTTACTTACAGTTTTTGGTTAAAAAAACCAACTTTCTATCTTTGAAACTACAATTTCTTTTTAAGTTTATTTATTTTGAGAGAAAGAGAAAGCATGAGTGGGGGACAGGCTGAGAGAGAAGGAGAGAGAGAGAATCCCAGGCAGGCTCCATGCTGACAGATGCAGGGCTCAAACTCATGAACCGCGAGATTATGACTTGAGCCAAAATCAAGAGTCTGATGCTTAATGGACTAAGCTATCCAGGTGCCCCAGAACTATTTTCTTAAAATTCAAATATATTTAAAATTAGTAATCAGATGCAACTAAATGACGGTTAGTGAAGTAAAAAACATATGGTTTATTTCCGCAAAGAAGGTGCAAATATACTGTTTTAAGTATTTTGTTGTTCCCTATTACATAAACCAAAGTTCAAGTCTTCTAAATGCCCTTTTATACCCTGAGACATTTTATAAATAACTGACAAACACCTGTACTTTCACAACTTAAAGTAAAATTTAAAATCCTATTATACATGACATGAAGTTAATCTGATAAAACCAATGGCAATCACTGTTAGTACCCATTATATGACAGATATATTTGATTCTTGTTATTCTCTTGCAATCAGATTCTGTAAAGGTACCTTGAACACTGAATTCACAAACACTTAAACACAGCTCCTGCAGAAAATTCAGGGATAGATTTCTGTGAGCCTCTGGTCACATTTTCTTCAACTGATCAATAAATAACCCTGTTTTATGTGTGTTTCTTTTTAGAGAGAGTTTATTTAACATATAACTGATTTATTAACATAGTACTTGTGGCTAGTAGCAGTATAATTCAGGCTTTAATGAAGTTTATCTAATATTTGTTTTCTTAAGAAGGCCCTTCACAGCCTTATTGTGCTTAGGACTGCTAGACAGAAAGCACTTCAGCACTATGCTTGGGGCCACTTTAAACAGCAAAATCAACACAAAGGGCAAAAATGTGAAAAATGGGTGAAGTAGATTGCAAACAGGATGCCTGTTTAAGGTGTGTGAGCTGAAACAAGCACACAGTATCAGAAAAATATTTTGTTGCTCACCAACCCTTCAACTACTAGTCTAACAAATACACTGCTCCCTCTTGTTTCACCATCTCTGTGATGGCTGTCAAACTGGGGATTATCTATTCCCTTCTGCATTTCTTAGTTGGGCTTGTAAGGAAGAACTTCCTCTTCTCCATTTTTTCATGAGTTCATAGATTCCTATTTTATTCAAAGAGTTGTAATCTGATACTAATGTTACTTATTGTTCCTTAAATTAGATTTGGTCAGTAGGTGTGTATTCAGGCTGGCTTCTAGGTCCTTTTGACATGTTCTTATTCCTTAGATATTTCCTTACTTTCTGGAACAACAAGATGTTCCTCATTTATCTTGTTATATTTGCTGCCCCAGCCCTGGACTGGACATTTTTCCAAGCAGCCCTGATTCCTTTAAGTGGAGAATGGTATTTAGGAATCAAGATCTGGGCACTCACTGTGCTCATTACTACTGAGTTATCATGGTCTCTAGACTCTCTCAGTAGAAACAACCAAGAAATTTATGTATGTATTATGTGTATACACACACACATTCATATATGTATGTACATACATGCATTCATATATACATATAAACATATGTCTATAACTATTCCTATACGTAAACTAAAAAAAACCCATGAGTTTATGCTGATAATTACAATTCTAATCCAGTACTCAACTTTCTACCTTTCAGTGTTTACAAATCCCTTCAGACAGTGAGAAATCTGGCTCTCTTATCTTTAATATATTTACTTTTTTGCTAGATCAAATAATTGCTAATGTAACCCATCTCCTAACTACTCACGCTGCTACCACTGTACTCCCTACCTTTACTCTCCCTTTCTTCAGATGGCAGATATGCTGTGGTTAATGCCTCCATGGCATTACCTCTACAGGTGATGGGAAGGAGACATGGGAAGGACAAGGAAGATGGGCTCTACAAGTATTTTCAATAATGATCCAGTACTTTTAAGAGACCCTAAAATTCTCAAAGGAAGTAAACTGTAAAGGATAGGCTTTATCATATAGTGTTGTTAAGCAAAAGTATATGACAGAAGGAATTACCAGCAGGGCTGGCTAATAATTTGTGGGGTCTAGTACAAATGACAAGAGGCTCTTGTTAAGAGATTATCAATAATTTCAAGATGGCAAAAGCAAAACATTAAGCCAAGTTCAAGGCCCTATGAGACTACACAGGTCGCATGTCCCAGATGCTGGGCTTGATTACCACAAAGCACAGCTCAGAGAGGACCTAATAATACAGGGCTTTATAATGATATAGACAATTAGCAAATGTCCTTAAATTTATGTCTGTCACTACAAAAATGTAACACGAGTTTATTGGCAGTGACATGCTTAGAATATGCCAGATGTTAGTTCTTCCTCATTAAGGAATAGAAATGTGGCAATCTCCACTTTCAGTGATAAGGTCTTTTTCAATGAAAATGAAGAGCCAGAATTCTATATATCCTGAGCATCTTCTATACATAAAGTAGTGCAGTAAGTAATCTGGAATATAAAAGATAAATAGATATTGTTATCGTCTTCTAGGAGTTCAAAGCCCAGGTGAGATTACTGACCATCTGAACTCCAGCTAGGTAGGAGTTAAAATTATTTTTAGGTTTCTCAATTTGTTTCAATCTAGTTTCACTTTTTTGGCTTAGAGAGATTACATTCAAGAATATTTATTCACTTTTCTATTTCAACAGGTAACATTTTAAGCTCAGAGGTGCTAATATTTGCAATTTGCTCATCAAAACCCTTTCAAAGTGATGTCTAGAGCTTTTTTGGTTTGAAGTTTCTCAACCTTCAGAAGCATGTTTTTGTTGCAAATTGGTATTCCTATTCTAATGCTTCACAGTGATTTAAATATCACATCACAGCCAACAGCTGTCAAATAGCCTGCAGGCAAGCAGCACTTTCCTGCGGCTCCATCAAGTGTCTGGACAGAATCTTACATTTAATCATTCATTGCACCCTTCAGGGTGGCAATACAGAATCACTATTAGAATACTGTTTCATAAAAATACCCAATAAGATGTTACTGACCCAACGGTCATAAAGTTAAAAATGTAAATTAGTTTTAAAAAGGTGGGGAAAATGTCCAATTAAAAATATCCAGTAATGTATTCATTACATTCATTACAAAAATATACAGAAATGTAAAATATAGTATTTTTAAAAAGCCAAGTATAAAACACTGGTTTTCATTTGAAATATGTGCTCTCCTACTTTCCTTCCTCTGTCCCCGCCTTCTAACACCTATCTGAAAAAAATTTTCTTCTCTCTGTATGTTTAACTTCATAAGTCAATACTAAGTATACTGGCTGCCTGTACCTGGCAGAAGTTGTCACTGGAAGAGCTAGATCCTAAAGGCACAGAGCACAAAGGCATGTATGATTTTCCTTTACTATGAATAAAACAAAAATAAACTCTAATTATTAAAATTACCCAGATTCTATACTCTGGGAGGAGGCTTTTCACCTTTGCCAAAGTTTCTTTATCAGTCTTCTACATTCTCAGAACTGCTCTAAAAGTTTAAAACTGAAGCTAGAAGGAATGTTAAGTCAAAACCATATGATTCTCTCTTCCCAAATCAGGTTTCTTAGTCACTTAACACTGTCTAGAGATCCAGCCTTCTCTAGTACACGTTTGTATATAATGTTTGAGTTACCCACTAAAACTTTCCTTAGCACTCCTATTTTCAAAATTTTGCCATCCAGCTACTGATACCAGTTTTTAAATGTTTATTTATTTTTGAGAGAGAGAGAGAAAGACAGAACGTGAGTGGGGAAGGGAGGCATAAAGAGATGGAGACACAGAATCAAGAGCAGGCTCCAGTCTCTGGGCTGACAGCCCCAACACAGGGCTCAAACCTATGAACTGCGAGATCATGACCTGAGCCGACGTCAAGACGCTTAACCGACTAAGCCACCCAGGAGTCCCTCCACGAGTTTCTTTCTAGAGGTCTGGATATATCAAATGTGAGCTATAACGAAATATAAACATGAGTAAATGGAATTTAAAGGTTTTTAAGCAGAGACATTAACTTGTTTTACAAAAACACAGCTATCAGACTATTACTAAGTGTGAAGTGTACTATGTGAACATGGACATGGCTTTTTGTCTCCCTAGCCTTTGCGTTTGTCAAGGAATGAAGATAATTCAAAAGGGCTCTGCAAGATAAAGGTAAAATTAATGAAATTTTCTTTGAGCTATTGCAATAAAAAGCACCATCTACTTTATGATCCAAATTCTTGAATGGCAAATTATACATAAACAGACAACTGACTTCAGAAGAAACACAAAATAATAATCAGTTACATGAAGAAAATGTTAATCTTCATTAATAACTACAGAAATACAAATTAAAACCTCTAGGTAAATAAAAAACGTAAGTATCCAATTCTATGGAGATAACTATTACTCTAAATTGGTAGATTATCCTAATCCCTTTGGAAAACCATATCAACATACACAGCAAACACTGTAACATTCATTTATACTCCCCTTGTTCCAGAAAATATATTCATCATCATACAAAGATGCTTACTTAGTTCCTTTATCATGAGTAATCCTTCTCCTAGATTATACTACTCTAATAGATTACTTCATCAAAAATAAAAGGTGCTACTTTTCAGCTGTAGTGGAGAATTTTAGCTGTAATGGAGGTCAGGATAATTGACTGCAAACAAAACAAAACAAGAAAAAACCTTGCTTGAGGAAAGCATCGGCATCCTAGAAACTGGAAAGGAAGGGCTTTGGATAAATGCACTAACCTCTGCCTCTAGACTTCTCAGCCTGCTTTTGCCTGCAGATCCTGGACCTGAACCTCAGCCTCCAGCCTAGTCATCCCCTATAGACTGGCTGCCCCCACAACCCATGTCTTTCTATCCTGGCCACTTCTCCCGCCTAATGGAGTTTTGTGCAATTCAGAGTTTAATAAAGTGACAACTATTTGTATAGCTTTTAGTCAATGGGGGATTTTTGTTCAAAGAAACCAAGGAAGTCCCTTCGGTCCTGAACAGATTAGTGCTCATTAGTTCCTAGTTTGGTACTCACTAAATGTGTTAACAGGACTTTTAAAGCCTTTATTTTTAAAGTTTTTTTTAAAGGAATCTTGACACCTAATGTGGGGCTTCTGGATTGAGCTAGCCAGGCACACCCTTAAAGTCCTATTTTAGCTTTACATTTTGGAAAAGGTGAAACGTAGATCAGTTCAATAAGTAATGAACATGAAAAAAATTAAAGAAAAAAAGAAGGCTGGAAGCAACCTTAGGGAACAGTTTACTAAGTGAGATAAAATGCTAGACTACTGTGCTATCATTAAAATGATACCTATGAGGATTACTCTAAGCCTTTAATAAGAAATGGACACAAAAATGTAAATGGAATATTTGCCAGTGTATAAAATGTATTGCTGTGTAAAGATGAATTTCAATTATACAAGGAAATTTTTTAAAAAATAGTATTACTTATATATATTAATATGTATTTTGAAAGTGTTTTTAAAGCAGGCTTATAAAGAAATTATTTTGTTCACATAAATACAGTACTGTATGGCTAGAAATTAAGTAGAAAATATAAGTTCTCAACAATTAGTAGTATTGTACAAACTGTTGGAAAAAAGTATAAAATCACATTCTCAGAAAGAAATGTATTGGGATCAATGAATGGTGGTACACAGAAACACTTGCTACCCTCAATACTGTGAAAGTCTAGGCCAGAATTTCAGTAATTATTGATAACAGAAAACATGTCAATATAAAATAAATTTGAATAATTTTATGTGGTATATACAAAGAAAGTATGTAAATAAAATACAAATCTGGGGGCGCCTGGGTGGCTTAGTCGGTTAAGTGTCCGACTTTCACTTAGGTCATGATCTTGCGGTTCGTGGGTTCGGGCCCCGCGTCGGGCTCTGTGCTGACTGCCAGCTCAGAGCCTGGAGCCTGTTTCAGTCTGTGACTCCCTCTCTCTCTGACCCTCCCCTACTCATGCTGTCTCTTTCTATTTCTCCTAGAAATAAATAAAAACATTAAAAAAATAAAATAAAAAAAATATAAATCTGAATAAATTCCTCTGTAGGAAGCCACAGGACTCGTTTAGCAATATTCAATGCAAAACATAAGGTAACATATTTGAAGGAATTCTGTCCATGCTTACAGGGAACAAAGGCTTTACTGAACATTAGTCCACAGTAAGCTACATAAAACAAAAGGATTCTAATGGAAACTTGTTTAATGATAGCATAGTTATATTAGAAATGCAAAAAATATAAAAGTAAAATAGAAAGCATATTAAAGATTTTAATCTTTATTCTAAAACTCCTAGAAAATAACTGTGTTCACAATTAAGTGAAGTCTCAGTCACAAAGCACGAAAATCTGACATCACAGGTAGGCCCTGGATGTCTCTCTCCACCAAACACGTTTGCTGTGTTAAGAACTGAGTCATCACTATCTTGAAATAAATTCTGAGGGAGTCTGAGACATTACTAATTCCACATTTTTTAAAGAGTTTGTATGTCTTGTTTTACAGCATCCCATTAAGTTTTAATTCCACCCCCTTTGTAAAGTAATAACAGAGTGTCACTTTGAAATCTTAAGCCTATACCCACCCATATACTTGTCCTGCATAAATCTCTTAAGTGATGTACTGACAGGGAAGTAGAACTGACAGTCTGGCCTCTTGGCATCAGGGCTGAGGAACTCTTCCACTGCCCCATCCTCCAGAGAGCTGTAATGGGGTCATCACAGGAGAACTGAGAACAGGGAGGTTTCTTTCATCAACCTCAGGTTGGTTATCCACAATATTATGCCCTTCTCAGCATACAACTTTTGGTTATATAACGCACATGCTCTTAATTCTTCCAGTCATGACCCCTTTACAATGATCCTATAGAGATTATTTCTTCTGCTCTTGTTTTCTCAAAGTCCTTATCTTCTCAGTTGGTGGTAGGCCAGGATAATGTCCTATGGTGATATTTCATGATCTATAAAATTAAGCTTTTAATGTTATAGCAATGTCTCTTGCTTTTGACTCAGTGGTACAGCAGTACAAAACTTAAAGCTGAAAGTGAAAGGGGAAAATGCACATTCTTCGTCTGTGTGAGATACACCTTGTTACTTCTGTAAGAAAACTATGGTGTTTATGGCTGTGAAATTTCTATCTACTCTGTGATATTTGCTGCCATTCTCTGCTCCTGGGAAGTATGATCTTCAGTGCTCTCTGGCTGCCCTGTAGCATAAGTACTTTCTGTAGTATAAGTGCTTAACATTAAGCTTTTGATGTCAGAAGAAATCCATCCTGAATAAACACATTGCCAGCTACTTGCTAAACAACCAGATAAGGAATGAGGCTGCCTTTCCCCTTATTAAGTTCCCTCTTTCACAAAGCCTTGGGTAACCTAGATAACTGACCATCTGAGTGGCCTCATTTCTTCCTTATCACACCCTAATTCCCATTCATATTCTTTAAATTAACCAATAAAGATTGAACCCACAAAGCCCTAGACACTATGCTCTTGTATCCAAATAAAGGCGGAGGGAAAGGCAGCCAAATGAAGGCAGAGGCCCAGGTTCCTGCCTTTCCCTCCTTACCCCACAACCTCACTGTGTACCCCTCAGGTTTGCTGGGTACCCTCCAGGACATCTGAGTAATAAATGTTGTTTCTCAGGGAGCCTGGGTGGTTCAGTTCGTTAAATGTCTGACTTTGGCTCAGGTCATGACCTTGTGGCTCGTGAGTTCAAGCCCTGCATCAGGCTCTGTGCTGACAGCCTGGAACCTGCTTCGGATTCTGTGTCTCCCTGTCTTTCTGCCCCTTCGCTGCTAACGCTCTGCCTCTCAAAAATAAACATTTAAACAAATTTAAATGTTGTTTCTCAAAGTCCCCCTGATGGTTTTTACTGAAGTGTGCCCTGCTATTATGATAAGCAGCATAAGGGCTGGCCCAGCAACATGGCCTCCATGGGGGAAATGTCTGTTGGGACTCACTATGAGTAATAGGGGCCAGGTGAGTGCCTCAGGTACTCAGAGCTGATAGGATCACTATCATTAAGTTGAGGCCAACACAACAGAGAGATTTGTTGCCATGCTCTGCTATTGGGGAGTAGTATCTTCACATATCTAGTTGCTCAAGTCGGTTAAATGCAAATAATCATTTTCTTTTGTCTTTGTTAATACTACTTATTATATCTTTGTTTTCTATTGTATTAATTTACATTTTTGGAAACAATCCTAAAGTTATAGAAAAAGTCCCAAGTGTAGTACAAATAACTTTTTCCCTAAATTATTTGATGGAGAATTGGGAACAAATGTCCCAACACCCCCAAGCATACTTAAAGTAGTTCCTACAAATCTTCTCTTACGGAAGCATAACACGACCATCAAATTCAGGAAATTAACACTGGTACTTTACTGCTTAACCCTAGACTCCACTGCAGGCTTACCACTGTCTAAATAATGTTCTTTATACCAAAAGGATCTAGTCAGAACTTTGTGTTATATTTAGGCTTTGTGAGTTTTTAGTCTCCTTCAAAATGAAACTCTTAATTCTTACAATTTTGAAGATTTCAGGCTATTTTTTAGAATAGTCCTCAATTTGGGTTGTCTGATGTTGCCTCATAATTAAATTCAGATTATGGTGTTTTGGCTGAATAACATAGAAGGGATACTATTCTCAGTACACACTCTCAGGTGGCATACGACTATGACTTATACTATTACTGATGATATTCACCTTAACCAGCTGCCAGTCTTCTCCAAAGTTACTTCTTTCTGTTCTGTAATTACTAAACATGTTGTAGGGAGGTACTCTGAAACAATGTACAGTCAATTCTCATGCTTCACAGTAGTTGATGTTCTACAAAGTTGTTGTGAACATTAAATTAGTGAATAGTAAGACATTGTTCCTAAGTGAAAAACAGGGCTAGGTTCCTGTGAGCCTGTGGTCACAACATTTTCATTACCTGATCAACATATAACATTGTTTCACATGGTGTTGAAGAACACCATATAACTGGCATTGAACCCCCAGCCAATACTGCTACAACCCAAAGTTGAATGAAGCTTAACCAACAAATGTATCTTCTTCATAAGGCACATGAGAGCCTTCTTATGCTACACAACATTTCAGTACTACTCTTATGGGCCATTTTAAATAGTGAAATCACCACAAAACAGCACAAAAATGCAAAGAATGTGGTATTAAACAAACTATGGAAAGGATACAAACACACACTATATTATTATTTACTACATTTAAAATTATTTCTATATCTACTTATCTGTTGGAAACCATGAGTTCACAACAATGTCTTCTATTTTAAAATACCATGGGGGTATATTCTTTCCCCTTTTTCAGTTCTTTGTAGATAACACAAAATCTAGCTCCCATTAACCTTAATATTATCTACTTATTAGATCAATCCTCTGCAAGTACCCAATCTTTTATTGCTGCTCCTCTCTGCACTCCCTCAGAGATCCCTCCTCACGTGCTCAGCCCTCTGTGGGAATGCCCTTTCCACCACATTTGGGATGCAGGAGACCACACTGCTCATAGGCCTCCTCCACAAGGACAGCTTACACACACTGCTCTGGGCCTATGGCCCCCACTTCTCCTGTGAAGAGGTCTGCACTCTTCAGCACCTCCTACTGTCTTTTGAACTGAATGGTTTCAGATAGATTGAAAAAGAAGGGGGAAGACAATGCAAACAATTTTGGCAGCTGAATTTTCTTTGGTATTTAAAAACAATAGAGATAATCTAGGCAATTTAGATCCTTAAATTGGGCCAATAATTTAAAAAAATTAAGAAATCAATATGTTGTGACAGAAGTATGGTGTAAACATCCTTTAACTTTTAAGCAAATCCATTTATACTCTTGATAATTCTTCTTTAGTTGATACTTTTGCTTGTTTTCAGTATTGTTTTATACTATTAGGGAACACAATTGTTGTGCTCGGTGGAGTAACAGTTATAGCAATTGATTGCACATGCATTTACTAGTCACCTTTCCACCTTGTATTTGTATTACTAGAATCCAGGCAGTTTTTGGCAAGGTGGTCGAAATGTGCCTACTGACCAGTAAATACAGGAATGGCTTTGTGAGGACTATAGGTAGATAGGTAACTTTTTGCCTCCTAAATCTTTTCTTCAATGTTATGTTTCTTGTAAAAAAAAAATTATAAAGGTCATGAATACAAATGAGATCTTAGTTTTTCTCTCCTAGGAAAGAAGCAGTTAAGACGATTTCCTTCATGCCATCAGGAATATGTCACTTTTTCTTCACACTTACATTAGTATCTGGAAAGAATTGAATTGTTGCTACTCTTTCTTTTTTCTTCAGAGGTCTACAACAGAGGTAACAGACTCATGGCTACACTTCCTCCTTCTGTACTCCCTACCATATCTAGTCATAAGCTCCTGGAACCAGGCATCATGCATGTTACCATCTTAATGCCATCTCCTGGTACATCAATCAATGGAGAGATGAATACATGAATAAATAAGATACTGACAAAGTGGCTTGAACACACTGTCCTTTCATTTCCATCCCTATGTACATACTGCATTCCAGGTGTCCCATTTTTGACTAAAAAAATTCAAACACCTCAATATTAAATCAGACTTTTTTCATTTTAGAAATCATAAACAAGGGGTGTCTGGGTAGCTTAGTTGGTTAAGCATCAGACTTTGGCTCAGGTCATGATCTCATCATTCTTCGTGGGTCTGAGCCCCACGTTGGGCTCTGTGCTCACAGCTCAGAGCCTGGAGCCTGCTTTGGATTCTGTGTCCTCCTCTCTCTGCCCCACCCCCGCTCACATGTGGTGTCTCTCTCTCAAAAATAAACATTAAAAAAAAAAAAAGAAATTGTAACCAGACTCATCACTGATTACTTTTGGCAGAAAAGATAACACTACCTCTGCACTCGGTATACTCGAGTCCATGGAGGCACAAGAGCAAGGATCCGAGCCACCAACTCGATCAGGTCACTAGGAGAATAACTTTTATATCTTCCTGATTTCCAGAGCTCATAAAGCCCAGTTCCACGAATCACCAGGGTAGGGTAGAGTTTCAAACCATCAGGACGAAAAGCAGGGTTCTCAAAAAACTCCTGTGAATGGAGAACAGAAAATTACCACTCCATTAGTTCTGTAGAGATTGATGAAGCTTCTGTGGTCAAGTTTCAGTCCTGGGCCAACTTTTCTCACATACCTACCTAGTCCTTAGACTGCCTTTCCTTTCCATCGAGGGACAGGATGCAGACAGAACAGAAACTCATTGTTTTCAGTGTCACTGAAGCAAGCTGTGTGTGTGCTAGGTTACAAAGCTCTCGTTAATCCAACCCCATCTACTGCTGCAATCTTAGCTCCTGCCACCCTCACCACCTTGCCTTTCTGCCTTTGCAAAGGCAATTTCCTCCGGCTGGAAAGGATGTCAATTTTATTTCATCTAGCTAATCTTCAGGTCTCAGCATGAATGCCAATTCTTCAGAGAGGCCTTCCTGACCTTCAAATATAAGTTGCCTCCTGTAAAAAAAATTATACTGAATTCTATATTACTGCTTTCTTAATATCATCATACCGATAATTTATCTGATGCCTGCCTTCACCTCTAGACGATTTCCTTCCTTAATAATAGATTTAATTGTTTAAATTTTTAAAAAGTTGTGACAGAAATCGTCACTTGCCTGCAAAACCTAAAATGCTTACCAAATAGCCTTTTGTAGGAAAAGTATGCCAATCCCTGGATATGACTATTTTGTCTTCAGGCCAGCTGGCACCATTCCTAACCTGGGATACACACTATTTGTTATCTAGACACTGAGAAATACATCTAATTTATCTACTTTGACATAGTCATTTCCTGTACTATATCATCCCAGCTGGCTTTATATGGAAATAAAACAAGGAGACACCAAGCATTATCCTTTCTATGACTTTGCACTGCTCATTTGCTTTTAATTTTGCAAATGTGTGATGGAGGAATGAAGGTAGACTCAGTTTCCTCTCACCCCACCCTGGCATTAGTATCTATAAAGCCAGCAGTACTGTATCTTGTGAACTGTAACAATGCTTTTTATTTCATGGTACATTATTCTTCCCAAGCTTTCCATTGCTTAACTTGCTTTTCAAAGAAATGTAACTACAGACTTTTCGATCTCTCTCATTGATTTCTGTCACATTCTTAAATGTTGTATTCTTCCTGCATCATTTGGTCTTAGGGATATTTTACTGTAATTGCACGTAATTTTCCCTGTAACACTTATATATTAAAGATTCATCAGGCTTTAATAAATATGCTATAGCCACCAGAAAGAATACGTATGCAAGTCATTCTGTACCTAGTCTGAATCTACATTAGAACATGGTATTTCAGAAAAATAGTTCAGGTGCCTCTATGATAAATTTAGAAGGCCGCTGGGCTGATAAGAAAGATGATAGATGAAACTGGTTCTAGACTTCTGGTTTAACATGGAGAATTAAAACATGTGTTTCCTTCTTTTCCCTCCAAAACCATAGTAAAATAACAGAGATGATTTTTTTTTTAAAAAAGTATAAATCCAGAACAAAGAGAATATCAGAGGAGATCGAGGTGGAGGGGAGAGAGAACCACACAAGGGATGGTAATACATTTTTGAAAGACAAAAGTGAAGATTGGTAAATGACTTTGCAAGTAAAGAACACTGTAAACAAAGTATTTGCAAAAGGGGATACCAATGAAAGGCCGGCTCAGTCACACTAAAGTCCCAGAAAGGCTCATGCATGAGTCAAAAGTGCCAGAAACCAGGCAGGATAAAAGAAATCACAGGATCGAAGTGTGTATGTGGAGGATTTATCCCTTATTCCTTCGCCCTTTCCATAAGAATTCTGCCTCTTTGTTCCCTGGAGAAACTGATGGATTCTGAGATTCCAGGTACAAAGGAAGGTTTGGGTGAGAATAAAGGCTGAAAACAGGAAGATTAAGTGAAAGCATCACACCAACTGGTGGATTCCCTACCTTGCTCCCGGGACGCCAGCAGTCAATTTTCTGTGACCTACTCATACTCCCGCCCTCCAAACAGGAAGTTGGAGAGTTCATTTCTGGATTAATCAAATGGCCCTAAATAAGAGTTCAATATACTGACATTCAAGTACTGCTCTTTCAGTCCCTTACTTTTAAAGTATGACCATTTGGCTAAGGATCACCAGAAACTTGGGGAAAGCCTAGAGAAAAAGGGCAGAACAAAACAAGAAGAAAAAAAAAGGAACTTGGAGGAAAGAGGCATTATGCAAAGGAGAATAAAACTTAAAAAAAACAACAACCCTATAATTCCTTCAGAGAGATAAGAGAAAATATATTACCATCCATTAAACAAGAACAAGATGCTATAGAGAAATCAAACAATCAGGATGTAAGAAAGAACTTTTAAAATCAAACCAGAACAAAAACTGAAACATGTATTAGGAAAGTTGAAAGGTAAAGGTGAGAATATAAGAAGAAAGCAGGAAAAAAGGGACAAACAGGTTTAAAAAAATGTATGAAAATTCTTGATGATGAATCTGGGAGATCTAGAATTTGCTTAATAGGAGTTTTAGAAAGAGAACATAAAAAAAGAAAGGGTAAAATTATCCAGTGGAAGAAGGAAATTTCCCAGATGATAGACCCTTCAAAATCTAGCACAATTAGTTTAAAAAACAAACAAACAAAAAACACCTCTTGCTAAGATACATTACTGTGAAATTTCACAAGATATGGGATAAAGACAAATTCCTAAAATATTCCAGAGTAAAAAAACAAACAAATGAAACCCACCCAGGTTACATACATTATAGGATTAAAGAATGAGGAATATAGGATGAGGAATAAAAAAGATAATTGTACTCCTTAACAACAGTGCTAAAAGCTACAAGGGGCAATGGTGCAATGTCTTAAAAAACGATTTTACAGAATTCTATAAGCGTGAGGGTAGAACAGAGCCATTTTTTTTAGCATGCAAAAGCTAAATATATACTTCCCATGATGAATTCTTCCTCAGGAAGCTGCTGGAAAATGTGTTTTAGTGAAGTCAAGGAATAAACCAATAAATATGGTTAACTTGGAATGCAGAAAACAAAGTAGCCAATTCAGGAGAGTGGTGACAAGAAGTCCCCAAGGAGGACACTTGTGAAGTAGGCACAGAGGATTGCCAGGACACTTGGGGTTGGAAGATGGCACAACCAGGAGTCACACTGCTAGCCTAAAAAAGTAACTGATGGAATATCTAATAAGTTAGGCCAGTGATTAGAGAGGCCTTAACATTGGATGGGTACATTTGAAAGTTACAGGTGTATAAAGAATAAAAAAAAAAAAAAAAAACAACAACAACTGTTAACTCTAGAAAGAAACAAATGATTATTCTAAAAAAGAATGTTAGTATATTTCTTGGCTCCATATCAGTAATCATTTATGTAAAATCTATGGTCTATGTAAACACTAACCATTAACTACTAATGTAACTAAAATAGTGATGTAACAATATTGGGAGAATCGGAGCAGTATAAAAGAATTAACTTTTCAATGATCATAATTGCTTGATAGCAAGAAATACAGAGGTAAATACCAGGGGAAAAAACCTAGCTACAATAGTTGAAGGTGGCAGAGGACTACTGTGTTTTGATATGATCCTTTTAGGATTTATTGAATTTTCAAATAATATTTAATAGTGATTTTATTATTTGACAACTTTTATATGATAGGGATAAAAATCAAATAAACATCATTCTGGTGCCATGTGAATGCCAAGTAGAAGGGAACATGGCTGGTGGCACGGTGATTGAGCTGAGAAGCTGCTTTACTGTATAGGTGAGCTGAGCAAAGTATAAACTCATGCTGCGGCAGTGGGATGAAGAGGAGGTGAGAGCTTTGAAAGATATGCAGAGGGAGAAACTGACAATGTCCTGCGGAATTAGATTCAGGGCTTGAGGGGACAGTCATAGCAGCAAAGATTTAGTGAGCACTCGTTATGTGCCAGGCATTTTGCTAAGTGTGTTGCATGTATTTTCTTAGCGAATCTTCATAATAGGTAGATATTATAACTGATATCATTTTTGAGATGAGGAAATTGGGGAACAAAGTAGTCAAAACAGTCTGCTACAAAGTAGTAGGGCCAGGATTCAAACTAGACGGTCTGGCTCCAGAGTCCAAATATTCTCTCCCTGCTCCTGAATGACTCCTAAATTTCTAACTAGGGAGACAATATGGATGAAGGGGCCACTAAGTATGACAGGAAATACAAGAGTAAGGGGGAACAGATAAATATGCTATACTGGACCAGATGTATGACATCTACTGCTAGTTGAAGAGTATTAAGTAACTGGTCTTAGGAGTCTAAGGATTAAGGCTGGAGAGAAAACGTGGCTCACTGAAGCATAAGTGGTCAAGTTAGAACAAGAGACGAAAGGCAAGCATACAATAGACAGCAAAAGACAGGTGACATGATACTCACCCGACAGACTCCACCAGAAGCCTACTAGAACTGATCCATGAATTCAGCAAAGTCACAGGGTACAAAAGCAACATACAGAAATTGGTTGCATTTTTATACACCAATAATGAAGCAACAGAAAGAGAAATCAAGAAACTGATCCCATTCACAATGGCACAAAAAACCATAAAATACCTAGGAATAAACTTACCCAAAGATGTAAAAGATTTGTATGATGAGAACTATAGAAAACTTACAAAGGAAATTGAAGAAGACTCAAAGAAATGGAAAAACATTCCATGCTTATAGATCAGAAGAATAAATATTGTTAAAATGTCAATACTACCCAAAGCAATCTACACATTCCATGCAATCCCAATCAAAATCGCACCAGCATTCTTCTCAAAGCTAGAACAAACTATCCTAAAATTTGTATGGAACCACAAAAGACCCCAAATAGCCAAAGTAATATTGAAGAAGAAAACAAAAATGGGAGGCATCACAATCCCAGACTTTAGCCTCTACTACAAAGCTATAGTCAACAAGACAGTATGGTATTGGCACAAAAACAGACACATAGACCAATGGAATAGAGAACCCAGAATTGGACCCACAAATGTATGGCCAGTTAATCTTTGACAAAGCTGGAAAGAGTGTCCAATGGAAAAAAGAGAGCCTCTTTAACAGATGGTGCTGGGAGAACTGGACAGCAATGTGCAGAAGAATGAAACTAGATCACTTTCTCACACCATACACAAAAATAAACTCAAAAGGGATGAAGGACCTGAATGTGAGACAGGAAACCATCGAAACCCTAGAGGAGAAAGCAGGAAACAACCTCCTCGACCTCAGCCGCAGCAATTTCTTAGTCGACACATCTCCAAAGGCAAAGGAATCAAAAACAAAAATGAACTATTGGGACCTCATCAAGATAAAAAGCTTCTGCACGGCAAAGGAAAAAACCAATTAAACTAATAGGTAATCGACGCATTGGGAAAAGATAGTTGCAAATGACATACTGGATAAAGGGCTAATACCCAAAATATATAAGGAACTCACCAAACGCCACACCTTAAAAACAAATAATCCAGTGAAGAGATGGGGCAGAAGACATGACAGAAATTCTCCAAAAGAGTACATCCAGATGGCCAACAGACACATGAAACAATGCTCAGCATCCCTCCTCATCATACAAATCAACACCACACTGAGATACCACCTCATGCCGGTCAGAGTGGCTAAAATGAGCAAACCGGGAGACTCTAGATGCTGGTGAGGATGTAAAGAAATGGGCACTTTCCTACACTGTTAGTGGGAATGTAAACTGGTGCAGCCTCTCTGGAAAACAGTGTGGAGGTTCCTCAAAAAATTAACAACAGAACTCCCCTATGACCCAGCAATAGCACTGCTAGGAACTTACCCAAGGGATACAGGAGTGCTGATGCATTGGGGCACATGTACCCCAATGTTCATAGCAGCACTTTCAACAATAGCCGAATCATAGAAAGAGCCTAAATGTCCATCAACTGATGAATGGATCAAGAAGATGTAGTTCATATATACAATGGAATACTACATGGCAATGTAAAGAATAAAATCTGGCCATTTCTAGCAATGTGGATGGAACTCGAGGGGGTTATGCTAAGCGAAATAAGTCAGGCAGAGAAGGGCAGATACCATATGTTTTCACTCAATATGGAGAACAGAAGAAGTGTAACAGAGGACCATGGGGGAGTGGAAGGGGAAAAATAGTTAAGGAGAGGGAGGGAGGCAAACCATAAGAGACTCTTAAATACTGAGAACAAACTGAGGGTTGATGGGGGTGGGGGAGAGGGGAAAATGGGTGATGGGCATGGAGGAAGGCACCTGTTGGGATGAGGACTGTGTGTTATATGGAAACCAACTTGACAATAAACTATAAAAAAAATATTAAAAAAAAAAGGAGAGAGCAAAAGACAGAACCTACATCTAACTGGTGGGAAGAAAAAGAAGACAGGGCAGAAAGTCAAACAGTCCTGGAGGTAAGAGAGCCAGGAGACATCAGAATCACAAAAGCCAGGTAAAAAAGAATCTCAAAATGAAGATACTCTTTAACGATAACAAATGCTAAGACCAAATAACATGACAGCAGAGAAATATTCTTTGCTTTTGGAGATTAAGAAGTATTTTACAACATTTGAGAAAAGAGTTTCAGTGGGTGGTGGAAGCCAGACTGCAGTGGATTTGAGGAATGAAGGGGACGAGGAGGCAGAGACACTGGAGTGTTTGTAAAATGACCTGAGTGTACTCAAGGAAAAGGAAAGAGGCAATCGTTGTCTCTCACTGTAGTCTTACAGCACAATTAGACTTTTAAAATTATGCATGTATTCCTTTGATACAAATAAAAAATAACTAAAAGCAGAAGGAATTTTAAAGTTTTTTTAAGATCCAATTTGACTTGTATTTCAACATCATTCAGGTCACACACAGTCATTCATAGTCAAAGAGACTTCCCTTCACCTAGAAAAGTTAACAGAAAGGTATCCTGGAAGGTGTGCTTATCTAAGAGCTTGGGTTCTACTGCAGACTCACCACTGACTTTAACAGTTACTTAATCTCATTGGGCCTGTTTCCTCAATGGAGGAGACTATAACAGTGGTCTTTTCTGACAGAACAGTCTACTTGCCCTGTAAATACTCTACTTGCCCCATATCCTATGACACTATGTTAAGTAATAAGCCTTTACATTAAAAACAAAACAAATGCCTCTACCCATCCCAGCCTAACGGTAACTTAATTACACTGGCTTTGAGGGGGAAAAAAGCTCAGGTCAGGGTGGAAGGGGTGGAGGGAAGAACTTGTGAGTGTCCAGCATTAATGATCTTTAAAGGACTTCTGGTAACTGACGGGAGATTCTGAGGAGAATTTTTTCCTGAAGAGAAATAGACATTCTTCATGCATTTTTAGCAATCTTAGCTTGGATATCCAAGAGCAATCTAATTTTTAAATGAATAAAACACCAAAACAGCTAAAAGTTATTTTGAGCAATAAGTAAGTCCCATCTGAGGAGAGGCGGGAAGGGTGAAGTTAAGAAAAAGAAAACTTCATTTCTGAGTTACTGGAAAATAGACACAAACGCTATTACTCACAGCTACAAGCAGTGCACCCTGGATGAGAGTGTGAATTTGCAATGAACAGATGCAAATAAACAGATACTAAGAGTAGGGACCCAGAACTGACCTAAACAACAAGGTGTAAAATCTAGCCAATTTATAACTAGTATACCATAAGCATACAACCCAAGATATAGCTGTGATATCTAGCCGTGCCAGGCAAGGCTATCCTGTCCTCTAACAGAGATAACATTTTGTAGACTTGGGTAATTAGACCAGCAGAACCCCGATTTAGCAACCCTTCCTATGGAACAAAAAGCTTCAAGAAAAATGTATCTGTGGGTTGCTAATGATGTGACAATAAAATAAAGTAGGGAAAAAGGTTTTAAAATGTAAAACATTACTGCCTACTAATTCAGGAAAGGTTATGAATTCCAACTAGGTACAAACAAGATTTCCTAAACAAAAACTAGTTTTTTTTGTTTTTTTTTTTTTAAATTTTTTTTTTTTAATGTTTTATTTATTTCTAGGAGAGAGAGAGACAGCGTGAGCAGGAGAGGGTCTGAGAGAGGAGTCACAGACTCCAAAACAGGCTCCAGGCTCTGAGCTGGCAGTCAGCACAGAGCCCGACGCGGGGCTCGAACCCACGAACCGCGAGATCATGACCCAAGCGAAAGTCGGATGCTTAACCGACTAAGCCACCCAGGCGCCCCAACAAAAACTAGTTTTAAAAGTTTTATGTGAACTTTTACTAGAATGTATCTTAGATACAGAAAAGTACACAAACTCCAAGTGTACATCCTGACAGATTTTTATACATCATGCAACCAGTACCCAGATACTCAAATTACGAAAAATAATACCAAAACCTTAGAAAACCCACCTCATACCTGCTTCCAGTTACAATTCCACCCAAAGTTTTTGGAATTTATACTAACAGAACTGTGTGTTAGGTAGTCTTTTGGATCTGTTTTCCTTTGCTCAATTTTATGTTGAAAAGATTCAGTCATGTTGTTGCATAAGGTTGTAATTAATTACTTTTATATTATTTCATTGTATGACTACTTCACAATTTATGTATTCTCTTGTTAACGGACACTTGGGTTCTTGATGCTCTGATATTACCATGAGTAATTTGTAACTGTGACTTTTGGTAAATATATGTAGATATTTCTGCTGAGAATACATCTAGGAGTACAATTCTAGGACATGCATATGCATATGTTCATGATTAGCAGATAATGTCAAAGTTTGTGTCTTTTTGTTTTTTGTTTTTTTTTTACCATGCCACTAGCACTAAGTGAAGAATTCTAGTTGTTCCATATTCTTACCAACACTTGATTTTGTCTTTTTTCATTTTAGCTCTTCTTAGCTTTTCTGGTAAGTGTATAAGTAGGAATGCATTATAGTTTTAAATTTCATTTCTTTGAAGATTAATGACTTTAAGAACTTCTAAATATATTTACTGCTTGTTCAAATATCCTATTTCTGTAGTGCCTATTCAAGTGTTTTTGTCCATTTTCTTATTGGGCTTTCTGGTTTTTTCTTATTGATTTGTAGAAATTATTTAAGACATTTTGAATTAATTTTGCAGAAAAATTTTCTCTAGAGAGAAATCAGGTTTCTCGTGTTAGCTCTATTTTGTCACTCATTTATGTGCTGGGATGTAGTCAGAAAAGGCATACAGTGTTCATATTTTAGTTTTTCTGAAAAGTTTTCTGAAAAGATCACAAACAAGTAGATCTGTTTACATGAAGGGATCTTTGCAATATTATTACTGAGCTTTTCTTTATTTTGAACACTAAGGAAAATGAATAGTAAGGCTCCACTATTTGCTATTATTTAAAACATGCCATATTTTTTTCCCAATAATACTTAAAGTTATGAATTCTAGTTATATTTGTTTTACCTAGAAGTTGTGCTAAAAAAAAGTGTTTCAGAGGCCTTTTAGGCTTGGAACCTGGCCATTAGCTACTGAGGAGAGGCTATTAGACTCAGAATCTACTACATAGCTAACACAGGGGAATTAATAACAGGGACATTTATGAATTAGTACTATTTTATAAACAGGTCTTCAGTTGTAATTCGTGGGCTTAAAAATAAAAAATTTTTTAAAGGAAAGAAAGAATTATTAATGTCACAAGAAAGGCATAGTGAATTTCATTTTTCTAAATAGAGTAAAATATTTTTGTGAATAAAATAACTTACTACTTTCATCCTCTTCTCTACAAGAATAACCTAAGGCACCTTCCTTATCTGAGAATCTGAAGAAAAAAAAGTTCTTACCAATCTCATTTCCCAACATGTGAGAGAGAATAAAAACAAACAAAAACCCCAACCAATCCAGAGTTAGATATTAAAATATCAAAGAACAGAGAACACAGGAAAAAGCCCAAACATTTTCTTTCACTACTTAATGAAATAATGGAAGAGAAAGGCAGTTTTAAATTCAGAAGCATCTGAAGAAATCAGATATAAATAGGATGGATTTGACAGCAGATACAAAAATGAAAGGCCCAAGACAGGCTGGTAAAAATATGTGTAACAACTATAAAAACAAACAAGGAATCCATAATGTCCTTACCTAGAACAAAACACACAATTCTAAAAAGATCAAAGAATTATGATTATTGCATGCAAACCTGAAAAGCATATTAAAATAACCACAAAATACAAGTTGAAATTACATTTTTATACTAAATTAGCAAAGATAGAAACATTTTATCTATGTGTGTGTGTGTGTAAATATATATACAGGAGAGTGTTATTTGGGGAAAACGATAACCCTGCCAAAATGACTGTAAATTGTTATAACCCTCTGAAAAGCAATTAAGTAATATGGACAAATTCTTGAAGTGTTTATACCTTTACCTGATAATTCTACCACAGGGAATTTATCCTAAAGGAACAGTCCTAAATACTACAAAAAGTTATAGGCATCAAATTCTTTACCTGCGGTGCTATGTACAATATAAAAAATACTGGTAATACTTTCAATTTAAAAAATTTGAAAGTAGGTAAGCAAAGTATAACATATTTATTCAATGGAATTAAGCACACATTTAGGTATGTTAACATTTTAACAGAGACCAGACTATTTAACACAGATAGAAGCTTGTATAACATTAAATGAAAAAGCCATTAAAATTAAGTATTTATCATATATGTGCCAGTGTGTCTGTGTGTATGTATATGTCTGTGTGTGTATACCCCTCCGAAAAGCCTAAGCATAAAAAAAAAAATCCTAGGAGGAAGTATGTTAAAATGTTAGGGTTTTGTGTGATGTGGGCACTGTGAAGAATGATTCTTCTTTCTTGACATATTTCCACTCGTCTATAACGGGACATATTGCCTTAATAATGGGAGAAACATTAGCAGCAAATAATGAAAAAGAGCAGAGAGGGTAGAAGCAGCATGCAGAAACAATCTAAATCACCCTGGCTGAAGGCACCACTTACTATAAACTGTTCAATGTCTCTCTCTAGTCCCACGTTTGGCAGATCAGGCATCATATGAGCCACAACTTTGAAACCAGAATCCTTGGCCAGGTGAAATGACTCGCATACTGCCTTCACAGTGTGGCCCCTGAGGAAAGAAAATTCACTACCTGTTATACAAATAAAAGGGCAAGAAGGTTAACACAAGAAACAGAGGAAAAACAATCTGAGACATGTAACAGTGGTTTTATAATGAAGGCTAATATGGTTGGGGAATAAAAATCTCAGAAAATCATTTTTATGTCTGTACCTCTGAGAAGGCCTGGAAATAAATCATTTCACTTCTGAGATATTTCTCAGAAATTCCTCATGTACCTACTCAAGGTTCTGACAGTAATGACTGGGGTAACCAGAGTGAATATCTACTAAAATTATTTGGTTTAGTATCATCAGCCAAAGTAAACTTACTAATGTATATATTTAAGTTAAAAACAAAAATAATGGGCTCAAAACTAAGCAGAAGCAGCCTCTTGTTATGCTCTTTCCTCTAAAAATCTTTTGAAATTATTTGTAGAGAAAGAGAGAGATCTGAAGAGTGACACCTAAAAACAGAATAAATTTCACTCTGGTGGTCTACAAGTCCTTAAAAAGTAAGAAAAGTGAATGATTTAGTGACAGGGCAGAATCATTTGGGGCCAGCTGGATAAATCATCTTAACATTCTAGTACCATATCCAAGTAGGAAGCAAGCCCCTAACAGTTTGGGGCTACTAATGACCTGAACCCTATGTCAATCATTTCATCTCCAAGACATTCCCATTCACCATAAAAAAAATCCTAGAAACATGGACTCTAGCCCACTCTGGATCTTCCTATCCATTTTCAATCTCTTTTTGCTAATCACTTCCCAATTTGTATGACTAGGCCAGGCCCCTCTCCTGATACAACATCCAAATATCCAGTACTTTAAAATGTACTGTCAATTGTACAATACCACAGTCTCTAGGCTCATAGTTACTAGGTTTATATTCAAATTAAATAAAGTGAAGAATTTAGTGCCTCAGTTGTACTATCATATTGGACAGCGCAGATGTACAACACTTCAGACACCACAGAATGTTCTATTGGATAGATCTCCTCTGAAGCAAACCTTCAACTGCTTGTTCCACAGGTATCTAGAACTCCGTACATCCAAAAATGAAACTCATTTTCCCTCCAAGCCTCCTCTGCTCCCATTCTCTTACTCCCATTTCCAGTCATCAAGTGCTGTCATTCACTTTTCTTCAAGACATCATTTCTTATTTAAATTGTGCAACAGTCTCTTAACTGATCTTCCTTCTAGCTCGTTTTTCTCAATCCACCCCAATACTTACAAAGGGATCTTTCTAAAATGCAGGTATGCTCCTATAACAATTTAGTTTATAGCCTGTCCTCAGATTAAAGCCCAAACTGTCTGGGGTTGACTTTTAAGGCTCCTCATCATTTGGCCACTCTGGCTTACCTTTTCAGCCTCACCTCTTACCACTCTCCTAGCTCATGCTCTACACTGTACAACCTAACCTACTCCAAATCCCCAAAATATGCCATATGTTCCCATATTTCCATGTGCTCAGGAGTTTGTTTGTATGCTTCTTTCTGCCTGAAATAATCTTCCTCTTCCCCAGCTAAGTCATACTCTTCCTTTAAGCCTCAGATCTGATGTCATTCTTGTCAAAAAGCCTTCCTGACCTTTAAGAGACTTCCCATCTCCACAGGTATTACCCTTGATCACGGCAGCAATCAAACCAATGTTTCCGGTTCAAGACTGCCCCTACAAGAGTGCATTCTACTCAGGTTAATCTTTCTTAAGCCTCATCTGTGCAATTCTTCCCTGTGTTCAAAAGCATCTAACAGACCTCTATAACCTAAAGGGAAGATTCTTTCCTCCTTACCCTGGCATTCTTCCTGGTTGTTTCTAAGATGCTGACTGGTGTAAGTTTCCTTAGTTCTCTTTTACTTCCTTCTCTTACCACAACCCCCAATCATGTCTGCTCCTTGTAGTAGACTTTAAGACCCAACTCAACCCATACCAACTGCCTAAAGCCTGCCTTTACATCTACAGTCAGTGACTTGTGCTGCCTAATAAAGTCCTAAAAATCTTTTGTTTCTCTCTAATTTACCAATTAATCATAAAGTTCCTTATACAGCTAAACTTTCATGTGTGTCTTTTCTCCTCAACTCAGTGATTTATTTCTAAAGTTCTAGAAGAGAATTTCATATGGCTCTATCAACCCAACCCTTATTTCTATTCTTCCTTACCCTCCCAAATTTCTCTGGGTTTACAACCTTTCTCTCACTACTCTGCCAACTGGCATCTGCTTCACAACACCTAATCTTTTACATATCACCTTGACCTCCTTCTTGTTCAAACCTATCTCTCTGATCTGGTGCTCCTGGCCTTCTCTTCTGCTTTAAACCACTGACCTTGAGCCCTGCCTTCGGCTTTCCATATGGGAAAGGCTGTTTATAACAGGAAGAAATAAAGCATGTTTACAGGCTACTGGAAAAGACCCAGTAGAGAAAAGACTGGAAATCAAGGAAAAGGGATGGAATTAAGAGCAGAAATAGAAGAATGACTCTGAGGAGAAGGAATACCTATCCCTCCTTCTCTAAGATTGGTAGCAAGGAAAGAATGAATGTGAACATAGATATAATCAGTGGGAGTAGAAGGAGGGTTATGCAAAATCATTTGCCCCCCTCTTACCTGTTGGTATCTCTGGCCACATCTTCATAGACACTCTGCACCCCAATCTCCAGCCTTGTGCAGCCATAGGTCAGCATGTCACTTAAATGACGCTTCATACAGTAATCCGGTCTGGTCTCAATAGTAATACCAATACACTTTGTGAGGCTTCTCTCAGAATACCTGCAGAGCAAATCTAAGAGTAAACAACTTGCCACACTTTAGGACATTTGCTCCCATTTAAAAGACTGTCTTCTCTTAGTCCTCCCAATATAAGACAGTGATTAAGAGCATGGCCTCTGGAGCCGGACTGTCTGAATTCAAATCCTGGCTCTGCTACTTCCTAACTATGCAAGCAGGAATGTTATTAACCTCTCTGTGCTTTGGTTTCATCATCTGTAAAATGAAGCTAATAGTACCAATAACTCATGGGACTGACAGAAGTTAACCAGCATACGGTAGTGTTACCATCATCATTATCATTTTTATTCTCCCACGGTATGCTGCAACCATAATCTCCTTGCAAGCAGTGATTTCAGCTGTGAAAACCCCAGCAACTGTTTTTCATATAAGTGAAAATTATTCTGCCTTACTTCCCATTCCATATTTTACAGTCATATTAAAAAAAGGAAAAGGAGGAGGAAGGTATTTATAATGATCATAGGAATATTTTAGATAAAATGTCTTCTATACATACACACAAGTTGTTCTGTCAAGCCTATTAATCTTAGCAACGGTTTACAAAATTAGGAATCACTTTTCTCTTTCACTAATACCAGATATCAAAGTAATGAATAACACTTTAGATTCAAGTTGCCTGAGTTAATGGCTTTATTGCTGGCCCAAAATCCAGAGATAAAAATGACCTGCTAAGGGGGCTGCTGATGTGAGGGGACAGGAACTGACATTTACAGAGGCCACCATGGCCAAGCACTATGCTAAATGCTCCATCCATATGGAATACTCCATCAGTTCTATGAAGTATGTCCTCTCATCTCCATTTCAGAGATGAAGAAACTGATGTTCAAAGAGATGAAATATCTTGTCCAAAGGCACAGGGCTCATAAAGTCCAAGTCAGGATTTGAAATTGGGTCCACCTGACTTCTAAATCCTTGTTCTATATTTCACTGTATCACCCTGCATAGATAATTCAGTATGAAACATTAGACTTCTCTTTTCAACTTCTCTAATGTCCTAGAACCCAATGATTCTTTTCAGTGCACTCTTCCATGACTTTCTCAATTCTTTGGGAGGGTGAGGAAAGCTTTTAATTTCCTTCCTTCCAAATGAGTTCATAGCTCTTTCTAGAAGTAAACTCATAAAATTTCCACAATTTTGTAACTATTCCTTTAGGTTCATTTCTTCACTGTCAGTAAAAATGACTCAATGTTATTAATGTCAGTAACAGTTATTAACAAAGTTAAGAATCACAAAACTGGAAGACTAATTCTAAAATTCTCCATTTTTGGGGTGCCTGGGTGGCTCAGTCGGTTAAGCATCTGACTTCGGCTCAGGTCATGATCTCACAGTTCATGGGTTCGAGACCCATGTCGGGCTCTGCTGACAGCTAGCTCAGAGCCTGGAGCCTGTTTTGGATTCTGTGTTTCCCTCTCTCTCTGACCCTCCCCTGTTCACGCTGTCTCTCCTTCTCTCTCAGAAATAAATAAAACATTAAAAAAAATTAAAAATAAAATAAAATATTCTCAACATTCATACTCTTCTGCAGTGTTTGATACTGTTTCCATATGGTTTTATGAAGTATTACCAGGGGCAACAGGACTAAAAGTAAACAAGTAGTCCAAGGTTACTAAAAAATGAAACATAAGACAGAAAAAGAGCTCAGATTTTATCAAATCTTGCCTAGGACAGGATACTAAATCATTCCGCTTTTTTGAAATGATCAAATCAGAACGTCTTATGCCTCTCAAACAGGTGGGTACCAAGACCAGCAGTAACAGAAATGCAAATACCATGGATAAATGTAATCTTCTTCGAATATCAACTATTGTGCTTGGGAAAAATTATTTTAAAAAATTAAAACAAATACTCCTATATTATGCAGAAAGCAAAATACAGCAAGAGCGATTAAGAAAGATGAAAGCAAGAAACTCTAAATTAGTGTATTTAAAGTAAATCAGAACATCTGAGAATCAGGCATTCCAAAATTGCATCATAAACCTCCGTTTTTTGGGGTTTTTTTTAATGTTTATTTTTTAGAGAAAGAGAGACAGAGTGTGAGAATGGGAGGCACAGAGAGAGACGCACACACAGAACCTGAAGCAGGCTTCAGGCTCTGAGCTGTCAGCTGGTGACATGGGGCTCGAACCCACGAACCATGAAATGATGACCTGAGCCGAAGTAGGACACTTAACCAACTGCCACCCAGGCGCACCACAAACCTCCCTGTTAACTGATAGTTTTATAAAGCCTCCAGTATTTCTTAAAAGGATGCCATTGAATTCAGAAGCTCTGCAGCACAATGGTACCATGCATCACTGGGAAAAACTAGAGTGTGGGCAAGTGAGACTTTGTCTAGAGAAAAGAGAAAATTACCAGCTAATCTTTCTATTGCGCAGATCATCTAAGGCACACAGACATACAGAGGAAGCTGCTGCAGGGATGACAGGGTCTCTTCGTAGCAGGCGGAATATAAGATAAAGACAGAAACAAACCCTATTCTCAATTTAATTCCATTTCAAAAATGTCTTTCCTTTGGAAGGAAATGTCATTACCTTTATCAGGAGAAGAAAAGGAGGAATTAAAAAATAATTAAAAGTTTTTAAAAGCTAACACTTCATGTTTACAAAAAGCTTTTACCACTATTTTCTTTTTAGAATTGTATTTTCATCTGAAAAGCAATTAAGCAGAAACTCTTATCAAATTTGAATGATAAAAACAATGGAGTATTTTCCTAAAGAACAGAGTATAAGGTCTTCTTTCCTTTAAGATTTTTATTAGAATTTTTGTTAATGCTATATTTAGGCCTATAGTCACTGATCATACCTCTTCATTTAATAGAGGTGTAAAGATAATAATGATTGTTCTCCAAATATCTGCATACAGGCTTTCAACTAGTCTAAGCAAAATACAGCTTTCACGGCCTGCTATAGCATTCCATATTATTTAGGTAGCCATCCAATAATATGACTCTCCATTAGTACCTAGTTCAACCCCAAAAATTTCCCAGGGCCAACAGAATTCTTAAGCTCTTGAGCAATTAGGAAATGTGCCAAAGTTTTCCAACCCTACTGATCATAAACTTCTAAGAGACAATGTCTGGGGATGTACCCAGGTCTTCTGATTCCAATTGCACTGCTCTTTTTGTGATATTACAAGGTCATCTTAAATAAGTCTGGAGACCACCAGTGTGGGGCTATGTTACATCCAACACATTTTTGTATGCCACAGTTAGTGGCACCAACTATAAAATATGTTAATATGCTCTGCAAATCCAAATATGACTTAAGCCAATAACTTATGTTGACCTTAATTTTTTTTTTTTACAAGGTTGGTGGGGGGTTGAGTTGAGGTGGGACACTACCTTAAGAATTTGAAAGGACACAAAAACTAAATGCTACCCAGACTTCAAAACATAGCTTAAATTACAGTTCTCCTCCCACGACATCTTCCCAGAGCCTCTCATAACTTTGTGACCCCACTCCCAAAGCATCTTGCCTATAATATGAACACAGTTTGCCTTGTTATTTGTGGCTGTTTGTCTGTGCATGTAGACAGGAGGTTACTGTAAGTCTTGAATACATTTAGACGTAACTGCTTGACGGCTTCAGCACTAAGAACTCTCCTTCAACATAAAACAACGACAACAACAACAACAACAAATATGAAGAATGAATAAATGAATCAGGCATAACTGAAGACACAGAAAATCTCTCTTTACTCCCATAACAGCCTCAAGATAATTCTGCTGGTTATCTTTCCTTTTACAGAGTGAGCCCTAGAAGGTGCCTAGCACTATACCAGGTATTCTATAGAAAGTAATAATACAGGGGCACCTGGGAGGCTCAGTTGGTTAAATGTCCAGCTCTAGACTTTGACTCAGGTTATGATCTTGCGGTTCGTGAGTTTGAGCCCCATATCAGGCTCCATGCTATAAGCGTGGGGCACACTTGAGATTCTCTTTCACTCTCTCTCTTTTTCTGCCTCTTTCCAGCTCACTCCCTCCCTCTCTAATGAAATTAACTTAAAAAAAAAAAGTAATAATATAGTAATTCTTGTTCCAGAGACACTAATCTAAGCGGCAAAAATAAGACACACAGAAATAAAATCAAGAATTACCTAAGAATAAAGAGCTAGAAGTGGCAGAAATATAAACATACATTATTTCTGGGTTCTATTTACAGGAGGAAAAAAGTAAACTATAACAGTGATTATCTAAGGGGCATCTTGGTGGCTTAGTTGGTTAAGCTTCTGAGTTTGGCTGAGGTTATGATCTCCATAGTTCATGGGCTTCAGCCCTGAGTTGGGCTCTGTGCTGACAGCTCAGGGTCTGGAGCCTGCTTCAGATTCTGCATCTCTCTCTCTGTGCCCCTTTCCATTTGTGCGCTGTCTCTGTTTCAAAAATAAACATTAAAAAACTAAAATAAAAAATAAAAACAAAAATGATACCTATTATTACTAACTCCCTGCCTGAGGGGCCCCAACCAAGGGGACACCGAAGGAAGACAGCAATTTAATGTTAAAGTCTCTGTTATCTTCTGGAAACTACATGAGCCACTCCAAGAAGGAAGGCTATGGCGTCAAAGACCACTTTTCATTGCTATCAGTGTGTTGCAGTCTTCTCTTAAAACCTCTGTCACTAATAAAGGTAGCTGTGTCTTAGTCTAGTCCTGTGTGAAATCTCACTACAGCTCTAGGCCCAAGTTCCTGAAAGCCTTATAGAACCTTTTCTACGTGTACCTCAACCTGCTCAAAGCAAACTACAAAGTAAATAAAAACAGTACATAGATGGAAAGTTAATTTTCATTATTTGTCAATTTCATTAATTGTCATAATGTACAAAATCTCTTCTGCATTTACAATCCCAAAATCAGTAAGTAGAATATATAAACTTCTTTGGACAGCCGAAGATTTGTTTGAATTGTCAAATAACATCTGTGGTTATTGGTACAATTCCTCAGTAGTAGCACCACAGAACAAATTCTTTTTTGATATAATCATATTTGGAAAATTTCTCAAAATACAACTTTATGCTCTGTACAATGCTGTGCTAGTGATATTCTAGACTAAATGAATGACTGCTTTGGGTATTTGATGATTTAAAAATACATATATTTTTTGAGACAGTGGTCAAGTTTGCTTCCTGGATATTGATTGTTACGTCAAAGAATCTATAAAATAGTAAGGTTCTGTCCAACACAAACCAAGGAAAACAGAAACAGAATTTTGATTTTTAAATGAGTACAACTTATGGAAAATCTAACCTGATGGCTTTGTATTTTAGAAACTAATCAGGGACCCTTGTTCCCTATCATGCTAGTTGACAAAGTTTAAGGTATATTAAAAACAACCCATAACATTTTGGGTTCTGATTCTTTCAAGAGCCGACAAGAATGCTATCAGACAGCTGAAGAACCAACAGCAATGCATTATTAATAGAAAAGAATCACAGTTATTACACATCCTTTTAACATCACATTCACATCCAAATTTAAGGACTATATTCATAAATGCATTATAGAAAAGTTGTCATTGTCAGAAAATAACTGGTAGATAAAAAATAACTTGCAAATACATTTTTTAGATAAACATTCTCATTCCAATAGAATTTTTCAAATTCCAGAATGTCAGAGAAAGAAGTAATTTTAGAGATAATCTAGTCCCACCTCCACATTTTTAGAGATGAGGAAACTAAAGCACAGAACACATAAGTGGCTTCAATCCAGTAATAACCTCAGATAATAAAAGAAGTAAGTCTGGACCCTAAGTCTCCTGATTCTTCATGAACAGTTCTTTACACTGCGTTCACTTAATAATGTTTACTTAGTACTTTCTATCCCTAAGGCATTGTGCGAGATAGAAGCACTATGTCCCTCTTAAGAAGACAGTCCTTATTAAAGGAAACAGGAAAAAAAGCATTATACAGAATTAGACAATAACAGTATTCACTAAAACTATTATTTTTGGCTACTGAAAACCAAAGTGAGGGGATGATTAAACTGGTAGATACAAATATAATCACATCAATAATTACATTAAGTGTTAACAGATTACCCCCAATTAAAAGTCAGACAATATAAAAATGAGTAAAAAACTAAAACTCAACTACGATAGACTACTAGCTACAAAAAACCCACTTTCAATATAAAGGCACATATGGGTGGAAAGAAAATGGACAGAAGAAGTAATATAACAGGGCAAATTGTAAACACATGAAGACTGTAATAAATTAACATCAACTAATGGAAACTTCAGGGATAAAAACCATTTCCTAATGATTAAAAGCTCATACATCAGGAAAACACAGAAATCATAAATATGTACGTACCTAGTAATAGATTCTCAAAATAAAATGAAATAAAAATGAACACAACTGAAAGGAGAAATAGAAAATTCGTCAATCATGGTTTGAGATTTTAATATTACTCTCTCAGCAACTGATATAACAGAAAAAAGTAACACTAACAATCACCTGAATTTAACTGATATTTATAGAACATTACATTGAACAACTGTAAAATACATATTCTTTCAAATATACATAGTATGTTCACCAAGAAGAGATCATATATGCCAGGGCCACAAAATAAGTCTCAATTAAAATAAAACTTAAAGAAATTAAATTATTTTAAAATAGGCTCTCTCTGACCAAAATGGCATTAAATTAGAAATTGATAACAATGAGATATCATGAAAAACTCAATGTTCTTGGAAATTAAACAACCCATTTCTATACAATCCATGGGTCAAAAAATATGAAGGACTTAAAAAAATACTTTGAGGGGCGCCTGAGTGGCTCAGTTGGTTGAGCGTCCGAATTCGGCTCAGGTCATGATCTCATGGTTCGTGGGTTTGAGCCCTGGGTCAGGCTCTTTGCTGACGGCTAGCTCAGCCTGGAGCCTGCTTCGGATTCTGTGTCTTCCTCTCTCTCTCACCCTCCCCTGCTCACGCTACCTCTCTCTCAGAAAGAAATAAAACATTAAAAACATTTTTAAAAAATATTTTGAATGAAAAATAATTAAAATACAACATATCAAAGTTTGTGGTATTCTGCCAAAATAGTGCTTGGAGGAAAACTTAAAGCATTAAATACTTACATTAGAGAAGAAAAAAGATCTATAATGATGGCCAAGGTTTTATAGAAAAAGAACCATAAAGTAAACCCAAATAAAATACAAGACAATAAAAAAAGTAAAGCAGAAATCAATGAAATAGAGGACATCAAATTAAAAAAAGTCAGTTCTTTGAAAAGAACAACAAAATCGATAAACCTCTAACTAGATTAATCAAGAATAAAAGAGAAAACACAGATGATCAATATCAGAATTGAAAGAGGGGCAATCACTAACATTCTACAAACATTAAAAACATAAAAGGGAATATTATGAACAACTTTAATACCAAAGTTTGACAACTTGGATGAAGTAGACAAATTCCTTGAAAAATATAACTTACTAAAATGGATACAGATGAAACAGAAAATCTAAACATCCTTTTCTTTATCTATTAAAGGAACTGAATCAGTCATCTAAAACTCTCCCATAAAGAAAAAACAACCCTGAATAATTTTACTGGTGAGTTCTAGCAAACACTTATGGAAGGAGTAACATTCATTTTATATGAACATTTAAAAAACAGAGGAGAGGGGCACCTGGGTGGCTCAGTTGGTTAAGCATCTGACTTCGGCTCAGGTTATGACCTATGACTTGTGGGTTCGAACTGCACATTGGGCTCTGGGCTAACAGCTCAGAGCCTGGAGCTTGCTTCAGATTCTGTGTCCCTCTGTCTCCGCTCTTCCCCTACTCGTGCTCTGTCTATAGACCACCATCTCTCATGAACATATACACAAAATCCTTTCCAACGTATTAGAAAAAGGATAACACATTATGACCAAATAGGGTTTATCCTAGGAATCCAAGGTTAGTTTAATATTTAAAAAAAGAGTAATCTACATGATCAGAATAAAGGAGGAAAATTATGTGATCATTTGAATAGATACAGAGAAATCATTAGATAATTGAATTAATGATACAACCTCTCAGTAAACTTCTTCAATGCAATAAAGGTATCTACAAAAAGCACTCAAGTAACTTTGTAGTTAATACTGCAATATTAAATGTTTCCCGTGTATTACTGAGATTAACACAAAGAAGCTTACTCTCACTACTTCAATTTAACACTGTATTAATGAGCCACTACAGTAAGGCAAGAAAAAGAAAAGCCTGCAAATCCAAAAAGAAAAATTAAAGCTCAATTTATTTATAAATTAAGTGATTCTTTGTGAAGAAAATCCTAGATTTACAAAAACAACTTTTAGAACTAAGTAGTGAATTTAGTAAAGTAATACGATACAAAGTTAATGTATAGAAATCCATTATATATCTATACACTATCTGTAAAACAATCTGAAAATGAAATTTTTAAGAAGTTCTCTTCTGTAGCATCAACAAACACAAAAATATTTTGGAATGAATTTAACAAAAGGCTAACAACATCTCTACACTGAAGATTTCTGAGAGAAATTAAAGAAGACTTGAGTAAATGAAGAAATACACTATGTTCATGGGTCAGAAAACTCAATACTGTTGTCAATTTTCTCCAAACTGTCCTATAGTTTTAATACTATCCCATTCCTATCACACTTTTCAGTAGAAACTGGCAAATTGATTCTAAAATTTACATAGAAATGCAAAGGAACTAGAATATCCAAGACAATCTTGAAAAAGAAAAACAAAAAAGACTCACACTACCTGACTTCAAGATATACTATAAAGCTACAATGATCAAGATAATGTGTTAATGGCATAAGAATTAAGACAGATCAGTGGGAAAGAACAGAGCCCAGTTCCACATTTACAAGTCATCAATTTTTGACAAAGCCAGCAGTATAATCTAAATAGGAAAGGAAGTTTTTAAACAAATACTGTTGAAACAACATCTACCTACATGGGAGGAAAAAAGAAACCACAAATGCTACCTCACGGCACCTATAAAAATTAATTCAAGATGGACCACAAACCTAAATAGGCAAGCTAAATATAAAAAAACTAAAACTTTAAGTAGACAAAAACACAGGAGAATATCTTCTTGTCGTGTATCTTCTTGAGAGTAAGCACAGGTTTAACAAAGACAATACAGAAAATATTAAATTAAAAAATTGCTAAATCAGACTTAATCAAAATAAAAACTTCAGCTTTAACATAATTAATTAACATAACAAATACTCAGACCACAGACTGGGTTTTCATATTTGTAAAATACAGATCCAACAAAGGACTGATATCCAGAATTTATAACAGCTCAATAAAAAATGGACAAAAGAGTTTAACAGCTTACAAAGGAAATATATACAGAGAACACGAGCATATAATAAAGTGCCCGTCATCATTAGTCATTAGGAAAATGCAAATTAAAGCCACAATGAGATACCATTAAACACCTACTAGAATGGCTAAAATTAAAAAGACTGGCAACACCATATGTTGGTGAAGATGTGGAACGACCAAATGCTCATACATCACTCGTGGGAGTACAAACATTACAACCACTTTGGGAAAATGTCTAGCAGTTTCTTAAAAAATTAAACACATGATGTAGCAATTCTACTTCTAGCTATTACCTAACAGAAATAAATACTATATTCACAGTAAGACTTGTACGAGTACATTCACTGAAGTTTTACTGTAATAACAAATCAGAAACAGCCAGGTGTCCATCAATAGAATGGATAAACTGTGATCTATGCCTGTGCATACAGTGGAATACTACTCAGCACTACAAAGGTTACAAATACCGAAATACCCAACAATACTGATGAAACACAAAATATTTTGCTCAGTGACAGAAGAGGTACACAAAAGAGTATATGCTACATGGTTATATGGAAGGGAAAAAAAGGGAATAATGGTTATATTCTATACCTTAACAGAGTTTTGATGCACAGGTATATGCATTTATTAAAACTCGTCAATTGGTACACTTAAGATCTTTGCATTTCATTTATGTAACTTTACTTCAGAAGATAACAACTGAAGTAGTTAAGACGTACCTAATGACATATTTGGAAGGCAGTGTACTGAAGTGTGCAACTTACTTCGAAATGCATTAAAATAGAGGAATCTATTTCGACAAATGAACAGTTGCGTAAGTATGTGATAAAGCAAGTACTGTAGAATCCAGGTGACAAGTATGTAGTACTTGAAAAATTCCTTCAATTTTTGTTTGTTTCAAATAAAATGCTAGAAGAAAAACAGCATCATAGATGACTGAGATTTTATTTTAGGTTGGACTGCCAATGTTAAGAATCCTGGTCACCATCCATGAAAATCTGGTTGACCAAGGGAGGGAGTAAAAGCAGTAAATAAAGTGAGGACTGGGGAGTATTAGAGCCAAAGCCCAGACATGCAAGTCTGAAACCTGCCGGAAATAATGCCCAGGGCAGCAAGGCAGAAAATAGCCACTTGCAAGCCTTTGGAGATTGCTTTTGCTTTCTTCCTAACTTCTGCAAGTCTATGAAACTGTCTTCTAGGCTTAGTATCCAGCATTAGCTAGCGCTCTAGCTTTTTTCCAAAATACATAAGGACACAGCTAGAGGATTTAAAGTCATTGATGAGGGGCAAAAAAGGAAGGAACGGAAATGAATTAAAAATTCCAGTGGGAGAAAGTATGACTCACTCACTCCTTGATGGGTAACTACCCTTCAAAATTGCATCTTTTGAAAACAGCCAAGAAGCATTAAAAATTGAACATAAAACTGCTTCTGGGCAGAACTGATTAAAGAGGAATAAAACTATTTTAAAAGGTTACTCTGAGTTATTTGGCAATATTTGCATTCTGGTGAATGGGTGACTCAGATCTCACTGCTGGTCCTTTTCATCTCCAGAGCTATAACTTTTAGAGGACAAGAGTCACCAGTAATTGTTGCTTTCTGGAGACAACTGAAGTCTCAGCCTGGCTGGTAGAAATGAATGATTCTCACTTTGCTTGATTTACTGCGCCTTCACAGAAATCCTATCCCTGCTTTATCCTTGAACTCTCTTTCACTCAGTTTTCCAATTTTTCTATTTGCAAGGATATAGCATACTTTTTGCTACTAACTTGCTGTAAATAATAACCAGGTTCACTCTTGGGGGCTTTTCCTTACCTTAACTTTTAATCTTTTAAGTAAAAAGTAAAACTTTAATCAGGTTTAAACACGGTCTAAACTTTAATAGGATTAGACACAGGATAACAAGAGAGTGACGGGTGAACGAATAACTCTAATTTGACCAACTACTTAAATAATTACTTAAACAACTACCTTAAACATTACTGACTCACCTGTCTCTGTGTAGTTTTTAACCTAATTTAAAATTAACCTTTTAAATAAAAACCTCTGAAAACATCTGTGTAGTCAACAAGTACAAACAACTAATATCAACTAATACTAAAATAAAAATGAAGTTCATTACTTTATATCTGAAAAAGGTTACCCACACTGGGTGACCCAAACAGTCTTCACAAATACCCTCAGTGCAAGATAATATAAAGAATGGCATAAAGAATGGCAAGGTAAAGATCTCATCCAAAAATTCTGAAGAAAACACACGATGTACAAAACATAGTATCTCTGTGTTGCTCTTTATTTCACAAAACGTTAACATTTGAGAATGGTTTGCTATGTCTCTAGTTCTATAGTATAAACCAGATTACTATTCCTTTGAACTTTATTAACAACGTTTCCCTAAAAACGAAATACCACCTTTATTGTAGGGAGTTGGCAGTAAAAATTTACCTCAACAAAGCAAACAAGATGCCACAAATCAGCTTCTTTTCAGATTATCTTATAAAAATATAGAGATCAGGAGAAAAGAGCAAAACGTGTCAAGTGTGGGTTGGCATGATTTGGTGTAACATTTATGGATGGTTTTACGGCTCCCAGATTGTACATTTATTGCTTCCCAAGAGTCATTCATGAGATCTGTTGCAACAAAGACTCAAATCATATATAAATTTTCATCTGAAAGTAAAGTGTTTGTTGCCCTCTTGAGGTAAATTCAAGAATAGAAACAAAACAACGCTGGCCTTGCCTAGTACATTACAGAAAGGGGCTTTATTCTCCAACAGGCTTTTTGGCTTTTTCTACAAACATATCATGATCTGAAGCTGAATAGTTATAACATAAACTCTATTTTTACCCCAAAAACAGACAACTACAAAAGACACTAGAACATTTCTGTAAAAATAAAACTAAAACTTCACACCAAGAATAAGCAAAAATTTTAAAGTTGCAAATGATAAAGATGTCAAGCTATCTATATTCTAAAAATTCATTAGATACATCTTCAGTTTTAGCCTAGCTCATCTGATCCAGGGACCCAAACTGTACACTGTGAAAAGCTTTGTGGCAAACTTTTACGGGGGTTGGGAGGGTGGGGCAAGTCCAACATATGCATATACGATTCCACTTACAAGCAAGGTCTTCAGGGTACCTGGGTGGGTCAGTCGGTTAATCTATGATTGGCTCAGGCTATGATCTCATGATTCATGAGTTCAAGCCCCATAGTGGGCTTGCATGGGCAGTGTGGAGCCTGATCTGGATTCTCTATCTCCCTCTCTCTCTCTGCCCCTCCCCTGTTTGTATACACACACAAACACACTCTCTCTCAAAAATAAACATTTAAAAAAATAAGCAGGGTCTTCAACACAATAAGAGCTGCACTGAGAAAAGAGTATATAATATATAAGAGTGGGTACAAAAATTCAATGGTCTTGATAGGTTATCTCACCAGGAGAGTTAAATGAATTTTAGTCAGTAACTCTGAGGTACTGTTGTCATTTCAATGTCATGGGCTTTGAACTAATGAAAGTTGTTTTCTCTCAAATTGCATTTTATATTAAGTTATCATTTGATTTTCAGTATTATTACTGGGTTGTGTTACATCATTATTCCTCTAAAGTTTTAAAGACTTCAGTGTTTTACTAAGTATGACTTATATTCATGAATAATCAAGGTTTTCATGTTTAGGGGTGCCTGGGTGGCTTAGTCAGTTAAGCACCTGACTCTTGACTTCAGCTCAGATCATGATCTCATGGTTCATGAGTTAGAAGCCCAGAGCCTGCTTGGGATTCTCATTCATTCTCTCTCTCTCTCTCTCTCTCCCCCCCCAAATATAAACAAATAAACAAAAAAACAAAAAAGTATGGTCACCATCTTATCTTGCTAATAAAGCTCCTGGAGGAGGAAGAAATCACACCAGCCAGCTGTTGCTAAAAACTAGATTCATAGACATACAATTAACCTAACAAATTCTCTAGAGGCAGTCAAACAAAGCAGGTTTCTCACACACACTCTGCTCGACTCTTTACACAGGTCTCTCAAGATACACGTGACAGCTACAGGTATTGATAGAGGAGGTGGGAAGGACACAAAAGATGTCCCTATTCTTTTTTTTTTTTTAAAGACCACCATGGATTTTTTTTTTAATGTTTTATTTATTTCTAGGAGAGAGAGAGACAGCATGAGCAGGGGAGGGTCAGAGAGAGAGGAGTCACAGACTGAAACAGGCTCCAGGCTCTGAGCTGGCAGTCAGCACAGAGCCCGACATGGGGCTCGAACCCACGAACCGCGAGATCATGACCTAAGCAAAGTCGGACGCTTAACCGACTAAGCCACCCAGGCGCCCCAAGATGTCCCTATTCTAAAGCAGATGCCCTACCTAAGTCATATCCATCAGTATTTGACTTAGAGATTGATCATTCATTCAAAATTCATTCAGACATTTACTTATGGCTACTATGTGCCAAGAACTATTTTAATTTCAGTGTAATGAAAACTAACCTTAGTAGTTCAGTGTAATGAACCTACCAAAGGTTCATTCAAACATTGGTTCTACCTATCACCCTACAAAAAGTTCTCTAAGAGGGGCACTATTTTAAACAATCTTGCAATTAGCTATATGACCCTCCCTCCCCAATACAAAAGAGAAGCCAGAAAATATCCTTAAGGCAGGAGGAGGAATGCAAAAGATAAAACCCAGAAAGATCATATTTTTTCCAAAATTTTGAAGCTCTGACGATGTACACACATGTGCTCATACATGCACAGACACACACTCTCATACACTTTTATGCCTACCATAGTTTCTTGCATCATAGCAAAGTTCAGGCTCTGAAAGCAAAGCTGTCTGGGCTTCACAGCCTGACTCTACCTTTGTAACTTTGGCAAATTGCTTAATCTCTCTGCGCCTTGATTTCCTCACTTGTAAAACAGGGATAGTAAGTTTTAAATAAATGAATAAATACGTATCACAATGCCCAGCACATAGTATACAGAATAAACATGAATGTGCTCCTTTATACACATCTCCCATGTCCTTTGCTCCTCAGCTTGAGCTCATGACTATAATAATTGTCACTCTACCACCTCTTCCATGCATTCACATTTTCTATGCATTTATGTACTTTTCTATGCATTTACATTTATGTGCAGGTACACAAATATGATGGATCCATACTGTAAGAATTGCTCCAAAAATTGCTTTTTCACATATAAAACTTGAAACTTACAACTCTCCCATATGAGGTGATCTTATCCACTTGCATGGCTATAAATGCCACCTATGGACTGACAATTCCAATTTTGCATTGCTAGCCCGGATGTCTCTTGTACATGCTACCTGACATCTCCACTTGAACATTTCCTAGGCATTTCAAATTTAACATATCCAAAGTAAAAATCTTGATTTTCTCCCATACACCTGTTCTGCTGTGTCTTTTCCATCTGAGGGTACATCAACCATTTCCTACAACCAAAAGCAAAGAGTCATCTTTGATTCCTTCCTTTCTTACCCCCCAGCCCAGTCCAAAATCCAGTCATTTGCAACAACAAAACAGAACTCTAATCCATCCTCTCTTCTCCATCATCGCTGCCACCACCCTCAACTGAGCTATGATGGGTATAACAGTCTTTTATCTGGCTCCTCACTTTCACTCTTGTACTCGCTAATCCATTAGCCAGACAATAGACAGAATGACCTTCTTATCAACCTGAATGTGTCACTCTCCTGCTTAAAACCATTCATCTACGTCCCACTACATTTCAAATAAAACTTAAGCTCCTCAAAAGCATTCTGTCCTCTGGCCTCGACTTAACTCTTCAAGCTCACCTATGACATTCTCTCCTTTTTCACTGGAATCTAGTCACAGTGGCCTCCTCTCTCTCTGTTCAGAGAAGACACCAAGATCTTCCCCATTTCAGTGCTTTTGTCATATTTTTTTCTGTTCTTAGCCTGATTCCTCCTTATATACTTTGGGTCTCAGCTTAAACATTACTGCCTCGTCCAGAGAAAAATCTTAACGTCTATCATAGTAATCGATCTCCACCAGAGCACTTCCTATCTGTTGAACTAGTAGAAACAAACACCACAAGGCAAGGACAACAGCTGTCTTGTTCCACATGCTGTTCCCAGTGCCTAAAGCAGTGCACAGCCCCTCGTGGGCCTTCCATAAACTTTCAGTGGTAAGTAAGAAGGGAGCAGTATATGGTAACTAAGTTTTCCTGAAACTTCTGAAAATACTATATGTGAAACCTTAATATTCTTTTCGCTAAAAACAGATACACAGTGTCAAAAGAATGCATAATTTTGTTTTGTCAACTAGAATGAATAAGTGATTTCCTTCATAAACAGCAATTATTTAGTAGTTAGTAATAATAGCTATTAAAAGATAACTTGTTTTGATTGCATGGCAGCTAAATGTTTCAGACAAAGTGTACCCCTAGTGTTCTTATTAGGAGGCTGAAAACTCAACTGGTCAAATCAAAACTATTCCTCTACTTTAGACCAGCCTAAGGTTGAAAAAATCTTTAGTGATTTTATGAATCACTTTTTCTCAGAGAAACTAATGTCAAAAAATCAATGGTCACTTATTAAAAAAAAAACTATTAACTACGTCAATGAAAACAATCCTTTCCCACAAAACAGAAGTAACTATGAGAACTAGGAACATGTAGGATGATGGATGTAACTGATGGATGTGAAAGTGACTGTGGTAACCATTTCACAACATATACGTAAGTCATTATGCTGTACACCATAAACTTTTACTATGCTGTATGTCAATTATATCTCAATAAAACCAGAAAATGTATTTAATTATAACCCACCAAAAATATGCAAATAAAAATAACAAAATATCCTTTACCCGTCCTCCTCCCCCCTCCATCAAAGGAACTAGGAATGTAGATGCGGAGCAGAAGGAATTCTTGCAGGCTGAGGCTCAGAGGATAAACTGACAAGCACTCTGCAGAATGTGGTAAAATAAGGATTTCTTACTTGACTGCCTCGTAAATACTGTTGGAGGTGTGTCCTGATAAGGCATCGTGTAAATTTCGAATAAAATAATCTCTGTATTCTTCTGGAAGGGCCATAAACGTTCCACCCATCACAATAAACTCCACTTTATCCACACTGTGACCAAGTTGTTTTAACTGAAATACATATAAATTCATCAGCGTTAGATGGATGTAGTCAACTACCTTAAGGAGGCACTACAAATTTCTAATTTTATTTTGTGGTGTTTTCATCTGCATAGTTAAAAAATGAAAAACAAACATATGTAGCAAATTTTTGAATTAAAAAAAAAGACTCCAGAATCTGAAAGAAAAATAATTATACCTTGAGGAGGCAAAGCAAGAATTAAAACAATAAATAAGAAGCTTGACATCAATACCTATGTGGAAATTTAAGAACACATGGAATATAAAGTAGAAAGCAGTAAGGACAAATATACAATATGCAACATAATAAATAAATATTTGTTGATCATGTATTTTTTTGTCAGACCTTTGTGATAAGCCTTGGGAACATAAACAATAACTGTATTGCAACATAACCAGGGCTTGATGCCAATGAAGAAAAAGAACACCAAATTAGAAACAAAAATTAAGAATGCAGTTTTAAATCAGTTGTGATGATTACGAGCACAGGTGGCAATGCTTTCTGGAGAAAAAGCAAAATAAAAATCTAGCTCATAAACTATAGAATATTATGTCTATTACTAGAGAGAATGGTACAGATTTTTCATTTTGCCAACTATAATAAGCCAAGATTATAAATTTTAAAAACAGGTATAAACTTCTTAGACTCCTCAAAAAATTAAAAATAGAAATACATGATCCAATAATTACACCATTGGGTATCTACCCAAAGAAAATAAAAACACTAATTTGAAAAGATACATGTGCCCCATGTTTACTGCAGCACTATTTACAATATTCAAGATATGAAAGCAACCCAAGTGTTCACTGAGACACAAATGGATAAAGAAGATGCAGTGTGTGTATACACACACAATGGAATATAACTCAGCAATTAAAAAAAGGACGAGATCTTGCCATTTACAATATGGATGCAACTAGAGGGTATTATGCTAAATGAAGTAAGTCAGAGAAAAATAAATACCATATGATTTCATTTATATGTGGAATCTAAAAAAACAAACAGATAAAAAGCCGAAAGACCTATAAATGCAGAGAACACAATGATGGTTGTGAGAAGGTTAAGTGGAGGAGGGGATGGGCAAAATGGGTAAAGGGCAGGAGATATAAAAATGAATAAATTATGGAATGAATAAATCCAGTTACGGAATGAACAAATCACACGAATAAAAGGTACAGCACAGAAAATACAGTCAATGATACTGTAGCAGCACAGCATGGTGACTGACAATAGCTATACCTGTGGTGAGCACAGGTTAACAGATGTGTTGAACCACTATGTTGTACACTTGAAACTAATGTAACACTGTGTCAACCACTCTTCAATTAAAAGAAATATTTCTTGCCTTATCTCAGGCTTGACAAAAACTGGGTCAAGTAGACTACTAAACTATGAACTCAAATTAATTAATGTGCTATGTAAAGGATGTCTACACTTAATATGGACAAAAAGGCACCTTTTAAAATGTTTGTTTTTGACAACGGCAAATAAAAATTTATACATGCATGTATCTTTCTGCATGTAATTGTATTCATATATACACACGCACATCCATACATATATTTTTGGTAAACATAAACATTTTACACTCTACTGAAGCATTTTAAATGAATTAAATATCATGGCTAAAAAAGAAATTGAAGCAATGGTTAGTTTAGAACATGGTTTTCTAGACTATACAGGCTGCACCCAGGTGAGGCCCTCTTCTATTGCTGACAATCCTGATCCGCATGTGCTTGGGTGACAGTGAAGTGAAACTGTGAACTTGCTGGTATTCAATGATACTAGCTAAATGAACAGAGAAGTGACTTAATGACTGTGGTATGTACTACTTTCCTTTTGATTTGTAGTTGCCCTACTAGGTGTTGTTAACTGTAAAAATTACAGATGGTACTCACACTTTTTTAAATTGGACAAGTTTAAAATAAAAGTGTAAAAAAGAAAATCTGTATTACTGGTCAGATTTCTGAAAGAGAGCAAGGCCATTTACACAGTACTTGTTTTTAATCAGTTATAAGGAAGTCTAATTTACATACAATAAAATCAAGATAATTAAGTGTACAACTGGATGAGTGTTTACGGTTGTGTAACTCCCGCCGCAGTCATGATACAGAGCAAACCCAGGATCCCCAAGAGTTCCTCACACCCTTTGGCAGCCAATTCCCAATTCCCACTCTGGCAGGCCAGTCACAATACCTCTTATCTGGCTCACAGAAGTGAAAATTCAATCCATCTACCTATTGTTTAAAACCTTCCTCACATCTCCATCTATAAATTTCACATAGTTAATGAGTCTGTACAAGTTGAAAGAAATTTAAAGAATATAAAAACCCTTAAAGAAAATAATACAGTCTCTAAAGGAAGTAGTGCTTTTGACCTTGCTGGGTATTGCAAAATAGTCTTTCTCAGATGGATATTAAAAACTTACCAAGGAGAAAGGCACTCTTTTAGTTATTTCAGGTTCAACTCAAATTAAACAATAATACCTTCTAACTATGTACAAAAATCTAATTTAAAAATGCTTTTTAAAAACTTACCTGTTCTATTCGGTGTCTTGTCTGTAGATAAGGGTCATATCTAGCACGGATAGCTCGCATGGAGGTTGGCTAAGAAAAAAAGATAAAATTCGCCTGCTGAGCCCACACTGAATAGAAAATAAAAAGTAGTTCAAAAGAATTATATTAAAAATAAAATTCTCTTGTGCACCTTCCTTCCTTTCTCAGTTTAGGGATCAAAATAATGTTCTGAATAGCATCTGGCTAGTCTCCATCCCCACTGTCTTAAGCATCTGAACAGCAGGGCAACTCCTTGAATCATACTTATCTTTGTGTAAACACTTATGAAATCTCCAGGGTCACTTTCTGATGGAGCAGAAAGAGGTGGTTAAGGGACAGAAACGGGAGGGAGCCTTTTCACTGAATAATTCCTTTTGTATTTTTAAAAATGTGAACTACAGAAAACAGGTAAAAAGTGAAATACCATATATAAGAGAAAAAGTCCAAAGGTTTGCTGGCTGCTGACCTCTTTCAAAGAGGCTGACTGCTTCAAAAGAAGCCTGCTTGCTGTTCTCTTACTTGCACTCTTGCCCCCACTCTAATCCTTTACCCACACAGCCATCAAATGACCTTTTAAAACCCTATACTGCTTCAACCTTAATGGCTTCTCATGACACCTATAAAAAACTCTAAACTATCTGCCCAGCTTACAACCTATGTCCTCTACCTCTCCAGTCTCATCCTTCTCCTTCCCCTCTATTTCCTGGCACACCCCATCATTGTTCCCACAATGGCTCCTTGTTCTAGCCCTTCTCTCTGCTGATATTCCTGTATGGCTCCTTCTTGTCATTCAGGACTCCGTTTAAATATCACCTTCTCAGTCACTTCCTAACTACCAGGGCTAAAGCATCTACTTGGTTTATACAAACCTAACTCGATTTTACTTCTTTGCTTAGCATTTACTGGTAGTACTGGATATTTTCTTCTTATTTCTTCATTGTCTATCTCTTATTATTAGAATGTAATTCCCTAAGATTAGGGAATTTGTGGATGTTTCACTGTTGAAGAAGCAGTATAATGTCATGGTGAGGAACAAAGAATTCAAAACCGGGCTCTGTCAGTGTATCTCTGGGCCAATTGTTTAGGGCCTTTAAAGCTGGTTTCCTTATTCACAAAACCAGGATAATAGTGCCTGCCTTCAAGATGCTGCTGTAAGGTTTAAAGTTGTAAAGTCTTAGAAAGTTTGACATATAATAAGAACAAGTGCTTATGTATTTTTCCAGTGACCAGAGAAATATATGTAGACGCTCAGGAAATATTTGATGAATGAACAACTTCTGTAATCAGGAGAAAAATAAAAAATAAAAATAATTTAGGAAAGCCAGTACTTGTAGGAGGCACACTACAGGTAAAGTATGATGTCAAACTTCCTCAAGATAATCTCACATTATTTTACCTCATATCCAGTATAAGATTGGGTTGAATATTCAAAATCTGAATCAGGTCCACCAGGGCAGTATCTGCCAATACACCAAAGAATGAAGATGTCAGACACAAAACTTAGTTCAATGGGTATAGTTCAAGTATCTGCAGTCTCCATAAAATTCTGAGAGCAAACAAGCTTCATTTTCAAATCCTAATTGAAGAGTCTACCTTTACAGTATCTATAATTAATATATTTTCTACTAACGAGTAAACACAATAAACATATGAGGAACATTATAGTAGTCATTTTCAGAATACTGCAGTCACTATTATTGTAGAGATTTACACTTTTAGGTGCAAGTAACAGCACCTAACTTCTAGGTTTAGAATGATACAGTGTTCTCTTGGTAACTAAATACTTAAGAAAATCTTTCTCTCATTTAATCTTCCTACCTAGAATCATGCATTCTGCCTATTTTTCCCAATTATCTGTATTTAAGAAGTTTAAAGGTTATTTATAGGGATAACTTTTTAATTTTGATTCTTTTCTGATCCAAACTCATTTTGAATTTCTGACATTTAGCATTTAGGCAGCTTACATTTCCTTGTTTCATTTATCATGTTAATAGACTTTTACTTTCTGTAACAATGTATTTTTTATTGTTTACTGCAACATATTAAAATCTTTATGTATTTCAGTTTTAAAGCACTGAAACATCCTATCAATGGCTGCTTGTTTCAAAGAACTTATGCATCTACTGAATCAAAGTTTTAAATATTACCAGCATACACTGATTAAGGCTCTAGGGAGTTAGCTAATTCAATTAAAGTACACATACACACACCTTAAGAAAATAATCATACTTACACACATATGTTTCCTGTAAAACTGATATGTGGGCATCTGTGGGGTTTGCACATCACAGCCACAACAGCAATCTACAAAAGATTAATAAAAAAGCTATTACAGAATAATGAATGCACAATGCTGGAGAGTGGCTCAGGAGGGAGAATACTACAGAGAATGGCACATAAGTAGCTTCAAAGTATCGATGATACTATATTTCTTAAACTGAGCAGTGGGTATAAGTTCTCTCTTTTTTATGTTTTTAATCTCTAAAATACACACATATATTTATATACTAGCTAATAGTAATATTTTATAATAAATGATTCTTACTCTTTGATTTATTTGACTAAAATAACCTACCAGAAAAATTATCCAAGTCTATAAAATTGTATCTAAAACTATTAATTGAACATATATAAAACTATAACTCACCCTCCTCACGGATATATTAGATCTCAATATTCAGAGCAGACTATTAAACTAGGAGCTACACTTCACAGAGTGTGTGCAAAATATTCTCAGAGGGGTCTGTCAGAGCCCTCCTGGGGTGAGGACAGTATGTGCTTGAGAAAGGGGGTGACAGAAGTATGGTTACATATGGGAGGAGTTGGCCAAATAAGGCCATAGACTAAGGTGAATGCAAGTCAGGTTTCTTACTATCAGAGCAGGAACTTATAAATATGGAAAGGAGAGAACTTGGATGGAATGGAAGGTATTGCTGTGAACTCATAGTTTCCAACAAATACACTGATATACAAATCAATATAAATGCAAAATGTGTTATGTATATGTATATGCAGGTATGTACGTGTATATATACAAATATACTTCCTTGCTTGGTCCACTAGGGAGTCTGGGAGCAGCAACACTCTAATACCAATGAGCGTATCTAGTACTCAGATCTTGGTTTCTAAATATCCATCTCCAGTGAAAGAAACCAGGGTTCCTTGGAGAAATGGCAGATTCCAGGCCTGGGGCAAAGAAAGGACAAATGAATCTGAAACATTTTATTATGACAGAAAGCTAGAAACTGCTCAAAGAACGATGGAGAAATTTAAAAAGACACAGAAACCAGCCTAAAAGGGCTCTCATGGGTCAAATCAGTGATCATTTGTACACCAAAATAAATAATGATACTAACAGATTATAACCCACCAAATAGGAAACCACGAATCCACTCATGCAAGTAAATGAATGAGTAAACTGAAAATTTGATGAAGAATGGAAAACTTACATAGCTTCCAAGTACTTCACCACACAAAACTTCTTAATTACAAAGTGGAAAAGATGAACTTTACAGAGGAGAAGCCTGGTAGACACTACCTTGATCAAAATGAACAATATCACAAAGAAGAACAAAGATGGAGGTATCACACTCTCTGATTTCAAACTACATTACACAATATGATGATATTGGCATAAAAACAGACACATAGAACAAAAGAACAGGGAGCCTGGAAATAAACCCCTCATACCTGCTAAATTAATTTGCAACAAAGGAGCCAAGAATATACAATGGAGAAAGGACAATCTTTTCAATAAATGGTGCTGAGAAAACTGGACATCCACATGCAAAAGAATGAAACTAGATCACTATTTTACATGATACACAAAAATTAGCTCAAAATGGACTTGAATGTAAGACCTGAAACCATAAGACTCCTAGGAAAAAAACACAAGCAGAAGCTCCTTGACATTGGTCTTGGTATTTAGGTCTGACTCCACAAGCAAAGGTGACAAAGCGCAAAAATAAATAAGTGGGACTAAACCAAACTAAAAAGCTTCTGCGCCACCAAAGGAAACCACAAATAAAAGGAAACCATCAACAAAAGGAAAAGACAACCTACTGAATGGGAGAAAATATTTGCAAGTCATATATCCAAATATATTAAATAATATCCAAATATCCAAAATATATTAAAAAACTCAACTCAATACAAAAACCAATCTGATTAAATAATGAGCAGAGGAATTAAACAGACATTTTCCCAAAGACATACAAATGGCCAGTGGGTACATGAAAAGATGTTCAACATCACTAATTATCAGGGAAATGCAAATCAAAACCATGAGATATTGCTATTAGAATAGTTATTATGAAAAAAACAAGAAATAACAAGTGTTGATGAGGATGTGGACAAAAGGGAACCTTCATGCACTGCTGGTGGGAATATACATTGGTGCAGCCACTACTGAAAACCCTACGGAGGTTATAATTAAAAACAGGTCTACTAAATGATCTGGCTATTCCATTTCTGAGTATTATCCTAAGAAAGTGAAAATACTAATATGAAATGAAAAGATATACGCACCCCTAAATTTACTGCAACATTGTTCACAATAGTCAAGATATGGATATAACTTAAGTATCTATCAATGGATGAGTGGATAAAGGATATATATATATATATATGTATATAGTGTATATATACTGCACACTCATAAAAGAACGAAATCTTGCCATTTGTGACACATGGATGGATCCTGAGGATATTAAAAGGCAGATGAAATAAGTCAGACAAATGCCATATGACTTCACTTACATGTAGAATATAAAAAAGTAAACAAACCAAACTCATATATATAGACAAAAAACTGGTGGTTATCAAGGAAGGAGGAGGCTGGAAGAGGGACGAAACAGGTGAAGGGGTCAACTGTATGGTGATGGATGGTAACTAAACTTATTGTGGTGATTATATTGTAGTGTATACAAATATCAAATTATCTTATACACCTGAAGCTAATATAATGTTATATAGCAATTTTATCTTAATAAAAATGTTACAATAGCAATTTTACCTCAATGAAAAGAAACAACATTATCAATGACAGGCCAGGACAAATTAAAATTATATAAAATTATATAAAATATATATATATGCCACCTGATAGGATACAATAAGAATACATTATCACTTCTGTGATGTTCCTGTATAGCCTGAATCTAATTATAACAACTGATTAAGCCAAATTGAGGAACATGCTGCAAAATAACCTGCCTGAAATCTTCAGAAGTGGTAAGGTAATGAGGGCAACGTAAGACAGAAAGTGCCCTGACTGAAGAGACACGACAACCAAGTGCAACATGTGATTCTAAACTGGGTTCTGTAGGTCATTATTGAAACAGTGGGTGAAACTTGATTAAGATCTGAGGATTAGATGACAGTACTTAACAGTGCTAAATTCCTGATTTTGATGGTGTCCTTGTTTGTAGGAAATGCACACTAAAGTTTTCAAAGCCAACTTTATTTTGCAACGTACTTCAAGTGGTTCAGGGAGAAAATATTCTTTGTACTGGATCTTCAAGTTTTCTGTAAGTTTGATTATTTTTCATAATAACAATTATTAAAACTTAAATCACTAAACAATGATCTAGAGAAAGACCAAGACTTCAAAAAAATTTGCAATTCTGAATGAAAAACTTAGATTTTCAACCAAATGTTTTTATTTAATATGAGCTACTGATGAGATCAGTCTAAGTCAACAACTGAGCACCCAGTATAGGCCAGATTCTGAGCTACACAGAACAAATGGGCCTTGAGACTACAAAAATATTAATGCACTGTTTCTGTCCTCTGAAATCATACCCACCTAGGTGAGGAACATATAGAAAAAGACTATTTCAATACCACATGGTAAGAAGCACATAGAAAATATCGGGAATGCCTAAGAAGGCAATTAGCCCTGACCAGGGGAGTCAGGAAGTCTTCCCGAAATGCTGATTAAGGGTTCAATAAGCCAAGAAGACCAGGTAAGGTGGGGCCAGGGAAGCAAAGTGCAGTAGTTTTCAAACAGTTTAAGCAATAGAACTCTCCTTTCAAGTAACATTTTACTTCAAACCTCAGTTTATAAACGAGATAAAAGCCACAGGCCTGAGTGAAACGGAGAAGTACCTGCTCCTATGAGCTTCACAACTTGTTATGCCCCCAGTAGCTTCAAGACTTCTATGGAATTCTAGTTTTGTAGAATAGACTTTAGAAATTACTGGTGAAGTCGAAAAAGCAACGACTTTGGATTCAGAGAGGTTTGAATCTTTTCTCTGCCCCTTACTGTGTACTTTCCTATTAAGTAAAATGTAGACAATACCAGTTACCTCTTAAAACCAGTTACCCCAGTTACCAGTTTTGAGGATTAAATTAGAAACACAGTGGTTAGTATGTATTAGGTGGACGATGTATGGTAACTGTTATATTTAATATTGATACTACTAAGATCAATATTAAATATGAATCATGGCATTCTAAGCAAAACAAAAACTCAAATATAAACTCAAAATGGATCATAGACCTACATGTAAAATCAAAACTATAAAATTTCAAGAAGATAACACAGGAGAAAATCTAGGCCACCTTGGGTTTTGCAATGAATTTTTAGATCAACACCAAAAGAAAGATCCATGAGAGAAAAAACTAGTAAGACGGACTACATTAAAATTTGAAAGTTCTGTTCTGAGAGAATGAAAAGACAGACTCAGAGAAAACATTTGCAAAACACATGTCTGATAAAAGATATGTATCATAAATATACAAAGAATGCTTACAATTTTAGAATAAGAAAAACAATCCAATAGGAATAGGGCAATAGATCCAAACAGACACCTCATCAAATCAGATACACTAATGACAAATGAGAATATGAAAGATACTCAATATATGTCATTTGAGGATTGCAAACTAAAATGAAACGCTGCTATACACCTATCAGAATGGCCAAAATCCAGAACACTGACAGTACCAAATGCTGGCAAGCATGTGGAGCAACAGGGATTCTCATTGTTGACAGGAATGCAAAATGGTACAGCCACTTCAGAAGGCAGTTTGGCAATTTTACAAAGCTAAACCTAATCTTACTGTATGATCCAGCAATCATGCTTCTAGGTATTTACCCAAATGAGTAGCAAACTTCTGTGTACACAAAACCCTTCATACAATGTTTACAGCAGCTTTGTTCCTAACTGGCAAAATTTAGAAGTAACCCAGATGTCCTTCAATAGGAAAATGGATAAACTGTGGTACATTCAGATGGTGGAATACTGTCTAGTTCTAAAATGAAATGAGCTGTGTCAAGCCACTAAAAAGACATGGCATAGCCTTAAATGCATAATGCTAAGTGAATGAAGCCAATCTGAAAAGGCTATGCATAATGTTTAATTCCAACTACGTGACATTATGGAAAAGGTCAAACTATACAGACAGTAAGTAGATTAGTGATTGCCAGAAGTCTGGAACAAAGGAAAGGATGAATAGGGGAGTTTAGGGCAGGGGAAATATTCTACATGATCTGGTAATGGTGGATACATGACATTATGCATTTTCTAAAACCCGAAGAATACATACCACTGTAAGTCACCCTAATATAAACTATAGGCTTCACTTAAAAATAAGGTACCAATACTGGTTTATCAATTATAACAAATATACCAAACCAACACAAGGGGAACCTGGGGCGGGAGGAAAGAAAGTATGTATGAATGCTGTGTACTTTCTGATCAATTTTTAGGTAAACCTAAAACTGCTCTGTTAAAAGGAGTAAAAACAAAGCACCACCAGAGTAACAGCAGGAATAAAAGCATGAAGGTTAAGAGGCACCTGGGTGGCTCAGTCAGTTGAACATCCGACTTCAGCTCAGGTCATGATCCCATGGTTCGTGGGTTCGAGCCCTGCATCAGGCTCTGTGCTGATAGCTAGCTCAGTGCCTGGAGCCTGTTTTGGGTTCTGTGTCTCCCTCTCTCTCTGACCCTCCCCTGTTTGCACTGTCTCTATTTCTCTCTCAAAAACAAATAAAACATTAAAAAAAATTTTTAAAAAAGCATGACGGTTAAGATTTGTAGCAGACAGGGAATGACAATCAGCTGTGTATGTACTTCTGATATCTTTAATTTTTTAAAGTTTTTATTATAATTCCAGTTAGTTAACATCTAGTGCTGTATTAGTTTCAGGTGTACAATATAGGGATTCAACAATTCTATACATCATCTGGCACGCATCACAAATGCACTCCTTAATCCTCATCACCTATTTAACTCATGCCTCCAAACCCTTCCCTCCAGTAACAGTCAGTTTGTACTATATACTTTAAGTTAGTTTCTTTATTTGCATCTCTTTTTCCCTTTGTTCATTTGTTTCTTAAATTCCACATATGAAATGATATGGTATTTGTCTTTCTCTGTCTTATTTCACTTAGCATACTCTTCAGCTCCATCTATGTTGTTACAAATGGCAAGATTTCTCATTTTTTACAGCTGAATAATATTCCAGTGTACATACACGTACGTACACACACACATCTCTATCCATTCATTAGTCGATGGACACGTGGGCTGTTTTCATAATTTGGCTATTGTAAATAATGCTGCAATAAACACAGGGGTACATGTACCCCTCTGAATTAGTATTTTTGTATTCTTTGGGTAAATACCCAGTAGTGTGATTTCTGGATCATAGGGTAGTTCTATTTTTGAATTTTTGAGGAAATCTCCATACTATTTCCCATGGTGGCTGCACCAGTTTGTATTTCCACTAGCAGTACAAGAGGGTTTTTCTCCACATCCTTGCCAACACCTGGTGCTTTTTGTGCTGCTGATTTTAGCCATTCTAGCTGGTGTGAGGAGATAACTCATTGTGGTTTTGATTTGCATTTCCCTAATCAGTGATGATGAGCGTCCTTTCATGTGCCATTGGCCATCTGGATGTCTTCTTAACCAACTGAGCTACCCAGGCACCCCTGGATGTCTTCTTTAGAGAAATGTCTGTTCATGTCTTCTGCCCATTTTTAATTGGATTATTCATTTTTGGGGTGTTGAATTGTATCAGTTCTACATATATTTTGGATATTAACCCTTTATCAGATATGTCATTTGCAAAAATCTCCCATTTAGCAGACTGCCTTTCAGTTTTGTCGACTTTTTTCTCACGTGCAGAAGGTTTTAATTTTGATGTAGCCACAATAGTTATTTATGCTTTTGTTTTCCTTGCCTCAGAAGACTAGAAAAAAACTACTATGTCCAATGTCAAAGAAGTTGCTGGCTGTGTTCTCTTCTAGGGTTTATATGGTTTCAGGTCTCACATTTAGGTCTTTAATCCATTTTGAATGGATTGTAAATATCTTCTCCCCATTCAGCGGGTTGTCGTTTATTTAACTACTTGAATAACCTACTGTTGATTAGAAGCCTTACTGATAAAAGAAACTACCATTAGTATATGGTATACTAATATATATTAGTGTATATATTAATACATATTTCGTATATTACAGGTATTATATACTACTATATTTAAAATAAAGTAAGCCAGAAAAAAGGAAATATCAAGAAAACCATAAAGAAAATGCACTTATAGTACTGTATATATTGGAAAAAAACTGCCTGTAAGTGGACTCATGCAATTCAAACCCATATTGTTCAACTATATTAGTTTCTCTTTTTTTATTATTTTTTTAATGTTTTATTTATTTCTGAGAGAGAGAGAGACAGCATGAGCAGGGGAGGGTCAAAGAGAGAGACACACAGAATCTGAAACAGGCTCCAGGCTCTAAGCTAGCTGACAACACAGAGACCGACATGGGGCTCGAACCTACAAACCGTGAGATCATGACTGAAGCTGAAGTCGAACGCTTAACTGACTGAGCCACCCAAGCACCCCTATATTAGTTTCTCTTAAAGAAGCTTTTATACCAGGTACAAATGAATAAAACAAAAACAAACGAGTTTTATTAAATAAGTAGAAAGGAGAAGAGACCAGGATTGGTGATACGTTATGTATAAAGTTTTAGGATTTAATTGGCCACAAATATAATACAATCCAGGAGATATGGCCACCAAATAAGTCAACATAAGCTGTATACTACTTTATACTACTACAGGTATAAATCTCCCACTCAAATATTAGACTGAAGTTCTATGATCATATCAGGAACCCACAATTCTGAGTACCAAGTTTTAAGAAGGTCCAAATCCTATTTTTCACACTCATTCTTTTTATCTTAGAGCACCTACCCTAATTCCAGCTCTTAACACATTTTACATGTAGATTAAACCAAGAGTATCTTAAATGGTCTTTTTAGCCCCAAGCTACTCTACATTTTATATACAAATTAATTTTCTGATAATCTGTTTTGTTCATATATCACTCTCAAATATCTTTAACAGTTTCTTATTATCCAGCTTCTTTGCAGGACATTTAGGCTCTTTTATGAGTTGATCCCAAACTAACTCTTCAACCTAAGGTCCTGCTGCTTTCTCAAATGAATTATCAACTCTGGTCAGTCTGAGGCACCCACTGTTCCCTGCACATACTATACGTCTTATAACATCTCTACCACTGTGCGTCAGTTTCCTGTGCCCTTGCTCCCATTACTTAAGCCTGCCCTTCTCCATTTATAGGAGCACCATTTATACATCAAGCAAATGCCATGCTTTCCACTGGGCTTTCCCTAGTCTCTTTCACTGCAGGGCCACCATTCCCTCTGGACTTCCACAGAGCTCCCGATTATGTCAGTTGCTTCACAAATATATATACAGAATGACTTTCCACCATTAACTACCTTTTACATTATTTTTAAAACTTTACTTATTTATATTTAGAGAGAGAGAGATAGCATGAGCACGGGAGGGACAAAGAGAGGGAAAGAGAGAATTCCAAGCATGTTCCACGCTCTCAGAACAGACTCCAAAGCAGGTGCCTTCATTAACTACCTTTTAATAGTAACTTTTACAAATATCTATTGCATTGAAAGACATGAGCTTAAAATGGCCAATAATATTTATCATATTGTGATAGTCACCAAGCCTCAATTTATACTTTTAAGGACATCAAAATATCATCTACTCCTTTAAGCACAATAAATGTTTTTCCTCACAATGCCCTCATAACATTCTGCACAGGTCTCTACTGCCGCACTTATTATAATATATGAATTTTATTAAACTGAATCCCTCGTTTCCACCTCACTAACTGGGTGTTACACAGACGCAAGAATTCCTGAAAGAGCAGATACACAACCAAGGTTTCGTGAATCAAATCACTCACCCCACTGGCAGTTCTGATGGGTTTTGCCTTTAACTTGGGGACCAAAACCTTTCGATACTGAGGTGGGACTGCGGCGATGATATCCACCAGGCGGGGCTGTGCTGAAAGGCCGTATTTAGCAGCTGTCCTGGTTTTCACCCTGAAAGTAAAGCATCCAGCATTATCAAGATCATAGTATTTCAAGACAAGCCACCAAAACAATGAACTATAAATAACACCATAACTCCTGTCATTCCCCTATCCTTTCACCAGGTGACAATGGTGGCTTTAACATTGGTTGAATAACAGGAAAATAGAAGAAAATCAGGAAAATGCATCAATTACTTCTTCTTTTTACCCTGGAGTACTAGAAAGAAAATAAGATAGGAAGGATCCCAGGATAGTGACCCGAAGTAGGTCTCATTCAAATTAGTGCTCCAGCTTCATAGGATTCTACCCTTTTTTCAACCTTAACACGACAGCAACTGGGATCACATTAATTTTGTTGTAAGGGACTGTTCATTACACTGTAGGATGTTTAGCAGCATCACTGGCCTCTGGGGCCAGTGTGGGGTGGGGGTGGGGATGCCTGGTTGTAAGCCATGGTCTTAGACCAAAAATAAAAACAATCAAAAAACAATTTAAAGGAAAGGTATGCAGAACCAAAAAGTATATATTTTTAAAAATGTTTTAGAACGTATTCTAAAACATTATATATATAAACAACAGAACATTAAACATACAAATATACAATAACATTTATGAGGCAAACTCTTATTACGACACTCCATGAAACAGAAGATGATCAGGACTTCAGAGGACCCCTTTATCCCTTCCTGATTGTAACTCTATCCCTAATCCCTAAAAATAACCTTTAGTACAACTAATAATTCCTTGTTTTTTCCTACAATTGTATCGGTTTCTTGTTTCCTTGCTGCTAGCAACCACTAACAGTCACCTTAATTTCTCATTTTAGTTCATCTAAAACTATTGTGAGGTGTTTGCATCATTTTCAAGAAATGTTAACCCAGTACCTGATGGGCAGAGAGAACCTAAGTACTTGGTGTGCCGGGAAGTATAAGGCATAGTTGTGTCATGCCCTGTGTTTGAATGTTTGCAGACAGGCATGCACAAAAATAAGTGGGCAAATGATAAAAACCCGTGTGATACAACACACATACAACAATGAATATGTCCAAACCTCAAGAGAGGAACCCAATGTGTGCTAGGGAGACAGTCATGGAAAACAGCCACAGAAAGAGTTAGCTTTAGACAGGCAGTAAAGACACGGAGGGATGCCACTGAGAGCAAATAGGTGGGTTTATGTGAAGCAGGGATGTACATATTCTAAAATATATGGGTAGATCTGACAGAAAACAGATTTTCAGTGTAAAGGTACAGAAATTTAAAAAGTTGGGATAGTTGAAGCCAGATGGAGAGAATTTATATAATGGGGTGAGGAATCTGCATTTAATTCCATAAACACTGGGGACATGCTGAAAGTTTCTGTATAGAGAAATGACATGATAAAACATGAAACAAGGAACAATTAACCTAGTAAGGGATAAAAAGAGCCTGAAAGTATTGGCTATTGCAGTAGTCTAGAATTAAGTTTAAAAAGGTATGGTTAAGGAGTTGGTAGTGGAAACGAAAGGGAGAGTCATGATGAAGAAAGAGTAAGCAAAATTAATTCCTAACTGGAACTAACAAAAACAGTATGAAGAGGAGACTAGAGTTTCAAGCCTGGGTGAAAGTTAACATAATTAAGCTAAGAGGATATCTGCGTAGGGACTGGTTTTATGGAAGATGTTAGCATTAACTTTAGGTGTGCTAAATTAAAGAAACTGACAAAAATATACAAAAAGTAGAAATGTTCATTGAAAATAAAAGACTTGTATAATTGGGGGATAGCCAATTATAGAAAAGAAACTTCTAAACAAAAAAAGGATGGTTACTTATTCACTTCTTTAGCAAAAGTTTCTTAAGTGCAATATTCCAGGGAAGTAAAAAACACCGAAGTATCTCAAGTAACAGAAAACAGTCTTTTAAAAAAGGCCATGTGTGGTGATTATATCAGTGACAAGCCACCTGAGTGGGGAGAAAACCCTTTCATTAGAGCAGATCTATATAGTGAATATCTAATGAAATAAAAAAAGATGCAGAGATGAAAGTGTACTCTGATTTGAGGATGTAGCAAAGTCACCACTGAATGTGACTGTGGAAAGAAACAGATGAACATGTCGAAGAGGCTGTAAAGTAGGGAAAGACCATGGACCTCATGAAGCTGCTGCTTCTTCTGAGACAGTAGGAAGGAAACAAGGATGTAAAGTAATGTAGCACAGGAGATAACAAGGGCTCTGGAGACAGACGATCTAATTGCAAATTCCAGCTCTGCTGACTACTAGTTCTTTACTTTCAAATTATTTTACCTTTCTCTGTCTCAGATTACACCTCTGTCAAATGAAGGTGATGTAAGTACCTACCTCACGCAGTGTTTGAGAGGACTGAGTTAATACAGACAATGAACCACTAACAGTGATTGGAACACAGTAAGCACCCAATAAATATTAGAAGCTATTAGTATTATTATTAGGCTATGAGAGAATTTTGCCATAAATAAGTGACAGGGAAGGGCAGAAAGCTAAATTCTCAACTAAAAACTAAAACATGAGACATAAAACAAGTAGTATTTGATAATTTCATTAAAAAGGTCTACACCTAAGAATAGGATTGCCTTCTTTTTTTCTTTTTATAAATCCACTTACTTATTTAGATCGATGTCTTTCCCCTGTTCGTGGGCTTCAATTAGTTGTTTAATAACGTCTCCTATGGTCAGCATCATTAACTCAGCAGGGCTGAGATCTCCTGGAAAGATATTTCACAATGTTAAAAATCATACTATTTGGTAAAGAGTTTTGTAATTATTTTTTCCTTCCAATATTTTCCCAACCATCCCAGATGAATAGGTCAAGTTTATAAGACACCAACCTCTACTGTTCAAAGTTTGATCACATCTTTTTATCTTTAATTAAAACAAATGTGGCTTCCCCTATATATGGGAAGAACTCACTCTAGGAGCACATATACTATAAAAATAACAGAACCTAACTGCACAAGAAAGCACCAAAGTGGCCAAAATAGCTTCCCTTTATCTCCAGAATTATAATTACCTTTGGATGCATGACTTCATCTTACTCTCAGAATAGATTGCAGTAGATAGAACAGGAATATTCGCTTGTTTTGTGAAAATTCTACCAAGGGGTAACAGTGAAACTCAAACCTAGGTATCCACAGAAGTAATATTATAAAGCAATGCAATACTACTTTGTAATACAAAGGATGTTGGTTTTATACTTGTACAGGGATCTCAATGTATCTCTAAGATATAGTCTGTCCACCATCATGACCTTCTGGCAACTGAGGCTTCTGTTCTCATCTGAAAGGCAATAGCAGAAGCTGATATGTTCTTTTTTTAAAATTTTTAAAATGTTTTTATTATTGAGAGACAGAGCACGGTGGAGGAGGGGCAGAGAGAGGGGGAGACACAGAATCTGAAGGAGGCTCCAGGCTCTAAGTTGTCAGCAAAGAGCCCAACGCAAGGTTCGAACTCATAAACCATGAGATCGTGACCTGAGCCGAAGGTGGATGCTCAACTGACTGAGCTGCCCAGGCACTCCTGACATGTTCTTACTTGACCCCATCCCAATTACAGTTGATTGGTGCAAGGACAGGCACCTATCCAAGTAAGGCAAATCTGAGCTCTTTCCTCAAGGCAAAAAAATGCCAGTCTCTCTCCAGTGATAAAAGCTGTGAGGTTGCGGGCAACTGCCAGCAAGCATACCAGCCTGTAGAGAAAGTTAGTGTGCAAAGATGATGGTGTCATCAAGAAAAGTACAGATGAGAAAGCCATGGCATTCTGGAGCCCTTTCATTTATTTTATCTCATATGAAACCACACAACACTATAGATATTGTTAGCCCTTTTTGCAGATGTTAAAAATTAAGGGAAGTTAAGATGTCATTGTAAATGGTATAGTTAAGACTCAAATCCAGGTGTTTTCTCCACAACTTCCACACTTTTTTCACTGTACCAAGCTGCCTCTAATTTAATGAAGCAAAGCTAACACAATGTGAGAGAAAAAAGTCCATGTACAATCAAAGGCTAAATGCTTTCCAAACCATGTAATTCAGCACTCCAAAGTTCCAAAAAGGCACTTCAAGGACATGTAATAGAGGTAAGATTGATGTTGGTGATGGGGGCGGGGGGGAGAGAAGAAGGAAAGAGAGGGCTTCTTTCTTCATTAAACCAAAGCACCTCGGCTTTCACCTGTTTAATATATTGAAACACTATGTAATAATTTATTTGAAGAGGAAAAGAGAATCCAAGAGATAAAAATAGATAAAGATTCTGAAAACCATTTGTATAGCTCTTGAGTATATCAAAAATTAACTAGAGAGTAAATTAATAAGGAAAGGCTTTATGGGAGATATGGCATGGGCGTCTCTGAAGAAAGGGCAGGAGTGGACAAGCAAAACAGGGGGCCATCCAGAAGGAACAATGCCAGGTATAGGAATTACCTATCTTTGTGTGAAGGACTATTGCCTAACTAGAATACAGGGTTTCTGACAAAGTTCAATTAAAAAATATAGTACAGGGTACAGGGTACGCTGACTAGTAGGCAAGGCATTTAAATGGACTGGAGAATTACAGATTCTCCAGTTTGGGAGTAAAAAGATGAAAGTAGTGTTTAAAAAGTAAATATGCAAAAAAAAAAAACCCACAAAGAAAATGATACAAAAATGATTCAGAAGGTGAAAAGAATACATATTAAGTAAAAGGTTCTTGAAAGGCAACAATGAAAAAATAACTCACAAGATTTAAAGTTAAAAACACTTGGACAATAGGCTCCTGTGTGTTCCTAGCACCCAACACCTATGTGATAATGAGAAGATCAACGACTTCTGTATTCCCATTTCCTTGCCTGCAAAATTGGGATAATACATACACATTTGACAAGACTATTATAAGAATAAACTGAAATAACATTATAGGAAAGCCAAAGTACTAGTCAGTTACTAGCTATTGATGAGGATGATGGCCAAAATGATGAGTAATAAATTATTTCAAGAGGCTGGACTTAGCGACAGGTGAAGAGTGTAAAGCGGTCTGGCCTGACAGGCACAAGAGCAAGGCAGAGGGAGAAGATCTAGGACATGTAGTTTGATGCCACAAGACAACTGAAGGTAACCTGGACATTTGGAACTGTTATTCCAATAAATGGGTGTTGATGCCCAGAGCCACAGTGATTGAAGGAATTTTTTTTTTCCTGTGGGTTTTTGGGTGCACACAGACAGCCTGACCATCAGTTCCAGTTCCTATGTGTAATTCTGGGCAGCGAAAGTTGCCGAGCTCAGAATCTCAGTATCCTCACCTGTAAAATGGAAATGACGCCAACTTCAGAATTATTAGCAAAGGCTCAATAAATAGCTTTTACTATGATAAACACCAATCATTATTAGGCTGCTCAAATGGGTATACAGAGAAAAGTTTAGAACTTGTGAGAAAACACCTGAAATCTGACTCCATCCTGTTGAAAACAGACGGAATCGCTCCATGCCAATTTAGTAGGTAATATAAATCGGGAATAACTGTATAATTTCCCCACAGACAACAAAGGACTCAAGAGCTTTTCTTTTCTTTTCTTTTTATAAACTTAGGTCTTAGAACAATAGGTTAAACTTACCATAAATCTTAGCAAATTAAGAGACCCGACAGCAAGTTAAAACAACCAACCACGTTGACTCCTTCTAAGGCAAACCTTGGAATAAAGCTTTTCCTGCCATCTATGCAAACGACACCAACGGACTGCCAAAAAGACAGTAACCGTAGGCTGGCTTAAAATGCACCATGTGTAAAACGAGAAAACAGGAGGCTGGAGGCGACACAGACTGATTCTAAGGTGGCAAGCGACTGGCTCAGGCAGAGAGAAAAACTGCTTTCAGCACCTGACCGCCAAGGTGTTCGCCCCTTCCCTCCCACGCCGCAGGACCCCTCCACTTCTCCCTCCCTTCCGCACCTTTCCGCTTCTGCCTCATTTCTCCGCGGTCGTACCAGCCACTACCACACACACCGTGGCTACCAACTCGGACCTCAGGGAAAGTTGACAGCCACAAAGCAATCCCAGCCTGTCGTAAAACGACGGTCAATGTATCGTAAAGCTGTACCCAGAAGACGGCGCGCTCAGAGGCCCGCCCCGCCCCTCAGCGGTGGCTCGCGCAGCTGCAGGAGGCGGAGAAAACCTGCGGCCTAACTGGTCCGTGCCTGGGATCTAAAGGCTGTAGGATGCGATTGTTTAAAGGCCGAGGAGCGCACGGACACTAGCAAGTTCGACCTGCACAGTGGAGCAACTCGACAGTGCTTATGTACAGAGGCCACGCCAGGCTTATTTGTAGAGGCTACGTTTTATCTCTTGTGTTTTTTAAACTAACCTACCCTTACTTTCTTCTTTTTTGGCAGTCACTTGATGTCTTTTGCATAGATCGCAGGAAAATGAGAGTGTGAATGGGGTTGCCTGTAAATAACGGTACGGGAGCCCAGGGTTTGCCTCCTCCAGGAAGGGTGGGCCGAAACCTCAGTGGGAGACAGTGGGAGGATGAGCCCGCTCATCCTCATTTAGTGTGGTGTAAAATAAATTCAGAGCCTGGTGGCTATTATCATATCTACATTGGAGATTCCCAAACTTGGCTGCATATTAGAATCATCTAGAGAGTAGTGAAATATAGCAGGGCCCAAATAGCATCCAATACCAATTAAATAAAAAATATCAAACGGGTGGGAGCCAGTCATGTTTTAAAGATCCCTGGGTGATTTCAATATGCAGCAAAATTTGGGAACTACTGAAGGAGGCCAGAAATGTTTATAACTTGAATGGGGGAGGGTGGCGATAAACTGTGGAGGTGATGAGAAGTGTTCAGATTCTCAAAATATTTTGGAGATTTCAACAAGATTTCCCGACAGACCAGATATGAGGTATGAGAGAAAGACATCAACATCAAGCTTTTGGATCAAGGGACTGGAACTGGAAGTTGCCATTAGCTGAAATGGAGAAGCCTGTAGGCAGAGTGGGGTTTTGAGTGGGATGTAAGGAGGTCAACTTGGAAATGTTGTATTCGGGATGTCTAGTGAGCAGTAAGGCATGAAAAGGGATCAGGCTGTACATGCCAATTGAGAGTTACAGGTATATAGGTGAGATTCAAAGCTATGAAATAAGGGGAGTGTAGAAAAGAAAGAGAAGACTGAAGACAAAGCTTTGGGGCATTCTAATCCTAGCAGGTTGAGGAGAAGAGGAATAACCAGCAAAGGAAGCTGAGGTGGTTGTGCCCAAATCGCGAGTCCCAGAGACCTCCAAGGAGCCAGCACCAATGCAAATACAAAAGGGTCTTTATTTCAAACTCAAGCAGGGGCTCACCAGCCTACCGGTGTCGTGGCACCAAGGTGAAGCAAAGAACAATAGCGAATAGGGTTTTTAAGGAGTAAGGGATGGGGGTGTTACAGTACACATAGCATCATCACATAAGCACCAATTACAATTGTACAGCACCCCTGGTAACAGCTTTGACCATTCAGTATCTGTGAGGTGTTCATTACTTTTGGCGGGACCCAATCATGACTTTTGAGAATCCTTTGAAAATGACCAATTATGAGGTGAGCTCAAAGGGCCCATGTGGGGTTCAGCCAAGTGGTGAGAAATTGACTAGTTTGTACCTGCAGTTCCCAGCCTTGACTCAGACCATAGGAATGTTTTTTGATTAGCTGATCTGAGGGCGGTCTGAGGATGGCTTTAGCCTTGAACAGTCTGAGGCTTTTCCTGGAACTGGGACTGGGACTGGGGCTCCGTGCAGCCTGAGGTTGCTTTTAATGGAGGACTTAATTTTTGGCTCTTCAAGGTGGTGCCCCCAGAGAGTTTAGAAGAAAACTAGGAGAGGGGCGCCTGGGTGGCTCAGTCAGTTAAGCAGCTGACTTCAGCTCAGGTCATGAACTCACAGTTTGTGGGTTCAAGCCCCGCATCGGGCTCTGTGCTGACAGCTTGGAGCCTGGAGCCCGCTTCAGATTCTGTGTCTCCCTCTCTGTCTGACCCTCCCCTGCTCATGCTGTCTCTCAGAAATAAATAAAACGTTAAGAAAATTTAAAAAAAAGAAGAAGAAGAAGAAGGAGAAGAAGAAAAAACTCAGGAGAGTTGCAGTTGCCTGGAAAACCAGCCAAAGTGTGTTGAGGAGGGAGTGATCTACTGAGTCAAAGACTGCTGAAGGTTCAAGTCAGATGAGAGTCGAAAATTGACTAAGATGAATAGAGACTGACAAGAACAGTTTTATGAAACCATTGTAAAGGATTGGATATAGAAAGTTTATGATAGATTGAGAGAGGAGGAATTTGAGAGAGTGGGTTTAGACAACTCCTGAGAGATTTTGCCCTCAAGAAGTACAGAGAAATGGGGTAGTAGCTGGATGAGAAAATGGTGTCAAACGAAATGTTTATTAAAATAATAAATAACATCCGGTTTTTATGCCAGTGGGAATAATCCAATGGAGAGTAGAAAGTTAATGAAGTACAAGAGGGAAGTATTCTTCCTAGTCCTGCAGTTGGAGAGAAGGGATGGAATCTGGTGCACAGGAGAAGGGATTCCCTTTTGATGGGTGCAGGGATAGTTCATCTAAAACAGGCTGGAAGGCACAGCACCTGAGTGCAGATTCTGATGGAAGTTTTCTTTCAATTGCTTCAGTGTTTACGGTTAATTCAATGAAAATGCAACCTGTTAGTTACCCCACACTCTTAACAGACCTAGCATTCAGGTGTCCAATACAGGTATCAAGGAGCACCATAAAGAACCCCAAAGCAGCTTTAAAAATGATCAAAATTAATTTTAGTTATTTGGTATTTTAGTAGTACCTCTGATTTCGAATACAGTTAACTGTTGAAGCAAAGAAACAGCCAGTAGGGGGAGAGCTAAGCATATGTGACATGAACAGAAGATTAAGGTGTGATTTTTGCCCAGAAAGAGAAGTAAATATCTAACACTAATAATGATAGGTTGATTTTCTTTGCTTTGAACTTTATACTGGTATTTCTATGGTTTTATTATGGATGAGGCATATCATCTTACTAAAAGTTCAAAGCAATTTTTGAGATCACAGTCTAAATATTTATTTATAATTCTTTTTTACCTTTTTGCTTTCTGAATCCCCACTTTGGAATAAAAAAATACCTACAGATACTGAGAACTATCCTGGTAATGACTCAGTCTGCCTTTGAAGGTCAAACATAACCTGAAGCTGAAGGTCAAAAAATTGCTTTTCAAAAAAAAAAAAATTGCTTTTCCGCTATACTTGATGTGACTGTTTGAGTTGCCAAACATAGCAAAGTAGAGTAGGTTCTACTTTCTTGTTCATTGGACAGCATTTTGAAAATATTTGTTTTTTTCTGGTAAAAAAATATGAGTGTAAAATTAAGTTCCAGAAAGAGCTCTTTAAAACTGTATGACAGGGTCCCTGGGTAGCTCAGGTGGTTGAGCAGCTAACTTTGGCTCAGGTCATGATCTTGTGGTTCGTGAGTTTGAGCCCCATGTTGGGCTCTGTGCTGACAGCTCAAAGCCTGGAGCCTGCTACAGATCCTGTGTCTCCCCTCTCTCTACCTCTCCTCCTGCTTGCACTCTGTTTCTCTTTCTCAAAAATAAACAAACATTTTTTTTAAAATTAAAAAAACAAAACTGTATGACATTCATTCCTACAATCAAACAGTCTAACGTTGTTTGGGTTTTGGTGAGTTTCGAGTCTTTGTGATCAAGAGTCAGTTTATCTTTACCATCTCATGTCATCCATCTTGCCCAGTTGTCTTTGTATTTGGGGATGTGGGAATGAGTGCATTGTCTCTCTTCGAACTGGGGCATTTTTTCCCCTAACTATTCAAGTAAGTTAGATCCATTAGAATAAGTTTCTTCCTCAAAGAAAGGATGCTGCAGGTGGATGCTGAAATTTATTTGGAAAGGTAAAAAGTGACTAATATCTGCCTGCTTGTAGGAATAGGGAGGAGAAGAATTGTAAGACTCCCCAATTTACACACAATTTAAGTTTAAATGAAAAGGGAAAATAGAATGAATCAATTTCTGAAGGAGGAGATTGTCATAAATAACCCTCAAATGGCAAATCAGTTTCACTTCTTCTTGGGTGAGTTCGGCTTGTGACTGTGGTCACAAAGGGCTCTATACCCCAGCTGGTTTCACATAGCTATATGACAGCAAAGAAACAGCCACCATATCCTTTGTGGACTCCTAGAACTGAAGAAGAAAAGGTGACATCTGGTAAGTTGTATTTCTTATGTAATTTATGCTGTAACATATGGCTGATTTAAAGAAATAGGCTTTAGATTTACAGAAATATTTGAGAAGATAGTACTGAGAGTCCCCATATGATCCACACCCAAGTTCCTCTCTTATCTTACATCAGTCTGATACATTTGTCACAATTAGTGAACCAATATTTATAGCATTACCATAAACTAAGGACTATATTTTATTCAGATATTCTTAGTTTTTATCTACTGTCCTTTTTGTGTTCTAGGGTCCTATCCAGAACAACACATTACAGGTAGTGGTCATGGCTCCTTTGGCTCCCCTTGGCTGTGACAGTTTCTCAGATTGTCTTTGCTTTGATGATCTTGATGGTTTTGAGGAGTACTGGTCACATATCCTATAGGATTAACCTTTATTGAAATTTGTCTGTTTCTTTTTCTCATGATTGGACTGAAGTGTTGGGTTTAGGGGAGGAATATTGCAGAGTTTAAGTGTCTCTCTCATCACATCACATCTAGGTACATACAGACAACATGATCTATGACTGTTTTTTTTTAAATATTTTTTATTTATTTCTAGGAGAGAGAGAGACAGTGTGAGCAGGGGAGGGTCAGAGAGAGAGGGAGAAACAGACTCTGGAGTCAGCACAGAGCCCGACGCGGGGCTCGAACCCACGAACCGCGAGATCATGACCTAAGCGAAAGTCGGATGCTTAACCGACTAAGCCACCCAGGTGCCCCAGTCTATGACTGTTAATGTTGACCTTCATCACCTCCCTGAGGCATGTCTGTCAGGTTTCTCGACTGTAAAATTACTCTTTTCCCCTCCTTTCCATACTGCCATCTTTGGAAGGAAGTTGCTTTGCAAAGCTCACACTTAAAGAGTGGGGAGTTATGCTCCCTCTCCTTGAGGGTAGAGTATCTACATAAATTACTTGGCATTTTTCTGTATGGAAGACTTGTTTCTTCTCCCTCTCTTCATCTTCTTAAAGTAATTTTTTTTTCATGAAGGAAAGTGGGTTTTACTTTCTTACTGGTGTAAGTGAACTATTTAAGGCTAATGCAAAGACCGATGAACTAGAATCTGGAAAATCAGGTTTTTAGCTTGAATTTTACATAAGGGCATGATCTCAGGCAAGTCACTAATAATTTCTCCTCTCCAAAAACACAGCAATTTCAGTCATCATTAGAGGTAGTATTAATGTCGTCTTATGCCTCATTAGCTTTGGCAAGCCTGGGGGATCAGTATGAGAGGATTTGAGTTCATTTTGTTAGAATCTGATAAAGTACATTATGAAAATATCTGCTTCTTTTACTTACCTATTCATCCAGGGTAGAAGTAAGGAAAAAATCATGCTATCACAATAACTCCTTTACTATGTCTACCCTTGGGGGCTGTACTTCTCAGGTTGCACACATTAGCTCATGTATTACTGCTGAAAATATAACTTTTACCCTTTGGGGGTTCGAAGGCCCTTGTTTCACTCTCACTTCTGAGTTAATGTGTTTAAATTGCTTTTCTGGCACGTACCTAGTTCAGAAGAGCAGTGCAATGTCCAATAAGTGGTCAGGATATGTTGCCAATACTAAAGGTACTTAAAACTTAAAAAGAAAGGAAATAAATCCTAAATGTCACCAACATTCCACAAGTTTATTAAGAATCTCCTGATTTCAAATTCCAGCCCACCTCCCTGTGGGAGGAGGACAAGCACTTCACCAAGGACTCTTGAAGGACAAGATAGAACTCACAAGGTGATTGGTCAGTCTGGACAAGAATGGAGTCAGTTTATCAGTTAAGGTGGCATATGTATCCTCAAAGTTAAGCAGACTTGGCCCAGATGAATACTAGCACTGACTTCTAGTTTAACTGTCTTCACCAAATATTCTAAAAATAACATTCGTACAGATGCTTAAGTGCCTGAAGACCAACTGTGCATACAGTATTACATTTAATCCTGATATATATCATAGTTAATCCAATGAACTCCTGATAGAGGTATCTTTATATTCTCATTTTATAAGTTCATAAACTGAGGTATAGAGGTAAGGTGATTTGTTCAGTGTCACATTGAAGCCCTAGAACACAATCCCCAAATCCTGGCATTTTGACTCCAAATCCTGAGTAATGTCCACTACATCATTCACATTTTGGAATGTAAGCCCTATGTGTGCAAACACCTTCCCCATTTTGTTCCTTGATGTATTCTCAGCATTTAGAACAGTGCATGGCATGTAATAGACACTCAGCAATTATTTGAATAAGTGTCTGAATGTAATTGCTGCCATTATTAGTCTTACCATCTAAGATACTTAAAAAATACACTTCACTCAGCACTTACTATGTATCAAGCCTTCCCATATTCAGTAAAAGTAGGGAATAAACCAGTTGATGATAAAAATACTCCATAAAGGAAGTTTGCTAGGTTAAGCATTTTGATTTTTTTCTCCATTAGAGCTCCCTTGGGTGTGGGGGCAGGGGACAGAAGAAATAAAAGGAAAATAAGAATCAGGTAGGAAAGGTTAATGATGTGAAGCAAGGTAGGCTGAGATGAGATTTTGGCTGAAGGAAAAAATCTAGGGGAAGAGAACAGGCTGTTTGCAATTCTTAACCACATTCAATTCTGCATCAGACACAAGCAGAATGCAATGAAAGTGTACTACTCAGTCTCTCTCTCTCTCTCTCTCTCTCTCTCTCTACACACACACACACACACACACACACACACACACACACAGTCTTGTTTTACTTCTGAGGGCATTGAAGAATGTACAGGCAGTACCTTTGGTTTGAGTCCTAAGTACATTTTTATAAGGTAGCTACTCTTAGTTCTACTCAACAGCCTTCATTCCCCAAATGCCTTTGTCATGTATTTGAAGGGGCCCCTCATGTGTGAGCACTCTTCCCTCTATTCTTCTACTCTTAAGCTCCAGAGGCTTTTTTAATTTTTTTTATTTTTTTTTTATTTCTAGGAGAGAGAGATATAGACAGCGCGAGCAGGGGTGGGTCAGAGAGAGAGGGAGTCACAGACTGAAACAGGCTCCAGGCTCTGAGCTGGCAGTCAGCACAGAGCCCGACGCGGGGCTCGAACCCACGAACCGCGAGATCATGACCCAAGCGAAATAAGCCACCCAGGCGCCCCTCCAGAGGCTTTTTTAAATAGTACCTATGAGAGGCTGCTTGGTGGGAGGAAGAAAACACCGACCTTGGAGTCACTCCAACCTTCCCTCCTATGAGCCTCAGTGTCCGATATCTGTAAAAGAAGGGGCTCAGGAGCATTCTTTATTTAATTACATTATATGAAGCTGTTCTAGAACAGAAATAACTGTTGCATTTATGTCATCTCTGTTATGTTTCTTTAAGAAAAAAAAGACTTTAAGCAAATACAAACAGAAGAAAAGGAGAGTGGAAGAAGCAAAAATAACTGCCAAAAGTCATAATTATTTAACAGGAAATGCATTCTGTGCAACCTTCCCATATCTAGCTAAATATGCAGAGAATCTCATTTAAAAGATGCTATTCTTAGGCTCACTGCACATGAATGTAAATACATACTAAAAGCAAAACTTAAGTGCTAACCGCATAGTTGAAATACAAGTGAAATAAACCACACTGGAACACCTAGCCTGTGTGAGCAATAAATTTGGACTCCTTTCTATTGCTTCTCCAGAGAAGCCAAATTTTTACAAAATACAACCACCATTACTGCCCCTCTTTGGGGTAAAGTGGAACCCCATATAATTTGAGGAAGAACTATGGACCCATGGGTGGTTGGTTCCTCAAAGTGAAATGAATCTGAAATTACAGGCATCTTGGTTGTGCTACTTTTGATTACACAGGAGCCCTAACCGTTGGTACAGTCTTGGTTTCAATGGCAGGTGACATTTAAAAAAAGAACCTTAATCCTTTTCGCATCCAACTAAATCAGAGGATATTCACATTTTAAGGACTTGTTCAGTCTCTCATTTATAGGTGAGAAAACTAAGCCCCATGCTGATAAAATAACTTTTCTGAAGTCCTACATCTCTTTTGACTGGTGACAAAGCCAGAACTGTACTTTCCACACCTGATTTACAGCTGACAGCCCTTCCTGCCATCATTTAGTTTACTTAGTGACTATGTACAGAGAGTCTATACCACACTATTCATTGATATATTTGTTTGTAAGTTTTCCTTTTTAAGTGCCTGCTGTTTCCTTCATTCTAATTTCTCAGTCCTTCTGTTAATGACCCCTTTCCATTTTCCTTTGTCTTGGTTTGCTGATTAAATGGTCAGCAATCTTTGAACATTGGCAGAAGGGATCACAAGCACACCTCAAATAATTTTCAATTTCTCCAAATTTCAGTTAGGGATCACAAATTACTCATGTACCATAGATGCACCTGCGTTACGAGGCTCATGGTTTGGTGTCTCCACTACATGCAGCTAAGCCCAGCCCAAACCGGGATACTCACATGCTAACAGTCCTTACTGGCCATTGTGTAAAGTTGACTTAATAAATGACGTTAGATGAACTGAAGTTCCTGTGACCCTAATGGCAGCCAAAACCAGTGCCCAGGATTTGGTGAAAATGTCTGCTTCTCTTCTAAATCCACTGCTCTCTCAGATTGAGAGAGTTCTCACTGTTCATATGGTGGTAACACTTATCAATTTATTATTAGTCCTTTTGGACTTCATCTGACTCCACTATGTCTTCCTGGATTTTGGCTACCAGAACACAAGTTATCCTGGAGGTCTACAGTGCATTTGTCTACTGATAAGACCACACATTTTGTTTTGTTTTCAGTGATCCATGTGACACAGTGCCTAATGTTTTGTGGGACTGTGGCTCATTGAGCTGCTGTCTTCGGGAAACAACAGATCTCTTTCTTTCTTAGGGGTAATTCCTAGCTCTGTATCTCAAGTTACTGATGGGGGGGGGGGCGGGCGGTGGGAAGGTTTTCCTGGCTGACTCAGTCAGTAGAGCATGTGACTCTTGATGTCTGGGTTGTGAGTTTGAGCTCCACGTTGGGCACAGAGCCTATTTAAAAAAAAAATAAAGTCAGGGCGCCTGGGTGTCTTGGCACAGTTGGTTAAGCATCTGACTTCAGCTCAAGTCATGATCTCAGTTTGTGAGTTCAAGCCCAGAGCCAGAGCATATTTCGGATTCTGTGTTTCCCGTTCTCTCTCTGCCCCTCCCCCACTCAAGCTCTGTCACTCCTCCAAAAATAAATAAACATTTTTTAAAAAGTAAAAAAAATAAAGTTATTGATAGGCATTATCATATACTTACACATTATAGCTCATATACCCTTTTGTTTCCCTGTCTTACTTAGGTCTTGATGTGGTTTGGCATTTCCAACTCAGCACTACAAACCAGGAACGACTTGTAGCTCTGGTGAATTTTTGTGACCTCATCGAGGACTTCACCTACCAGCTTTGCTGGTGAACACTTCAAGTAAGAAAATAGAATCTGGGATTTGAAGAGACCTTCAAGCTCATCTAGTCCAATGCCATTATGAAGTGGTCATACCAGTATAGGTTCAGACACACTTAGTGGCAGAAAATCCATTGCTTTCTAATGAATTTTATATGCACCTCTAAGGTCATGTATTTGAAGACTGCTATGAGGTCCTTACCCTATCTTCTGCCTTTGCCTGTGTCATTCCTTCTTCAAATTCAGCATTCATGGTCCTACTTCATAGAGTAGTCTTCTCTGTTGATGTTGTCATTGTCTTCCTACCCTCTCCTTTATTCCTTAATCTAGGATTCTAATTATATAAAAAAAAACCCGAATATTGTTTAAACAAAACCTTAATAAAAAGCTAATTTGGTTTTTAAACATCCTTTGGTTTAGAATCTCATCAGAAGCTTCCCATTCGTTATTTTATTTATTAGTTCATTTACCAATTTTTGTTAGTCATTGCACTTCCTGATAGAAATGCAACACTGAAACAAATGTAGGTATAACCTCAAATAGCCCATAGAAAGGAGAAAGGGACAAGGAAGCATGATAACAGAGGTGTGCTTGGAGCTGTGGTGACACAAGAGGGGAATGACTGGGAATCAGGAAACAGTTTCACAGAGGAAATGCTGAAAAAGGATCTTAAAGAGTAGGAACTCACCAGGAAGAAGAGCGGAAGGGTGCCCCACACAGAGAGAACAGCCTACACTCAAATGCATGGAGTAGGACACCCTGCCTTGGAGAACTGTAAGGAGGTTGGGGTGGTCTGAGAGGGAGCCTCAAGATAAGGAATGAAGAGATGAGGAACTCTGCCTAAGGCTCAGGACCTTGCACACAGTAGGGATTCACACCACATCCAGCCAACACCCACAGTACAGAAACCATTTGGCCAGTTAAATATCCACCAGCCAAACTAAGAATAAGAGGCTGTTTTGACTGAGGAGCTGTGATTTTCATTTGGAGTTAATATGTAAATGAGGCATAATGTCTCTAACAGCCTGTGGGTCTAGTGGCAGTTGACAGATCAGGTAGAACTTTGCATTTCTCATAAGGGCTGGTAACTCTCTGCTTTTGAAGTACATGGCTGAGTGATCCAAACAGCAACATCAGGTAAGGAGAGAAGCACTTTGGGGCTCCCCTCTGTGTTGCTCAAATTCTCCTCTGTGTGTGGAGGCAAAGAAACTCCAGGATAACATATCCCTACCCAATGTCCTCTGTTCTGAGCCTCTATGGGTCCCATTCTCCCTCCATGCCCAAGCTCTGTCTGCCTATGGACTGGAGACAAGTTGGATTTGACCTTCTCCTTTTGGATGTGCCTCTCCTCCCCCAACCCTCCTAAACCTGCCGATCCCCCAAGCTGTGGCACTGCATATAGACCTAAGTGGCCAGGTGGCAGTGGGGGTCTTCCTCATTGAAGTGGAGTGGGGAAGCAAGAAAGATCCAGAGAACCTAGTTATTGCATCTCTCCTTCCCCACTCAGTAGTTCCCAAAGCAACTCCAGGGAACCTTAGGAATATTGAATATTCTATCCATCTTCCGGATTCTTGCTGAGATCTGCTGGGACTAAACATAACTGAACCTGGCATTAGGGCTACTAATGCCACCTAAAGCAGCAAAGCCATGTAATAATTTCAACTTCATAGTTTAGATCACTAGAGGTATATTATTATTTTAGAGTTTATTATTACTTAAGTTCTCAGATAATATCAGTTTAAAGTTCTATGCATACAACTATTATTGAAAACCAATGGTCAGGGGCACCTGGGTGGCTCAGTCAGTTAAGCGTCTGACTGGCTCAGGTCACGATCTCATAGTTTGGGTGTTTGAGCCCCATGTTGGGCTCTGAGCTGACAGCTCGGAACCTGGAGCCTGCTTCAGATTCTGTGTCTCCCTCTCTGTTCCTTCCCCACTTGTCTGTCTGTCTCTCTCTTAAAAATAAACATTAAAAATTAAAAAAAAAAAAAGGAAAACCAATGATCAAACATTGATTCTTGTCATGTTTAAATCAACATGTAGTATAGGAAGTGTTGTGAAGAATTCAAAGATAAGTTAGAATGGCCATTTCACTTTAACAGCTTGGAATCTAGTTGGGTAAACAAAGCGTAAACAGATTTATATGTTGTTATTATTATTTTGCTTTATGTATTTATAATTTCTGCATTTATTCCCACCCCCATTTTTGTACTTTGTATATATTTTTAGGCTGGTTCTCCCAAGTGGACAAAAGCAGGCATTTGTATAACAGGACATGGAAGAAACTGAGGATTTTGTGGGTCAGGGACCACACCCAGGTAACATTCCTATAATATTCCCTGATGGAGTATATACTTCCTATTTACCACTATATAATTAAGGGCAGATGAGTTGAGATTATTTAACTGTAGTCATTGTTCCTTCAGAAGCTGCTTTCTCATGGCACAGTTTAATAGTGAGTGAATATAAACTATTTCAGCAACTAAAATAGCCCATTCATGATGTGGTAGACTATCTCACCAGCAATTAAGTTTGAACATTCTGGGTGTCCTCTTTTAACAGGATGGTTTTAGAAGGCCTTTCTTGGATTCCAGGCAAGGTAAGGCCCCTGGAATCATTTCAGGCACTTTCCTTAGAAGGAGAGATGTAGGGTGAATCCCCTTGGAGTCAGTGAGGGTGGCTTCCCTCCCAGGAAGGCTGGTGTAAGGCCCCTGGAGCCAAGGAGGGAGCCTTCCCTAGGAAGATGCAGGAAAGTAACCCCACTGTGCAGAAAACAGGATGTATCACATGTATTTCCTCACTCATAGGGGATGAAATCCCTTAGGGGTAAGGGATGCAGGGTTTCTAGGTCAGTGGGGTGGTGGCTAGCACTGAAAGCGTGGAACTGTTCAGCTTGGAATATCCATAACAGTCTCCGGCAATTCTCTGGATCAACAATCAACCTGTATCCTGTGTTAGGTGGCTAGGGCTCAGGTTTTTAAAGTGACACCTTGTGTCAGCAAGAGGCAACAGCAGCAGTAGACTAGGTTTACTTCTTTGGGTTGCCCCCGCCTACGCCTACTGCTCTTTTTCTCGGGTGCTTCAGTGTAAAATGCTGGAAAAGGGGAGGGAGTGCTTGAGCAGTTACAGGGAATGAGAAGAGATGTGGCCAGTTCAGGTCAGTTCATTCCAGTCACGATTTAAATAGAAATACTACCCTTAAATGGCCTAAATCCAAGATAGACTACTTTCTCCTTTCCAAGTGTTTATTCATTTTAGTGACTGAAAAAAAAGTTTTACACCCTGCCGTTTATCTGACTTCCTAGTCTTTGCTTTAATTGAGAAATAAGCTTCCAATCTTTTATCAGATTTCTTGCTAGTTCTTATAAAATTGAAATGAAGGCCATGAATGTATGGACATATCCCTTGTTTTATACATGTGGCTAAGATGATGTGTAAATATTGTTTGCACGAAAGAGTTACAAAGTCAAGATCAAGGCCCGGCATCTTTTACTTTCCACACACAGATTGTAGAAACATCCTGGAATTCTGAGATACCTTTTGTAGCACAGACTAAAGTATTCTTCAGCTTGTGGCTTGTCTAGGGATCTGAGTGGCATATTCTTTTCTTCTCTGCCTCTTCCTTCTCCAACTCCAACCACTGAGCCAGCAACTTGGTATTTAATTCTAATTCAGTGCTTAAACTAAGGCATGATGAAATCTTTGAGTTGAGCTCAGTTAGAAGTTAGAATGTCTGAGACAGAGGGTCTGAAATACAAGCTCTTTCAACGCCCTGTCACTGCATGAGCACGAGGTGGCAGGGATTCAGGGTTTGGCAAACAGCACCCTCTGCACTGTAGTACTTTATGGGGTGTGAACTGGCTCCAGGACATGGCAGGATTTGTGCTGGAAGCCATAAGGCTGAGCAGAGGGAGAAGGCTGGCTGAATTATCTGGAAGACCTGCTGTTTGGAGGAGCCTTGCGGTGGAGGCTGGGCCTTGCAGGTTGCTCTTCTGGGTCCCAACGTGAACCTTTTTAGATGCTGTGGTTCTTCAGGGAAGATGACCTCCCGACATGATGTTCAGTTTGGGGGGCTCATGCCCCTCTATGGGCCATGACTCCTGGGGATCACTTCTTCAGGTTCATCTCATGGCCATTTCCCAAGGCACAAACCAATCCCAGGAGCACTGGGTTAGGATCATTTCCAATAACCTTGACTCCAAAGACCCACCTATTGCCCTTTTCTAACCAGACGGATACTGTCAGGGGGTATTTTCTAAAACTCATCCAGAACACAATGTTTTGGTTGTACCCTTTCCAGAGCATTATGGATCCTGCCAGCCCTTTACTTCATAACCAAGGGAAACCATTAAAGTGAATAAATCTCAGGAGAACTACAAAGTTTTGCTTCATGGGGATTTCTATTCTTACTTATGTAAGGAAGCAGCTGCTAATGACTTTCAGTGAGGAAGGGAGAAAATTTTCCCAAATTTCACCTCTGAAGGGCATGCACTAGTAGAACATCCTCCCGAATTGTTACCTTGCGTATATTTTTGTCAGCCCTCTCATCTTACAGATGGGCAAGAAGTGGTTTGCCCTGGTCATGTGGCCAGTTCTTACCTCTGCATTCTGCTCCTGATGAATTTCTTTCCAAGTCTGAAACGACCTCCCAGAGGCCTTTCTTCATCCCACACGTAGTCCTTTCTTGGGCTTCTCTGTACACAGTAACATATGCTGAAGAATATCCAGCTATCTTGGCTTCTTAGGGTTTCCAAACTTTTCATTTCACGTCAACATATGTTCTGGGGAGATACGTTATACTCTGTACGTTGGATCTAGTTGGAAAGTCCTGTGACTCTGGGAAGTAGAGACCAGACTGGAATGGACCAATGGTGCCTGCTTCTGGAATGTGTTTATGCATACAGAGCTGGCAGGAGCCTTCTTAGATTCTTTGGGTTTGTGTGTTGATAGAGGTCAGGCAAGTATACTCTGACCCAGGACCTTTAATTTTATATAATCTCTGTTTATCTTTAGTTGATGATGGTTTATATACAGAGCCAATGAAAAAAAGAAGACGTTCAGATAGAGACCAGCGGTTCCGAGCATTTCCCTCCGTGGAACAAAGTGCTCTCAAGGAATGTGAGTGTTGTGAAACTGCTGTGGAGCTAGTTTTAATGTGGCTCTGTGTTAAATGTGTTAAAATGCTAAAACGAAGAGACACTTAGGTTGGAAGGAAGGATGGAACATAGTCAAATCATCCTGATCCAGCAAAGGAGGCTTCAGAGTCTCTGCAGAGATCTATAATTTAACAACTTATTTCTAGGAGTCTCTGGATAGGAGGATTGTTATCACAATAACTTCTTCCTTATTAGAACAAAGACTGTGAAAATGATTGGTTTGGTGCCTTGGTGAGTATTTATATGATGGCCTTGCAATTTTTCTTTTTATGACCACAGGAGAGAAGAATCTAAAGGGGCTATAACCCATGACAAAGCATATGCTGACTTCTGTTACAAGGAGTTTCAGAGCAGGCTAGCTCCTTGAGAAACTTTCACAGTCAATAATTGCTATCTCCCATGAGCTATTATCTGTAGTGTCAGATAAATTGCTATCATATTTAATTGGCTTTTCATTTCATTTTTTTCCCTTTCTTTGACATATTGAGCACAATCCTCTTTTGGAGACCTAGTACTTGATCCCTGCCAGGTACATCCCAGGTAATACATCCCTATTGATTCCAGATGAAAAATTGGAGTCACGGACCAGAAGAGTTTTGAGCAATACTTACCAGAAACTTATTCATTCTGTCTTCCTGGATGACAGCATTCCTAATGGAGTCAAGTATCTTATGTGAGTCTGATACCAACCATCATAAAATCTTCCTTTCATGTCTTTCCTTATGTTGCTGTAGATGCTTTTCTCCAACAATGAAAGGGAATTTTAAATTAGAAACTAAGTAAAGGAGGCTAAAAAATTATATAGCTATGAGCTATTATTGTTTATACTGATAATTGACATTCATTGGGTTGCCACTCTCGCTAGGTAACCTGCTAAATACATATATCAAATTTCGTTTAATTGCCTCAATACCCTTATAAAGCAGGAACTCTTATTATCATCCCAGTTTTACTGAAATTGTGGCTCAGAGAGGCCAAGAAAACATTGACCAAAGTCACACTGTTGGTAAACGGAAGGGCATGAATCCAATCCAGGCTGTGTGAAACTTTAGCCTGTGCATCACCTGCTGGGCTCAGATGACTTGAAGAACCCAATCGGTGACAGGGCAGAATCTCCTGCTCAACAAGACTCTGTGTTGCTCCCAGTAATACTTTATCTCTGCCTAAACTTTATTTCTAGGAACAAGGCTATGTAATTTCCATAGAACACAAGCAAAAATGCTTCATTTCTATATAGGTATTACAGAGCTTGTATAGGATTATCACTTCCAAGTAATGGTACTTACTTTTTGTGTAATCTCTTTTGGTCCTTGTGACAAGTATGTAGTAAACAGGGACTAATTTCTCCTTTGACCAAGAAAATAGTAGAGTTTCAAAAAGATGTACGACTTGCCTAGGATTAGAACTCAGGTCCTTCATGTTCTATTTTGATATTCTTCCCACTGTGCTTTGATGAACATGACAATGTGCATATAAAAATCGATCTAGAAACAGGCTTCTTGCCTTGATTGAAAAACCATCATTGGACCCAATCTACATTGGATTATTTGGAAGCACGGGGGCTGGGAAGAGCTCCCTGATTAATGCCATCATCCAGCAAGCAATGTTTCTACCAGTATCTGGAGAAAGTATATGTACATCATGTATTGTACAAGTGAGCTCAGGCTCTTGTGAACAATATGAGGCCAAAATCCACCTTCTCTCTGACCAGGTAAGTGTCTCCTTTGTTGCTTGCTTCCTTCCTTCTTGTTTCCCCTTCCTGTTTTTCCTCTGTCTCTCCCTCCTTCCTTTCCTCCCTCCCTCTCCTCTTTCCTTCCTTTTCTTTCTTTCCTTCTCCCTCTCATTTAGAGATTAACATTATATTCCTTGTAAATATAGTTTAGGCCTTTGTTGAATGGAAGGAACATAGCACAGAATGAGAAAGCTCAGTAGAGCGAGATGTAGGTTCTAGCCTGCATCCTGTCACTGTTGTTATGAGACTTCAAGCAATCCATTCCCTCTTTGGCTCCCTGTTTCCTCACTGACAGAACAAGGGGTTTGAATTAGACGATTCCTTGTTGGATTAAATGACTTTAGATTTCCTGAATAGGAAGCCTCCCGCCTCCCACTCTCCCAACCCTCTGCTCAGAACAATGGTTTTCTCCCTTTGTCGTGGTTTTCTGTATCTGTGTCTTGAGGGGCTTGGCCCTGCTCTCCCTTGGCAGGAGTGGAAGGAAGAGCTGAAGAACTTGACTAAACTCCTGCACAGGACAGAGGAACTGGACAGAGAAGAGGCAGATGCTTGGGACAGGGATGATGCAATGGAGGAAGCCATCTGGAAGCTACAAATGCTTTATGGAAATGGGGCAGAAAGGAAGAACTATGAGGAGTTACTAAGAGCAAAGCCCAAAGGAAAGATTCCCACATCCAGAATTATCACACTCAAGGCAGAAGAGGTAGCTTCAAGATTTTTTTCTTTATTTTATCATGTGTCTCAAGTGTAATAATTAAATCCATGCAGGAGATTTGCTCAAGGCACGGTGTTTTTATTGGAAATAAGCTGATACCCAAATCAGAAATATCCCCGACCAAGTTCTTTTTCATTATTTATGGCTGTCAAATGAGAAATTTTAGTGTCTGAATGGGAGATCTTTTGTGCACAGGAAAGACTATTTACAGTTGCTTGAGGATTAATTAAGGATGCTTTGGGCTGCAGATGTTAAAAAAAAAAAAAACCCACCCAATTTACAATGGCTTAAATAGGGGCTTATTCGTTTTCTCACATGAGTCTGGAAGCAATTGAGTTTGCAGGTTGGTTCAGTGGCTCAACAATGTCAAAATTAACATCTCCTGAGTTCCCTTGACCATTCATCATACTTGTTGCCACACAGTCATAAGATTGCTACCGAGGTGCTAGACTTCACAGCTGGCTTCATGGCAGAAAGAAAAGGGTAAAAAGTTGGCATCAACCATACCTCCCTTTCCTTGGAAAGTAAAACTTTCTCAAAAGCACCCCCCAACAAATTTCTGGGTAGATTTTGTTTTTTGTGTTTTGTTTTTTTTTTCAGAACTGACCTCTGGTTCAGGCACATCACTTTTCTTAGGTGAAAGGGAGTCTAAAGCAAGAAACAGATGTGTTCTGATCAGCTGCCCAAACACTATTCAGCTAGCACAGATGAAGGGCAGGATGGACATTGGATATGTAGCTAGTTGAACAACACTCTCCTCACTTGTATAATCAATATCCATCTTATTAAATTACATTTAATTGTAAATTTAAGTAAAAACTTGTAGAACGAATGTGTAACTTATTGAAATCATACATTTAAAACCTAGTTTTTCTTGTTTCTTAACATTCATTTTTTAAAAATATTTTTATTTATTTCTAGGAGAGAGAGAGAGACAGCGAGAGCAGGGGAGGGTCAGAGAGAGAGGGAGACACAGACTCTAAAATAGGCTCCAGGCTCTGCGCTGGCAGTCAGCACAGAGCCCGACACAGGGCTTGAACCCATGAACCGCGGGATCATGACCCAAGTGAAAGTCGGAACTCTTAACTGATTAAGCCACCCAGGCGCCCCCTTAACATTCATTTTTAAAATATTGCTATCCTATTTCTAAATCTGGTACGTTTTTGGTATAAAATAAGGACAACTATTTACACTTGTTCTAAAATTTAACGTTCAACTATATCCTAAATTTAACACATCAAATCCTCCTTCAATAGCTCCTACCACTAATATAATTAATCAAATTTCTTTAGACTTTTTGTATTATAGTTCAAATTTAATATAATCAGTTATCTCAAAGATTTTTAAATACTTGGCCAGGCACACTTAGAAGTCAAATAAATGAAATCTTTCAAAGCACTTAGCTCCTATATATCTAGGAAATCAAACATAATAGTCACTTTTTATATTTAAATGGGCATTACTGTTGAAAATAATTATACTCCTAATGTCTAAAATATAGACTGAACATGTCCAGAGAAACACAATGATTATAAAACTGATTACTTTATCTGCATACATACAACTTACACCAACTAAGTTACAACAAGGTATCAGTATCCATTTCTTCACTATTCTGTATTTAGAAATATCCCTTCTCAATACTACAAACTTAGGGTTGAAACAAGGAGTTGAAATATTCATTGAACACAATTATATCTCAATGTGTGAGGGCACAGATTAAGTTTGTATCTAAGATTCCGGACTACAATGAAGGAAGCTGTTTGCCTCTTAGAATGATTTGTCCTGAGCCAACTGATTGGATTGAGACTTCTTATACAAAGGGACTTCTCAAGCCCATGTTTGTTCTTTCACATTGCCCTTAATGTATCTGCTTTATTATTTTTTTAAATGTTTATTTACTTTTGAGAGAGAGACAGAATGTGAGCAGGGGTGGGGCAGAGTGAGAGGGAGACACAGAATCTGAAGTGGGCTCCAGACTCCGAGTTGTCAGCATAGGGCCCAATGTGGGACCTGAACTCACAAACCACGAGATCATGACCTTGGCTGAAGTCAGATGCCTAACCTAGTGAGGTGCCCAGGGACCCCTCTGCTTTATTTTTAAATTAAATATCTTAAAGAACTTTTGTCATCATTTCTTTCACAATTTCTTGTTATTTGATTAGAATTGATGAATTCTGTGACTCTACACAGATTGCATCAAACCCCCTGATTTAATCCCAACTCTTTTAAGAATTTCCATTGTTGGGGCATCTAGGTAGTTCAGTTGGTTAAGTGTCTGACTGGCTCAAGTCCTAACCTCGAGGTTCATGAATTCAAGCCCTGCACCAGACTCTGCTGTCAGCATGGAGCCTGCTTCAGATCCTCTGTTTCCCTCTCTCTATGCCACTACCGCACTCATTCTCTCTCTCTCTCAAATAAATAAACATAAAAAAAAAAAGAATTTCCATTCTTATCTTTCTTCCGTGACTATTCTATAGATGTTTATTTACAACGACCACCAGGGGCACCTGGGTGGTTCAGTCGGTTAAGCATTTGATTTCGGCTCAGGTCATGATCTCGTGGTTCGTGAGTTCAAATCCTGAGTCAGGCTCTGAGCTGACAACTCAGAGCCTGGAGTCTGCTTCAGATTTGGTGTCTCCCTCTCTCTCTGCTCTTCTCCTGCTTATGCTCTCTCTCTCTCATTCTCTCTCTCAAAACAAAACAAAACAAAACAACAATCACTGTCCTCCATACATCCCAATTCTTCTGTCCTCTGAAGTGGTAGCCCAGTAATGATTTACTGCCACGTACACAGTTGCTGACCTCAGTGTGTCATTGTCTGAAGATATGTTTAGGTAGAAACAGTGGGCTGAGAACAATTCCCCATTCCACCCATCATCTTAAAACATTCTGGAAATGCCTACATGTCAAGATATTTTTTGTACTAGGAAGAGAAAATTTTAAACCCTTTTTAAAGATCAATTTCAGATCAATTTTTAATTTGGCAAATATGGTCACCATATCACTATCAATTTTCTGTAGTCAGAGCCTTCTGGTAATCTGAATGTTTGCATTAGCCATGTGGGAAGAATACTCTGTCTCCAAAATTTAGAAAATATTACATATTAATTGATGTGGTTTTGGAGTGTTGGTGGGGGTCCACAACTGATGACCAAGAAAGAATTCTTGAGACATCTTTGGTACAAAAAGATGATTTTATTAAACCATGGGGACAGGATCCATGAGCAGAAAGAGCTGCATTCTAAGTGTGAGGGGTGACTGATTACATACCTGGGAGTTGGGAGAAGTGAGGAAAAGGGAAGTTTCCAAAAGGACTTTCATATGCTAAAGAAGACTCAGGAGATACTGGAGACCTAGCTATTGTCAAGCTAAGGGTGTGTTTTCTCTAGTAAGGCATCAAGATTAAGACGGTAGGGGGTTCCTGGAGGAATGTTTTACTCTGCCTCTCTCAAGTATTTGTCAACAGGTTCAGGCTACGAGGAAATTTGGTTTTATCTACCATTTCCTTCTTGCCTTTGTTACCCGCATCACTATGGAAGGGAGGGGGATGTTAGGGCTCCAGGAAACTGAGTGTATAGGTTTCTGGAGGTTAAGCTATTGATAAGATTGCCTTTTTCTTGTAACTTACTAAGACATTTGTAAACTGATAAAGACTCTTGTCCTACATGGCTATAATCTCTATCAATTGGCCATATGTTTTTCCCTTTCCTTTGTTCTTGGGCAGCCAGGAGTGCCTAAGGAATATCACACACATCCCACTTGGAGAGGGGAAGCATTGCAAGGCATCAGCTTGTGCTTTACTCTCAGCTTGCCTTTGGCTTCCCCATCATTAATTTACATTAACTTTAGAATTGAAATGGGAGATGTCTGGGTGGCTCAGTTGGTTAAGGATCCAACTCTTCATCTCTGCTCAGGTCATGATCTCAGGGTTTCTGGGATCAAGCCCTGCAGTGCAGAGCCTGCTTCAGATTCTCTCTCTCCATCTCTCTCTGCACCTCCCCTCTCCCCACTCTCTCTCTCAAAATAAATTTTAAAAAAACTTTAAAAAAAAAAAAAAGGAGCTGAAATGGAATTTAGAAGACAAAGTCATTTTCCAGTGAAACTATAACTGTACTGAAGCTCTGGTCTAACTGACTGTGGTTTCTTCATATGTAAATTAAGGAGCTTGCACTTTCTGATCTTCAAGGTCCTTTCTTTCTCAGAGTGTAGGCCCTTGGATAAGGATATCCAGATTGGGGGCGCCTGGGTGGCTTAGTCGGTTAAGCGTCCGGCTTTCACTTAGGTCATGATCTCGTGGTTCGTGGATTCAAGCCCCGCGTCGGGCTCTGTGCTGACTGCCAGCTCAGAGCCTGGAGCCTGTTTTGGAGTCTGTGTCTCCCTCTCTCTCTGACCCTCCCCTGCTCACGCTGTCTCTCTCTCTCTCTCTCCTAGAAATAAATAAAAATATTTAAAAATTTTATTAAAAAAAAAAAAAAAAGGATATCCAGATTGGATAAGGTCTCCTGGTGCCCATTGCCCACTGCTGTTTCTTACCACTATTGGCATACCTTCACTGAACCTGGATCATAACCGATCCAGGATGGAGAAGCTGGGAGAATTTCTGGTGTGTGCGGTTTTGTCCTTCTTCCTCAGGCAGGAGAGCTGTCTGTTAAGCTGGACCCTTACATCCGGACTCACAGGAGAGACTTGGATGGAGAATCAGCTGAGACACAAATTTGGCCCTTGATCAAATATGTGGAAGTGACTCTTCCCAAATCAGAGATGATTCCAGAAGGGGTTGTGCTGGTGGACATTCCAGGCACTGGCGACTTCAACAGCAAGAGGGATGAGATGTGGAAAAAGGTGATTCTCTTTCACGTGGCTTCATTCCCTCTTTGCTTAACTCCTCCACCCACCCAGTGCTCAGACCCACAAGTGCCCTCCTCCATGACCATCACCCCCTTTTCCCTCTCCCCCACCCCCATCAGCCCTCAGTTTGTTCTCAGCATTCAAGAGTCTCTCATGGTTTGCCTCCCTCCCTCTCCCCCACTATTTTCCTCCTTCTTCTCCCCCATGGTACTCCGTTAAGTTTCTCTTAATCCTCCTATACGTGCAAACATATGGTGTCTGTTCTTCTCTGCCTGACTTATTTTACTCAGCATAACACCCTCAAGTTCCATCCATGTTGCTATACATGGCCAGATTTCATTCTTTCTCTTTGCCATGTAGTATTCCATGGTATAGATAAACCACATCTTCTTGATCCATTCGTCCGTTGATGGACACTTAGGCTCTTCCCATGTTTTACCTATTGTTGAGAGTGTCTCTATGAACATTGGGGTACATGTGCCTCTATGCATCAGCACTCTTGTATCCTTTGGGTAAATTCCTAGCAGTGCTATTGCTGGGTCCTAGGGGAGTTCTATTGTTAATAGAACCTCCACACTGTTTTCCAGAGGGGCTGGACCAGTTTACATTCCCACCAACAGTGTAGGAGGGTGCCCATTTCTCTACATCCTCGCCAGCATCTAGAGTTCTCTGATTGGCTCATTTTAGCCACTCTGACTGGCATGAGGTGGTATCTCAGTGTGGTTTTTATTTATATTTCCCTGATGACTCCTCCACCCATTCTAAAGCAACCAAGAATGCTCTGCTTTCAGACTAAGAGATTTCATGAGTTCACTGGAGTTAAATTCTACTTTCTAGGTTCAGGGCAATGGCAGGATGTGTGTGGCCAGAGAAACTGAGGAATCATGATGCAGACCTGGAAATTAGAACATGAGTATGTGATCAGGAGAAGGACAAGCAGTAGATTGGTCTAGAAGTAAGCAGAGGAAATACAGACAGAGGAGGAGAGGAAGGCCAAGAGTTGAGTACAAGGTAGAGAAGCTGATAGCCAAGCACTAAGGAACCAGGAGGCTGCTACCATGTTTAGTTGCAAGGAACAGAGACCTGCTGAAGCAACCCCAAGTTAAGAGAGGTTAATCCAAAGAATATTAAAGGATCTCATGACACACAGCCAGGCCTCAGGGCCTCCTATCAGGAGAGAAGGAGCTATTTTCACTCTCATCCTCTGCATATCTCTTGTGACTGTTTCCTCTGTGCAGTTCTCTGTAGAGCCCTGCTTGTCTCTTAGCTTTCTCTACTTAGCCCTTAGGATCCATATTGTGAAAAATGACCACCTTAACCCTGTCTTTAAATGACATTATAGTTCATATGCCTGATTCTCTGACTATAGTCTCTATGCCTTTTAGTTCACATTCCTGAGAAGGAAAATGGGATCCATTACTGCCTAGCTACTTTAATCTCTGGATTAAGTATCTATCTTCAGTGCACGCAGTCAGCTAGGACTGAAGATGGTGTTGAAATGAAAGTCTACCCCTTCAACCAAAATCTTGGGTAGGGGCTCAATTCCTGGCAAATATAAGTTGGAGCTGATCAAGTACCTCCAGATATGTCCACAGCCAAAGAGTTAAGCATTGGGGTAGTTATATCTATACCTAATGATTAAAGGTTGAAATATTTTTAAGAATTTATCTCTTTGTTCATTTGCTTTTAATTCATCAAACACGTAAAATATGTAAGACAATGTGCTTAGCCCTGAGGATGCAAAAATTATAGCTAATAATAATAATAATAGCAGACATTTACCAAGAACCTACTCTGTGCTAGGTACTATCCTCAGTGAAATAAGTTGCCCATTAGCACACTGGGAATTTTAACCCAGGGAAGATGGCTTGAGAGCCTCTCTGCTCTTAAGCCCCACTATAATCCTAAAAGCTAAATTAAAAGATGCAGAGCATGACGTTTGATGTTAAGAAACATCCGTGTGTGTGCACGGTGTGTGTGTGTGTATGTGTGTAGTGTTCATAAATGCACAGCAAAAGTAGAATCCTGCCTTTAGGGAGGATACACACCCAACTGTTAACAGGAGTTTCTCTGATTACACCAATGCTCTTTGCTACACACACCTCTATATTTTTTGTGTATTTTGCATGAACATGCATTATCTTGACAACTAAAAAGCTGAAAGCAAAATAAAACAATGTTGAATGGGAAGCAGAGCCTTCCTGAAAGGGGCTTAGACTCTAACAGGAGACAAGAAACCTACAGACGACTAAATCCATGGCAGAAAGTGATATAAGAGAAGTCCTAGGTGCTATGAACATTCAAAGATAGAAATTACCTCCAACAAGAGATCTCATTCCTTCAACAAACACCCACTGAGCATCTCCTCAATTCTGTATTGAGTTTTGGATGGACAGAGACAAAGTCCATGCCCTTGGGAGTCCTGTAGTCCAGAAGGGAATCAATTAGTTATATCAATTAACAAACCACATTACTTAAAAAGGAGAGAAAAAGTAATGAATTCTTCCCTTTTTGTAATTGTTTTTGTTTTTAAATGCTTTACTCTGAACCAATGTATAAACACCAATTCTCAAAACATCAATATATTTTAAAATTTATGTAAATGTATAAATGTTTATTTAGTATAACACAATATAGTATAGTACTATACATGATTTAAAATAAAAAATAAGTGAACAAAATGGAGTCCCATAAAACAGACTACAAATCCAAATGTCTGTATTTGGATATGCACTAAATATATGGGATTTAAATCAAAATATTTATTTATTTATTTTTCAGTAATAGAATTTAGCGATTCATCATTTACTTATAACACCCAGTGCTCATCCCAACTAGTGTCTCCCTCAACACTCCTCACCCCTTTGGCCCTTCCCACAACCCAACACCCCACCAGCAAATCTCACTTTGTTCTCTGTATTTAGGAGTCTCGTGGTTTGTCTCCCTCTTTGTTTTTATGTTATTTTTGCTTCCCTTCCCTTATGTTCATCCGTTTTTATCTTAAATTCTACATACGAGTGAAATCATATGATATATGTCTTTCTCTGACTTATTTTGCTTAGCATTATATACTCTACTTCCATCCATGTTTTTGCAAATAGCAACATTTCATTCCTTTTCATCATCGAGTTATACTCCATTGAATATATATACCACATCTTCTTTATCCAATTAATTATTTTTCGATGAGAGGGAAACTTCAGAGTGGACACGTAAGCCCAGCTATCACCAGAAAAAATTGTTGAGAATGGACCATTGAGCACTATTGTAGGCCAAGGAGCAGCAAAGACCCAGAAGGAGCCATGTGTCGCGGGAAGGTTGAGTTTTCCTGGGTGGCTGGAGGAAACGGGTGCAGGGTGTAAGGAGAGAGGCACAGAAGACAAGCTTGTAAAACTTGGGGGTGGGCTTAAATACTAACCTTCCTGGGGAAGCTGAAAGGATACGAAGGACTAGGGCATGTGATAGAGAAAGAGTGTCTTTAGGCGGAAGGAGCTTAGGAGCACAGGATGGGGACTCGGGGGGTGAGACATAAGACTGGAGCTGGAAGAGGACTGGGAGGGAGGGTTGGTATCAGTAAGTCATGAGCAACCCAGCACTGTAGAAGGATCCACTGGAGAACCACTGTTTTGCTGCCAAATGCAAACTTTAAATTCTGTAGGTTTGTGCTAAATGAATGCAGGTCACAGAGCTTCGTGATTGGATTTGAGTCATGATCAGGATGATAGAATCAGGATGACAGTTTACAGATCATCAGCCTATGCCCTGATTTTACAGATGAGGAAATAGAAGCTCAGAGAAGGGAAGTAATTTGCCCAAGACCACACAGCTACTGAATGGCAGAATTTGGACCAGAGAGCAGGTTCCTACCTTCCTAGCCGAGGCTCTCTCTTTCCCCACAGGACCTCCCCTAACAGTTCTTTAAATAAAGGCAGTTCCAGTGTCCTTCTCCTTGGTAGTCTACTCAGGCCCATCCATGAGGACCTTAGTTTCTACAGGGTCTCAGCTCCTGG